>JBBBDQ010001661.1:4232500-4295000 GCA_037127315.1 Ascarosepion bandense | reverse complement strand
AAATTATAGTTTAGAACATGTACAAATTATCATCTACTACAAAGTGTATATTTTGTTTCGACATTGAAATGGCAATGTCTCATCTGGTAGTGTGAAGGGAGATGAAAAATTATTTTCCTCATATTGGTAAATTTTGTGTGACAGGTAAGGGGGGTAGAGAAAATGAGAAATCAGAATTGGGAGTTGTAAATTAGAATTTGAACAAAAAGGGGAAAAAAGAAAACGGGGGAGAAGGAGGAGAGAGGCGGTTAAAGGGCATGTTGAAAATTTTAGAAATATGTTTGACATTAGAAGATAAGGTATGGTTCTTTACAGCTTTTATGACTTGGCCTTTGGGTTTAACAAAGAGAAAAAAGTAAGAAAATGTATATGGAGTGGGAGGTAGTAAGAAACGATGGGCTAAGAAGAGATAAGAATTGGTAGTGGATAAACATATCTGTATTAGTGAAGTATTTAAATAATTTGGAAGGATGATGAAATCCTATACATAGGATTACAAGTTGTTAAAGGGGTTCTTTTTATATTTAAACTTAACTTAAAATTTAACGAAATATTTTCTTTTTTTTATAGAAAACCTTAAATCTTAATTTATAGAAAACCTTAATTCGATCACAATTTGTAGTAGGAAATAAATGTAAAATTAGAGGTAAAAACATGTATATAGGGGGAGAGATCATACAGTTAAAAGTAAATATCGTGGTACTAATATTAATACTATAAAGGTTTATCGTTTCTAGAGATCCTAACTTTAGATTTTGTCATTTTGGCACGACTGTAAGGTTAGTTCTTTAATGTGTTTGCAATTTACTGTGGTTTCATGCCTCTGGTTTAGTAATATATATATATGCTATAGCCATCCGCTGACAGATCTGTTTCGCTGTATCACAGCTCATCAATACGACTTACACTCCGTTCGCTTCCTAACCCAGGATTGACACCCGACCGAATCGGCATCAGTCGGCGATTCTAGCCTTAGCCCTCGAGCGTTTTGTAAAAGAAGGCGGGCTTTAATATATATATATATATATATATATATATATATATATATATATATATATATACCAGCATGCAGTGTGGGTATAGAAGAATCCAAAGGTGTATCCTGTACATACAGTGGTAGGATAACTCTCTAAGAGAGCTCTAAACCTATATGCATATAAATACATATAGAGCAAATATAAGAAAAATTAAGACAGGTACGATTCACTTCCGATTCACGATTTCATGGTGAATCGGAAGTGTAGGCCTATTTCAGGCGAACCATTCGTCAGCTTCCGTCTTTGCTTTGCCTGAAATAGTTCCGATTCACTATGAAGTAACGTGTCTGTCTTAATTTTATATATATATATATATATATATATATATATATATATTCAAAAACTCAAATGTGAAAACATTTTAATCATAATAGTAATGATTTTCATAGCTGAGATTAACTGAAATAATTGATTCATGTTAACAAGAAAACAGGAAATCAATGAATAAAGAAAGAAAATGCAACACTTTTTAACCAAAATATCTAAGTCAGATACGAGAAAAATAAAAAATGTCAAAAACAAGCAGATGAATATATGTCAAATAAAAATAAAAATGTTATTAATGAAGAATGAAAATAATCAAAAATTAAAAGCAAAAATTAAATATATAAATGATAAGGTTGAAGGAAAGCGAGAAAAGAAGTTTTTGTTTCTTATTGGTTCGTTTTCTTTGTAGGTTATTTGAAGACATAAAATATTTTTAGATTATAAGACATGTTTTTTTTTTAATAATAATGATTTTGTGATAGAAGTGTTATTAATTAAACTGTAGTAGGATGAAAAAGGTGGATTCTTACTTTTCCCTAATATATTTCCGCGTTAGTGAATATAACGAACCCAACGGAAATCGAAACTCACCTCTTTCATTTAACAGTTATGAGCAATTATACCTTACACCATCCACACATCTAAGTTCATAGCACCTGGTACTCCCAAGTGGTCACCCATCTAGATACTGACCAGGTTTGACGTTGCTTAAATTTGGTAACTGTACTGGAATCACTGAAGAAAGAATTTGGGATACAGAAAAAATAAAATAAAAAAAAATAAAAACAAGAAAGAATGCAATAATTGTTTTTTTAAGAAAAAAGAGTAATAATTGACATAATGATGAAATATTATGAAATAATTAATTATTAATATTAATTTGTTTTAATTAATAAGATTTGAATAAATATATAATCGGAAGAACATGGAAGAAACGGAAAGAAAGAAAAACACTTATGTTTGAGGAAAAAAAAGTAAAATCTATTGCGAGTAAGAGAAAGAAAATATTAGTTTAAATGAAAACAAATAAATAAATAAATAAAAGATAGAAAAAATAAGGAAAGAAACAAACAAGCACAAAAGGAAATGAAAGAAATCAAACGAGGATTGTTTTAAAGGAAATAAGTGTTAAAAATTGATGTAAAAATAGAAAGAAATTTATAAAATTAACAGCAAATGAATAAATATATAAAAGAAAGAAAGAAAGAAAGAAGTAAAGAAAGAAAGAAGTAAAGAAAGAAAGAAAGAAAGAAAAACAAAAGAAAGAAAGAAAGGAAGAAGAAAGAAAAACAAAAGAAAGAAAGAAGTAATGAAAGAAAGAAAGAAAGAAAGAAGAAAAACAAAAGAAAGAAAGAAAGAAAAACAAAAGAAAGAAAGAAAGAAAGAAAGAAAGAACACACTAACAAACTAATTCACGAACACTTATTTCGGAGAAAATAAAGCGTAAAAATTAATGTGAAGAATGAAAAGAATTTAACAAAATTTATCGCAAATAAATAAGTATGTACTAGGAAACATTTTTTTAAAATTGAAAGTAAAAAAGAAAGAAATAAATGAATGAATAAATAAATGAGAGCAACAAGAAAGAAAGAAAGAAAAAAGTAAAGAAAGAAAGAAGTAAAGAAAGAAAGAAAGAAAGAAAGAAAAACAAAAGAAAGAAAGAAAGAAGAAAGAAAAACAAAAGAAAGAAAGAAGTAATGAAAGAAAGAAAGAAAGAAAGAAAGAAGAAAAACAAAAGAAAGAAAGAAAGAAAGAAAGAAAAACAAAAGAAAGAAAGAAAGAAAGAAAGAAAAACAAAAGAAAGTAAAAAAGAAAGAAATAATAAATGAATGAATAAATAAATGAGAGCAACAATCGTTTCTGAGGAAAAATCAAGCAACATTTGTTTTGGGAGAAAAAGCGTAAAAACTGATGTGAAAATAAAGATATATTAATCAAATTAAAAGCAATTGAATTAATATATAATAATAAAAAGATCGGAAGGAAGGAAGGAAGGAAGGAAGGAAGGAAGGAAGGAAGGAAGGAAGGAACAAACAATTATTTCGAAAGAAACAATCATTTCTGAGTAAAAAAAAAAAACCTAGAAATTGATGTGAAGAACGGAAAGAAATTAACAAAATTAATAGCTAATAAGTATATAATAGGAAAAATATAGAATAAAAGAAAGGCTCAATGAATGAGCGCAACAATTGTTTCGGAAGAAAAAATCAAGCAACATTTGTTTCGGTGGAAAAAAGCGTAAAAATCAAAGAAAAGAAAGAAAGTAACAATTGTTTCGGAGGAAAAAAACCGTAAGAATTGATGTGAACAATAAAAAAAAACGATAATGACAATGAAGCAAATTAATAATAAAGCCTAAAAGAAAGAAAGGAATATCGTTCACAAGAGAAAAAGCATAAAAAATAATGAGTCGGCTTTACGGCACGTGTAAATCTCGTCTATTTGCCATTAATTCCAAGCCAATCACTTTTAAGTTGGCAATCCATGAAACCAAATGGTTGCATCCACTGGAAACTTGTTCACGTTTCTGCAACATGTGCCCTTATCAATAATTCACGAGAACAATGCAAACAATGCGTTTGCTTATTGCCTTAAATTCGTCGTTATTGACTTTTTATAGAAAGACGCCATGAGGCACCAAACACGCTTGAACTCACGCATCATTTCTTTCTTTCTACCTTCATCTATCTATCTATCTATCTATCTATCTATCTATCTATCTATCTATCTATCTATCTATCTATCTCATTCAATTCATATCTACCTATCTATCAATCTTAAAACATATTATATTCGTATCTCTGTCTGTGTCTCTCTCTATCTCTCTATCTCTCTCTTTATATATATATATATATATATATATATATATATTCAATTAGATATAAGTTATTTCCGCAACCTAGGTTTCAACCTTTCGGTATCTTTGGGTGATTTATAATAATTGATTTTCCAACTTTTTTCAAACATACAGCAGAGATTTTTAACGAATGCGCGACTGGAGTTTTTTAACAATAGAAAACTTTCAAAATTAGGGTAAAACACTTTCATCCAGGTTTGTATAACCCTAATATCTGATTATATCTGGACATTATATCTGGTTTGATTATATCTGGACATTACTTCGGATCTTTCGTTTAGTAATATTTCTTTTTTTTTTTTGCTGTTCTTGAAACAGTATTTTTCTTCTTGGCACAATCTGCAGACATCACCCTGTTGTAAGTAAGGTTTGGCTTTTTTTACTATACTCCATGTTAAATCAGGGTTTATATATATATATATATATATATATATATATATATATATATATATATATATAGGCGCGTAATATGATATGCGCTAAAAAAGATTGCCTTCTTCCACCGAACGCCCCGTGGCCCAGTAGAGTTGCCGACTGACGCCAGTTCGGTCGGGTTTCGAGCCTGGGTTAGGGAGCAATCGGAGTCTAACCGTACTGATGAGCTGTAATACAGCGAAACAGGTCTGTCTGCGGATGACAATATATATATATATATATATATATATATATATATATATATAATTGTTTCACCCCAAGCTAGGCAGTACTGCCACTGGTGTGCATGAGGGCTGCATAAGAGAAGAATGAAAGTTTACATCAGAGGAGGGCAAAGAAAAAGAGGAACCGGTCACAGAGGGTGTCAGAAAACTGGTAAGGGAACGATTGGAAAAGTGATGTGAAGAGTGTTACGTGGGAATAGAGTGAAAAGGGGGAATAACAAGATACAGGAGGTGTTGAGGAAAGAATAAGAGAAGGATTGAAGCCAAAGGGATAAAAAATTAAAATTTACGTTGCATTTAAACTCTTGGAAATTGTAGCTGTCAGGGAAGCAAGTAGAAGGGAGTTTCACAGGCCGGAAGTGCGAGAAAAGAAGCTATTAGAGTAGAAGTGTGGGCTGCATTTGGTTGTTTTGCCTTTAAAAGGGTTGGACCTTGTTGCCAGTCTAGTTGCTTGAATAAATTCGTGTAGAGGGGGCACCAGGGAGCTAACCTCGTCAGAGCAGAATCCATGAAAATATTTGTAGAAGAGACAGTGGGAAGCCATATCTCATCGGTGAGAAAGTAACTGGAATCGAACTGCCAGGTCTGGATTGAATGTATTTTAGATTCTCCTCTGGATCCTGTCGAACACCTAGATGGCGCCCGACCAGATATTACAACAGTATTCAATTCATGGGCGTATGGTTGATTTGTATATGTGTGAGATGGATTCAGGCGAGAAAAACTGGTATTTATGACTTGAGAATGGAAGTCTATTCAATCATATATGATAGATTAATTCATGGGTATTCACATATTATCGGCCAGTATCAAAAATGTCAAAAGCTAAGAGTATATAGGATACAAAAAGTCATCATAAGAAGATGATAAAATAAAATTTCACCCAAACTGTCCAACTGCAGTTTCAGAGGCAAAACACCGACACTTTTCAACTGCGGTCCCAGAGGTAAGAACCCGAAACAGTCCAACTGCAGTTCAAGAGGCAGGGCATTAAAATAGTACATATGCAGGTACAGAGGCAAGACACAGAAACAGATCAACTGCAGTTCCAGAGGCAAGAACCCAGAATAGTCCACTTGCGGTTCCAGAGGCAAGACACTGAAACAGTCTAATTGCATTTCCATCGGAAAAACACTGAAAGTTCAAATGCATCTCTGGAGGCAAGACACCAACACTTTTCAACTACAGTTTCAGAGGCAAGAAACTTAAACAGTCCAAATTCAGTTCCAGATGCAAGATACCGAAACATTTCAACTGCCGTTTTAGAGGCAAGACACTGAAACAGACCAACTGATGTCTAAGGTGCATGACACGGAAACAATCCAAATGCAATTCCAGAACCTAGACACTAAAAAAAGTTCAACTTCAGTTCCAGATGTAAGACACTGAAACAGAAAATCTGAAGTTCAAGAGCCAAGACACTCAAACAGTTCAACTACAGTTTTAGAAGCAAGAAACCGGCTAGAGATGAACGTCAGCTGAATAAGATCCTTATTACAAATCAATTTTCAAATACTGGTGAAATTTCCATCGTTTAGAATGATGCTTAGGTAGCCTATTTCTTGATCCACAACACTCCGCAGACCTCCATCAGATATTATAAAAATTGGTTTGTTGAGTAATGGAACCAGAATGTTTCGAATAAAGAATAAAATTCCGAATTTTCCTCATCATTTTTATCATCGCCCCTGCAACTGGAGAAAGTCACACGTAGGACGATACCAAATAAATGAAACTTATATTCAAATCCGTTAAAATGTAAAATTCAAAATGTCTTCGAGTTGTCTGCCATCTGATTCTTAAATAATTTGTTTCTCGAAAGGTTCGGTTGATGGTGTTGTCAATGATGTTGTCATTTCTTTATATTATAAATTGAGGACAAGTTTCGGGTCAATGAATTTATCTTTAAATATGACATTGCGCCACCCGACAAAACGAAATCTACAAAATTATAGTTTAGGTGGGGAAAGTACAATTGTTCTTGTCTGGCTTTCAAATAACCCCTGGTTCGTCTTCCTCTTCACTCTCTTCTACTTAATCTTTTTACTCTTATGTAGCCCCCTGCACATCAGTGGCATCCTCTGCAACAGGTGTTTACAAAGTGCAACCAAATTGGCTACTGAGTCCCACCCATTCACAGTTAAATTAACTAAATGCAGACGACAATTCTACTCCTTCAGCTTCTTCTCTCGCACTTCCCGTCTGTGGAACTCGCTCCCATATTCTTGCTTTCCTGACGGCTACAACCTCCAGGAATTTAAATACAATGTCAATACTCATCTATTAACCACTTGACTCTAGTTTTTTCACCACCCCGTATATCCTTTTCTTTCTCTCCACCTTTGCAACTGTCATCACACCTGTATGAAGCTGAAGGAGTAGAATTGTCGTCAGCATTTGGTTAATCTAATTGTGAATGGGTGAGACCCAGATGCCAGTCTGGGTGCACGAGTAAACACCTGTTGTGGAGGCACCAGTGACTTAAGTTCGTTGGAGCAGAAGCCATGGAATTATTTATAGTATTTACACATAGTGAAGCCACATCTCGTCGGTGGGAAAGTGGCTGTAGTCGAGCCGCCAAGCCAGTATCTATCACATTACTGATTCATCTTTGGAGCCTGTCAAGAACACGGAGATGAACAGCGGGGGCACCAGACCATAATTAAATTAGATCAGTATACAGTTCAATGCAGTTATATTGTAGAACTTTTGAATATTCTCTCATTTGTAAACGAGTTATTACGCGACCTAGGTCTCTACCATGTGGTGTCTTCAGGCAATTTGCAATAACCGATGTTATCAATTTTTTATGAATGCACGCGTAACGGGGATATTTTTTTTTTAATATGTAAACTGTGCCAGGAAAAAAAGTTAGGCAATATGTTATTCCCAAACAAAAATGAATTATTGAATGAAAGAACACAAATTATGATTAAGTGCAAACATAGCAGAAAAAACCTATTTGGATCATACAACCATGAATGAAAATGTCATAACTTCGAATTTTAAAAATTGCGCATTAAAAAAGTCCCCGTTAAGTGATCGTTCATAAAAAAAACAGTAAAATCAGTCATTGCAAATCGCCTGAAGACACCACATGGTAGAGACCTAGGTCGCGTAATGACGCGTTTACAAATGAAATATATATATATATATATATATATATATATGTGTGTGTGTGTGTGTGTGTGTGTGTGTGTGTGTGTGTGTGTGTTTGCGCATCCGTTGTGTAAGTGCGTGTTTATTTTTACCAAATACACGTGTCGTCTGTAATAGACATGCCGATGAGAAATTTTCAACTAAAAAAAAGAAACATTCTGCTTTGAATAAACGTTTTGCCGTAAATGTAGACTTAAGTTTAGTGAACGTGGAAGAAAATAGTCGTGCCTCGGGGAAAATTATTCAAAAAATAATGAACGGGTAAAGCCAAATTAGCGCCAGTGCCGGTTTAGGCGAGTGAAGTGAAACCAATGAATTTTATCCTGCCAAAAGCTTGTATTTGGTACTAGCAGTATAGCCCGGCGTTACTCGGGTGTAATGAAAGCTTTAAAACTAATCCATGGTCCTGGAGCTCAGACTCTTTGGATGTTGGCACGAAAGACTAAAAAGCAATAGTTGTTTCCAATTAAAGCGAAACCGTAGACTGAAAGAAAAATGAAAGGATGTTAAGTCAAATTTTGATTTCCTGGTAGCGATATCAACTTTTTTGCACTATTGTAAGAACTGCAACCTTGAAACTTCTGAATATTGTTTCTTATGTCTTTGTCTATGAGTGTATCAAATTTGATTAAAATCGGACCACTCCTTCTATAACCCGATTTTTTCGATTATCGATTTTCGATATTTATCTGGGGTACCTCGACACAAAACTTAGCTAAGAACACTCGCAGACGCTTATAGTACAACTGTGTAAATTTTCAAGAAAGTCGGTTCAGCCGTTTCGGAGTCTATAGGTAACGGATAAACACACACACAGACACACACACAGACACAGACAAAGTTCCATTTATAAATAAGTTTAGATAGATAGATTTATTCCCGAGAGTCTGTGTGAATTATCAAAAAATAGAAACAATTTCCTATATATATATATATATAGGTACCTCCACTAAATCGCTAAAAAAAACAGCATAGTATGAATAAAATAGGTCCTAAACTTAATAAAACAAGCTTTTTCCATCAAAATATTTATATTATTATTAAGAGAAACGATCAAAGTAATTTTTAATTATTTTTTAGAATTTTTTAATCCCTTCTAACATTTTGCTTTGATTTGATTTAGTGGTTAAACAAAATGTTACGGCTGTTTACAATGGTAAACGTAATGATTACATCACTCACTTCTTTTGGTAACAAACACATTAATTTAAAAATTCGGGCAAAAATCAAATAATGGTCGGATTTTAATGAAACTTTCAGTACTCATTCACAAATAAATAAAATTATTTTTGAAATTATTATTTTTTTAAAATCTTCGTAATTTTTTTAACCTCTGCTACTCCACTCCGCGTAAACCCATGAAATTTTAATAAATTTTAGTTGGGTGCAAACTATTTTTATTAATTAAACGCAGGACGCATTAGGGAATATAAATCATCTATTTTTTTTTATTTTAAATTTTACCAGACAATCCGAAAATCTGTTCCGAAGAGTAAAATAAAAAATGCAATAAAACTCTGATTTGATATGCTTTTAATCGCTGGAATAAATAATAAAATTAAGGACATTATAGTTTAAAGAAAAAAATCGAATACTAATAAAGTTTTAAAAGAATTGTTTTCATTTTTTTAATTATAATCATTTATAAAGTTTTAAAAATATTTTAAAACTCTTTAAAGAACTGTTGCGCTTATATTTTTAGTTAAGAATTGATGATTCTATTGCTTATCGAAAATTGAAAAGTTTAATAAAAATCGTTTTACATGCATATTTTTAAAATAATTAAAACTTTCTTTTCGATGTTTTTTATGGTAATTTCTATGTACAAATTAGAAGGTCAGAGTTTCCTCCCTTACCCGAAAGAAAATGAATACAATTTTGTCGCTTATGAACGCCATACATTTCTATCTCTAATCAAGAAGCTGTCAACACAATCTTGATTTACGATGCGTACAGATTTAAAAGTTCAAATTTGTGGTTAAGAAATAGTTTTATTCTAAATTTCACGCTATAAATAAGTGATATTTACAGAAATGTGTCGATCGCTCAAAAATGGCAACAAATTCAAAAACTGAAAAAGATCTCAAATCTTTCTATTCCGATCAATATAATGTCGGTTTGAAATAAACCAGAGTATTTTGCTTATCGAAAAGGGTCAATTTAATCATTTAGCTTTCAATTTAGCTTTCAAATAAAAGTTTCAAAAATATTTTTTTATTTTTAAAACTTCAATTTAAAAGTTAGTTATCAAAAATGAGTGGCGGTACCTATATATATATATATATATATATATATATATATATATATATAAATAAATTTCGATGTTCAAATAAGTTGTATGGCATTTTTACATGAAATCCCTAAGAGAAATTTCACGCATCATCGGCAACTTCTTTATTTCAAAATCAATCGAGATATTTTACCAGCGGAAGTTAAAAAAAAATATACATCACAGAAAGATTAAAGGGTGGGATTAATAAGAAAGTAGACAGAAATCAATGTCTGTTTTTAGATTTTTGGATAACCTTACTTTTAAAACTGAATATAGAGTTGTAAGTTAAAATTTAGCATTATCTGGCTGCAAGAAATGGAAGGGGGAAAATAAAGGAAAGAAAAGAGTTAAAAGTAGTGGGAAGGGGTGGTTGACAGAGAAGTAAGCTAAGAAAAAAATAATCCCACACCTTAAATTTCTCTGTGATGTATATTTTTTTAACTTCCGCCGGTAAAATATAACGGTTTATTTTGAAATAAAGAAGTTGCCGATGCTGCGTGAAATTTCTCTTAGGGATTTGATGAAGAAATGGCCATACAACTGATTTGAACATCGAAATTTATTTTATTTTATAATTGGCTTTGTAATTTAAATATTAATTACATTGAGCCCTTCACCTTGATCAGTTTTAATATTAATGTAATTAATATTAATTAGGATAGGGTCTTTTGGATTTACCTTCCTTCTTTTCCTTTTGGATTAAAGTTTTATATATATATATATATATATATATATATATATATATATATCCGAGTGAGTATAGAATGAGGAGAGAAAAAAGAAGTTTTTCCGTCCAAAACATTAATTTAAAACAGTGCTCGATATATGATGTATAGAGCTATGAATATTTATAAAAAAATGAAAAATAACCCGATGATGTGCTTGAGTTCAAACACTGAAACAGCCATATGATTGTACAGAAGAGGACATATATAGAAGAAATTATGTACATGTTCTAAAACATAATTTATAATATATATATATATATATATATATATATAAAGAGTGAACTCTATCATTGTCACTAGAGAAAGTTTTTTGAATCCACCTAACTTGAGACAACCTTTGACCAATTCAACTTCTTTGAATGTAGTGTAAATAAATGCAAAGAACTTAGAGCTATAAATTACACAAACTAGCAACAATGATAACCATAGTCATAATGGTCAGCCAGTTCAGCGAAACTGTGACTAATTTGTATAGTCATTTCAGAAGCAAGAAGAGATAAAAAATGAGATGGAGATATTTTTTATCATTTTTTTCTTATTTTATTTTTAGCAATTTTCTTTTTATTGTTCGGCCACGTACTTTCTGACCAACTGATACAAGTGAATATAAACATCAGAGTTTGGACTCTGCTGAGTGCATCATGTATAAATAATGATCGAATCAATAAAGCAAAATTTTCACTCACAACATTTATAGATAGAATGAACGTCTGCTTCTTTCATTACACAACTATTTTAGTTTCCATTTACGGTGTTTACCGGGAAGAAATTTCAAATCGTCAGTAAAAATAACACCATATTTTAAAAGTCTTAGAGAATTATTATTATTATTATTATTATTATTATTATATGATTTAATTTCTGTTCTATATTCCTTTTCGTCCGTGCCTCAACTAGAAACCGAATGGCTGCATAACATTTTCCATTGAATTAAAATGAAAACAAAACAAAACAAAACAAAAACAAAGAGCGTACATTTTAAACAGTTAAAGCCCTTCATTAAGTGTGAAATTTCAACTTCTTTAAAAGCAGTAAAAATAAAATTAGCAACTAGGTCCCACCATTTTACTGTGAAACCAATAAATTGTAAACGCAAATTCTACTCCAGAGCTTCTGTGGAATTCTCTTTCATTTACTTGCTTCCCCGACAGCTATAATCTCTAAGAATTTAAATGTAAAGTCAATAGTCATCTCTTATCTCACTAACCTGCATCCTCTCTCTCATGCTCCTTTATACGTACACTCCACTCTCATCAGTATTCTCATCCTTCTATTACCCACTTCTGACACCCCCTATAACCTGTCACTCTTTCTCATAACTTTCCTCCTATGTCACCCCATGCAAAGCAGTGGCTGTAAAATGCCTTGCTTGAAGAGATATGATTATACAACAAAAAAAAAAATTCTTTAAGGTATAGAATTACTGGAACCCTTTCAAAATAACTATAAAAACCTTTTCCAATCAATCCGAGGGCTCCAACTACAATTGATGTCTTCATGTGCCACATTTTTGCGATTTCCATTTCATAATCCTTGGATTTTGATAGTTTTTGAAGATTTTTAAACTTACATTACA
This sequence comes from Ascarosepion bandense, assembly GCA_037127315.1. NCBI lineage: Eukaryota > Metazoa > Mollusca > Cephalopoda > Sepiida > Sepiidae > Ascarosepion > Ascarosepion bandense. The sequence goes on along the minus strand of JBBBDQ010001661.1, from coordinate 4,282,445 downwards.
ATCAGCAGGAAGTCAGTTACTTAAGTGCCATATGGGAAACACGCTTTGGGAATCGTGTCCCAAAAGAGACATGACTGACTGGACAGAAGATTATCCCGCAGGAGGTTGCCATTGCTTTCTGCGGTAGACTGGTTGCCGACCAAGGCTATAGAACCCAATCTGTCCTGTCATTTAACCCATAACTGGGAGGAATAGACGGATTAATACCTTTCCCAGGGGTATTTGCGCGTAAGTGAATGCAATGAATTCAGCTGGAATTCGAACTCGGCTCCTCGATTTCTCCTTCCGTGCCGATATCCAATGCACCACAATGCACATCCTTATCAAGATTACAAAGTTAAAACAGAGTCTTAATACTTATATTAGCGTATTACTGTTCTATTATTTAACCCATAACTGGAGACGGCTTAATACCCTTCCCAAGAGTATTTGTGCGTAAGTGAATGCAAGACAGGAAGTACCTTGCCAATAAGAAAGGACATTCTGTTTCTGTGGTCTTTGATTAATATATCTGGGCGATTAGCAGTTTGTATTTTAAAATTCTTATATCATTTTTTTTTTCTGTAACCGAGTCTTAGTGATTTTCATCCCAATTTCTTGCAGTTTCTTTTTTTGTAAAAATTGTAAATTTTCGAGTGCAAATATTGGCTTACTCTTTCATGCCAAGCTTTGTACTCGGTAGATGCTAATACCTCGGTATATGCTAATACCTCGCAACAAGATGGCCAATTGTTTCTAGATATTCGTCACAAAATCTGCATAACGGATTAACATAATTTTCCAGTATGTTTACTTGGTAATTTCTAGTTGCAGAGTGTCTCTTTGAAACTCGGTTATCCACTAAAAATAAATAATATTTCAAGTAATAACAATGTCAAATTAAAGAAAAAGATATTTTCACTTGCTTCTGGGGATCGAAATTCGACCGATTTGGTGTCAGTCGGAGTCATTACCCCTTAGCCATAGGCGCATGGAATCAGAGAGGAGAAAGTTTAACGTGTTGTATATAAGCAGTGTATACACACGCCAGTCACCGAAAGAACTCAGTTCATTTCTGAAGAATTACGCATATATATATATATATATATTGGCAACAAATAAAGTCAATTTCATACTTACAGGCATTTATAGATGGTAGAATAACAATAGATGTTATAAAAAAATAAGAAATACAAAAACAACCGACCGGTTTCAATCCCTATTCATCATCAGGGTCAGCTGGGATTTTTTTAATTCAATTTTTCAACATTTAAAGTATTAAAAGATGAAAATGCATCTTGATGTACTGGAGGGAAAATTATGTGGAGGGTACGGGGAGGTACTAAATAGTAATAATATGGAATCCGATAGCACATTCTCTCTGTTTGCAAAGAGATAGGGTCCTAGTCTTAATATATACCGACTCCAATGCCTGTAAATGGAATGTAGAGTGTGAACCAGACAACACAATGAACTGGTCCACACTGAAGCCATTTACACAATTTCTGCCACTTATCAGTTGTTCAGCAATGGCTGACCCGAAAGTGTTCACAAGTTGACCAGCACGAACATCCATTTTGAGATTTCTTAGTGGCACATGCTATATATTTGATTATTAATTTTTTTTCCTCCAAGCATAGATTGCATCTGTCTCTGAAGTTGTTGGGAGTTTGTGCATGTCCAATAATCCTCCATTTAATTCGTGGGCTGAGTCCTCTGTCTGTTAGTTTACAATAGTGATTCGATAGGGCGGTTTGGTGTTTTAACGAGAGTTTGGAAAATGAGTGTCGGTGATTATAAAACCTTTGCTTCCACCTTCCTGCGGGTATCGCTATGTATGTTATTTTTATTATTTAATTTTTTTTTTTTTTTGGGGGGGGGGGTCTTCTTCCTGAAAAATGGAGGCTTTATATACTGTTTCATCGGAATTACACTTGCCTTCAACGGGGCAGTTATTTTTGTTGGTGCAGTTACAAGGAAGATTATGTTCTTGTAGTTTATTGTGGAATTTTATTAAGTAACTGATTATTGTGTGAGTTATATATATATATCTAGAGAGAGAGAGAGAGAGAAATGTCAATACAAAAGGAAGGCAGAAAACAGCCGCTCCTAAGGTATGAACAATTAAAAAAATTCTCAATACAACATTCAATCATGAAAATGTAGAGCAAAATATATTTAACAAAAGCCATATATGCTTAACCACCTTGTTATCAGGGTTTCAACCGCAGTGTTTCTTCAGATAAACTGATTGCCTGAAGAAACCTCACGGTTGAAACCCGGGTAGCATTTTGAGTCAGTATGTTGCATACTTCTGAGTACGAAAACGAAGAAAACTTCGGACCAAAAATGACGAGGAATAAACCTCTGTTTTGTTGACAAAAACAAACCGCAGCCAATTCGGCGGGAGAATAAAACTTGAATCAATTCGACGGCGTTTTTCTCTCATTAATGACGATACATAAGCTTGGTAACAATTCGGCAAGAATCCGCTCGAACCGAATTTTGATTATCTTTTCACTAGAAAAATCGACAGAACATACACTGGACCCAAATTTTCACGGTTATTAAATCGACGATCTCTTTTGCAGTTAAATTGCTAGACTGCACCACTTCATATATAAAATATACAATTATATTTTATTCGTTCGTCAGTGACCTGTCTGCGGAGTGATAGGTGTGATCGGGTCTGGTAAGAGAAACGCACACATACGAAAATAGCAGCCGCTGCGCCCGGTTCTTGTGTTCTCAACTCGACTGCTGTCTGCAAAACTGCTGGATTAAACTCCTCTTTTTACTGACGACTGGTGTCATTTAAATAATCTCATTAGCACCTGACATTTCCGGTAAACTCTGTCCCACCACTAACTCTATTTGGCCTCCATTGGTCAAAACAAAATCGAGTCTACACGTGCTTTTTCACACTCAGTGACATCTCCCTGCGTCACCCAGTTCAAAATATACTTCGTAATAAAATCCCACACCGACACAACGAATATACAACAAATATATATAGTCATCCGCAGACCGATCTGCTTCGGTGTACCACAGTTCATCAGCACGGTTAGGCATCCGATTGCTTTTAACACATGATTGAAACCCGACCGAATTGGCGTCAGTCGGCGATTCTACCTCTGAGCTATGGGCGCTCGGTAGAAGAAGGCAGACATTTTTAGCGTATGATGCATCATACGCCAGTAGCCAGAGCGCCCTAGTTCATTACTGAATGAGCGTATATATATATATATATGTGTGTGTGTGTGTGTGTGTGTGTGCAAGTTAATGACAGACAAGGTGCTATGGTTAACTTATGTCATTTTTTATCTGATCTTATAATTTTTCCTTTTGTGAACATAAATTATGAGAGCGCATAAGAATTCGTCCTCTCGTCTGCTTTTCTTTAGAGAACTTAATATCGTGAAACAAACGCTTGTCAATAACGGTTTTCCTAACAATCTTATAGATTACATTATTAGATATTTTCTTTCTCAGGGAATCAATAGCAACAGCAAACATACTGTTGGGACGCCCGCGCCTATTCGGCTACAATGGACTATTCCATTACTATGTAAAGTAATGGTGGCATCTACGTAGGTGGAGTGTGTACCGAGCAGCCGATCGACAAGTCAGTCGTAGACTTCCGGTGACGACCCGGAAGTAACCATTGCTCATACTACGTCTTACGACGGTTGAGGCTATTAACCTCTATTCTTGTATTTGATACTAATAACCTTTGTAAATACTATTTTCACGGAATACAACGATTAACCTATTCCTGTTGTTGAGTTATTTATTCTTACTCACGACATAACACATACAAAAAAACAATAAAATTAATATTTTCTACAAAAATCAAATGTTTATAGGAACTATAAACAGGATGAATCTTCACTTAGAAATATCATAAGGAAATTACGCAATTCTCGGCATAAACGAAAATGTTAAATTATCCATTACACAAAATTTTGAGAGCTAACCTCATCGTAGAAAATAACAATTCACCTGCAAGATAAAAACTACAAAGATCCGAACATTGTTTACCAATTTACATGTCCTTTAAAGAACTGTGTTTTGGACCAATACAAATTCGTAAACGATGGAAGCATTTATAATAAAAAAGAAGCCAACACTTGACAATATCAACTATGTATACGGCCACAATGTGCTCACTATGTTTTGAATATAATTCTAGTATATCCATACACAAAACAATTTATACATTCAGTTAAAAAAAGAGAGAAAATACATCCTTGATAATGGCTAAAGGTAAGCGCTAGTGAAAAGAAAACATTTAGACAATTATTATACAATTTATGTTATGAAAAAAATTCATAAGATCATATAAAAAATTATAACGTAATGTAGTACCTTGTCTGTCAGTCATCATTTATGAACCTTGCATAAAAAGAGATTTCTGCGTATATATATATATATATATATATATATATATATATATATATATACGCTCTCACACTCTGAGCACTCTGGAAGAATGGTAGACTTTGGAAAACAGTAGCTACTCTAGCAAATACGCATCGTTCATTCAGCAATGAATTAGAACACTCTCAGCTATTGGACGTGTATAGTGATAATATACACGCTAAAAAGTCTGCCTCCTTCTACCGAGCGCCCATAGCTCAGAGGTAGAATCGTTGACTGATGCCAATTCGGTCGTGTTTAAATCCTGGGTTAAGAAGCAATCGGAGTCTAACCGTACTGATGAGTTGTGATACAGCGAAATAGATCTGCCTGCGGATGACTATATATATATATATATATATATATATATAAATTTCCTAAAGAATAACCAGGTGTAAACAAAGAAATTCTACAAAAAATACAAACACCATATTCGCTCTTAAAAATGACTGCGATCGTCGAAAGCACTTGAATTAAGGAACAACTCGTTATGAGCTTTGAACAATTTATCAATAACTCATGTAGAACTTTTTTTTAATCATTTCACCCAAGCAAGGCATTCCACTGCCACTATTGCGCATGGGGCTACATAGGGGAAGGTAAAGAGAGAGAGTTGTTAGATACAGGAAATGTCAAAAGGAGGGTGATAGATGGGTAAGGATACGGAAGCTGGGTAGATAGGAAGAGTGTTTGAAAGAATGAAGACGAGTTAGTGTGTTAGGTGTCTATTGACCTTACATTTAAACTCCTGGAGATTGTAGACGTCGGGGAAGCAATCATGTGGCAGGGAATTCCACAGTCGGGAAGCGCGAGAAAGGAAACAGTTGGAGTAGAAATTGCGGTTGCATTTTATTGGTTTCACTATGCTTAATATCTTGGAAAACTGGAAAAGTTAGATCAAACATTAAACAGACACACCTTCTAGGTTCGCTTTAATCAAACTTGTTCGGACACACGCATGCTCATACACACTACTACGCACACACACACACACACACACACACACACACACACATATATATATATATATATATTTGTATTTCTTTAGACATGTTAGATTAAATAAATTGCAAACATTGTGTCTGCTCACGGATAATCTGTAGCGTATTATAATTGAAAGATGTAAGAAATGAGCTGTAACTTTGACAGATGATTTTAGCATTTCTCGATGTTCTCATGTACTTATAATCTCCTTCCGAGATCATCTTTAGGGGTGTAAGGGGTGGTAACAAAAAATAACCGCAAAACTGTGTTGCTAAAAATTACTGTAAATTTTCTTCTTGCTTCAAATATAACGTTTGACAAATTCCTTAGCGTTCATTAGACCGTGAAAATTATCCATAATGGAATTTTTTTATGTTGTAATATCATGTTCATGCACGTGTTAAAGCATGAAAAAACTGTTCTTTTTATAAACATTTTATAACATTACTACAGTATACATAACTGATTCTGTTAATTGTTGGCTTAAGCTTTTTTTAATGAATATTACCTCGAGTATTTGTAAGTTGCTTTTGTTGTTTTCTTTGCGTAGGATAGTTGTGTTATCGATCATTATTTTTTTATATTGTGAATGTAGACAGGAATGTTGTTGTTGATAGTTAGAAATGGTCGAATGGTCTGACATGTGTAATGCAAGACGTCTTGCTAATATAGTTGTTGTTGATCCAACATATTCTTGATATATACAACAACATTCCTGTCTTCCTTCACAATATACAAAATTAATGATCGATAACAAAACTATCCTATATGTATAAATGTAAATATGCTGCCTAAACACGCACACACTTTCACACACACACACACACACACACACACACACACACACACACACACACACACACACACCTGTTTAGGCAGCATATTTTCATATAAATATGTTTTGTTGAATAAAATAGGCACATTTTGTCTACGCATTTTTACATTGATCTTTTCAAGTTGTTTCTTTATGTTAAGATGAAATTCATTACGGAAGACGCCGTAGTTTTTTGGGGGTTTTTTTTAACACAAATAATTTCAACTTTTTCTAAGATCATCTTCCGGCGTAAATTTCAAAGATAAACACGCTATAGTAACTGCGATAAAACCCCCCTTCCATTTTCACAGTGCTTTTTAAAGAAAACGTGCAAACGCGTCCTGTCAATGTTATTTTAGATTTTTAAAATTTTAACCGTTGTAGTCATGTAATTATTTTATAAAACGGGCGTTTCAATACGAAGGAGCTAATCGGGAATTCATAGGAATGTAAAATGGCGTTAATATATAAATGTTATATGCATTTTAATATGTTGTCGCTATATTCGTAATAAATTTTGTTGAGCGTTGGTTGGTTAATTTTTATATAAACAGCCTAGAGAAATTGAAGTTTTTGTTCTTTCCGTAGTTTAATATATAACCACAAAATATTTGAGAACATTAAGTGTTTCCTCACAGGTTATTCCCCACCCTGTGCCTAACAGGAAGATATATATATATATATATATATATATATATATATATATATTACTATACGTACCAACAATACAGTAGCACTAATCATGACCAAAGTCAGAAAAAAACTAACGCTAACAAATCAGTAACGTACAACCCAACGAGGACTACCAAGTGGGTTAAAGGAGAATAAAAAAAGAAACAAAAAAAGCCCAATAACAATAAGTCAAGAGCTTGTTTGAAAGAAAAAAACAACAACCCGAAAACCTTAACAGAAGAGAGCTCAGTACGAAAGTACGAAAGTAGAGCAAAAATACAATAAACTAAATCTAAAAGTCAGCCAAACGTCGACTGCGGTTTCACGCTACAGATCGTCAGGACTAGGCTCATTCCTACGGATCGTCAGTACTAGGCTCACTTTTAGATTTAGTTTATTATATATATATATATATATATATATATGGTAGCTACTCTAGGCTATGCGTCACTTATCATTCAGTAATGAATTAGAGCACTCTCACTACTGGCGTATGATACATCATACGCTAAATGTCTGCCTCCTTATACCATAGCCCAGAGGTAGAATCGCCAACTGACTCTAATTCGGTCGGGTTTCATTCCTGGGTAAAAGTAATCGGATGTCTAGCCGTACTGATGAGCTGTGATACAGCGAAACAGATCTGTCTACGGATGACTACTTACGCTCTCACACCCTGATTGAGCACTCTGAAAGGCTTTGAAAAAACAGTTGCACTCTAACTACCTATGCATCTCTCATTCAGTAATGAATTAGAGCACTCTAACTGCTGGCGTATGATACATCATACGCTAGAAGTCTGCTTCCTTCTACCGAGCATCCATTCAAGCGCCGACTGACACTAATTCGGTCGGGTTTCATTCCTGGGTAAAAGCAATCGGATGTCTAACCGTACTGTTGAGCTGTGATGCAACGAAACAGATTTGTCTGCGGATGACTATATATATATAGATATATATAGGGGTTTTTATTATAATATATATTATATCCTATATATTATAGAGGATATATATGTATATTCTTAATTAGTCGGTGATATAATTATTGCCAAAAAATAAAATAATAAGCCACTGTTAACGAGCAAACACGCAGCAAGAGCTTTCTTAACTGGTAGTAAAGTTTAATAAGTGGTAATAAAGAGAAATAACTGAGCCGATGCTGTCTCTCTATTGAACTGAACCGACGCAGCTTCGCTATTTTTTCTCTCTCCATGAGCTTTACAATATATATATATATATATATATATATATAATGAAATAAATTTCGTTGTTCAAAACTGTTGAATGATCATTTCAACATGAAATCCCTAAGATAGATTTTACGTCTCATCGGCAACTACCAAATTTCAAAATGAAATAAAAATGATATAAAATAATTCTGAAGATTAAGAATTTACCGGCGGAAGTTAAAAAAATTACATCACAAAAGAATTTAGCAATCAATGTCTATTTTTAGATTTTGGAGAACATTACTTTTAGAATGAGATGTAAGTGAAAAATTTTAAAATTTGGCTTTGTCTAGCTTTACAAAGGGGAAGGGGGTTAACAAATGAAATAGGAAGTGGTGGTTGATTGAGAAGTGGGCTAAACAAAACAGAAAGAGAGGGAGGAAAAAAGGATAAAGAAAAGAAAAAGGAAAATGTTCTATTTCATTTATACGCTCGATACGTGTCAACAAAACTAGCGTTTATAAATGGGTTAAAGTATTAGAAAAAAGATTTTTAGAAAAAACTTATTTGGGGAAAAAAGCTGATATATGAATCTAGATTTAAACTAAAAATAAAAATCATAAAATTAATAAAATTTAATTTTTTAAAGAAATTTTTCTAAAAGAATTTAATCAAAAATAATTTAATTTATATTTACTCTCCTAGAAATTAAGATTTTAAATGTTCACCCTATTTTCGCCCTATGGCGGCACTCACTAATAAATTACTGTCTAAAATTCAGGAGTAGTTGCTGGTTTGGGTACTTTAATATTAGTATTTTTTTTCTTGCAGACACAGATCGCATCTATTACGAAAATTCCTCGGAATTCAGATCGGGATTTTGGGATTTACCTTCCTGCTTTTCCTTTTGGATTAAAGTTATTTTAATATATATATATATATATATATATATATATATATATATATATATATATTGTTTAATTACATAGTTTTTGGTCATAATGAAATAAGACTACCGCACATTTGTATTAAAAAAGTGTTCAATACAATTATAGTGTAGAACTTTTGAATATTTTTTCATTTGTAAACGAATTATTACGTGACCTAGGTTTCTACCATGAGTGTTGTCTTCAGGCAATTTACAATAACTGATTTTACCGTTTACCGTTTTTTTAAGAACGCTCACGTAACAGTGGGTTTTTTTAACACTCACGTGGCAGAAAATTCTTAAACGCGCAATTTTTAAAATTACACGAAATTATATCGTTTTTATCCATGGTTGTATAAAACTGAATGGTGTTTTTTTTTGTTTTTGTTTTTTATTGTATGGTTACACTCCGTCATAATTTCTGTTCTTTCATTCCATAGTTCATGTTTGTTTTGGAATAGCATAATCTCCTCGCACAGTCTCCATATTTTGCCACCGTTGTAAGGTTTGGATGTTTTCACTTTCCTCTCTTCTTTCTTCTTCTTTCCCTTTTCGTTTACGCTTTAAGATACTTACCCTTTCTCTTTAACGCTATCTCTCTCTCTCTCTCTCTTTCTCTCTCTCTCACCTAATAACCGTTTTTTTACTTTCCAAATCTACGTGTCAGCAGTCTAACTGACTTGCATAATGTATCTTTAAGTTGACATCCGTTCTTACGCGTGCTCTTTGATTATATGTTGCGTATATATATGCTTATGTATGAATGTGTGTCTGTATTCGCCGAACTGATGTAATAATGTATTTTTCTTAAAAATACATCATTACATTTATCATACATCATTTATTTTTATTCCTTTTTTTAGGGGGGGGCTTTGTGAATTTCATTTGTGTAAAATCTTCTGTACAATAAAGAGAGAAACTGATGATGGTTAGCCTGAAATAGGCTTATACATCCGATTTACCATGAAATAACGTGCCTGCCTTAATTCTTCTTTTATATATATATATATATATATATATATATAGCGTGTCACGCTCATCAGCAACAAAAATTATACTTCGATTTGACTTTTCGTTTTCTATATGACAAATATAAACTAAATGATGGCAGCAATATTAATTCCCTTGGGTTTTATTTAATTGCAATGTTTTGACCCATTACTGATGGATCTGTCAGGAACTTAAAAGCCACAAATGTCCGTCGTTTTCGAGTCAGCGTGTCCGACCAGTAAGGCCATCGTTTTATCAATGAATCATGCTGATAGCACAGTTTGCTTTGGTCCAGTTATTGGTTATTTCCTTGAAGACAAGGTCACAAATTTCATGCTCGATAAACAAGTTAATCCGTACGTTCTTATCTTGATTAACGGAAAATTATTTCCCTTTGCCAAGTCTATAAATTAAAATCTATAAACATCAACTATAAATAAAAAGAAACATTAATCGGTTTGTATACAATTCTCCCACCACTGAGAAGACAGAAATTTTACCTACTCTGATAAAGTTTCCTTGTCTTTAACATCTGTTTGAGTTTTGTTTAACTGCATATCAACCTCTGTGATTTATTTAATGCCAAAAAGTTGGGGTTTTAAGGTATTTTTTAAAATGTTCGTTTACAGTGAGAAAGTTGATTGAGTAAGATTTTGATGAAAAGATTTTGTATTTTTTAATTTTTTTTATTATAGAAAACTGAAAATGTCTTCTAGTTTTGTATTCAAAAAATGTATTGCAATATTTTTTTTCTTTCAAAAATGCATTGTTAATAATATTGTTCTTTCAAAAATGTATAATTTTCTATAGAAGTCTATTTTTATGTATATATTTCTATAAAAGTCTATTTAACCCCAGTTTGGGGGTTAACTATTTGCCCATAGATGGGGCCCTAACAGATTCTACCTCTCCGGGTCAGAGTGGACCTGGGAATAACAGCAATTAAGATGTGGTTCCATGCTCCTCATCACCACCCAATCAGAGGCCTTGCTACCGGATGCAGTTTAGCGTCATGCCCAGGACCACAGCAGTAAGTATCTACATCCACGTGCAAATTAATTGAAAGTTTCCTTTCTTTTGCTATACGATCAGTTTTAGACCCACTGAAGTGACAGGGTGTAATCACTTTCTATTTTATCCTCAAATTAGATTTTTTTTTTTTTTGCAGTAGTGTGCACTAATATGAATCTGTTTTAGTGGTGTATGATGACATTTATTTGGCTTTGAAAAATATTGCGTCATCCGTGGTTGCATCAGATTTTTATCACGACCAAACACTATTGACTCCACTGTCGATTAGTTGCCCACGGCCATTGTCTGTGATAGATGATACTCCACGGAAGCGTACGAAAATTGTAACGCTGCAGGAATGCATTGACAAGCCCTTACAGAGAGATCGCTTATATTGTTGATGTCAGCCTCTCAACTGTCAGTCGTGTCAACAAGGCGAAGAAACAAACAGGATTCATCATTCCAAAGCGTAAAGGAAAATGCGGTCGGAAAAGAAAAACAACGCTAAGTGATGACGTATACGTGATTAGGAAAAGAGTGAAAGATCCTAGAAAGACATTCATTTTGTTTCAGTTAATTTGCACAGAGGGGTAATTATTCATCCCACTTCCTGTTATACTTTGTCTTTACAAGAGTCAAATCAGACCAAATAATGGAATAATGCTTCCATATCAGGGCTGGAGCTGCCCATTCCTCATTCGCCTTGCTTGATAGAGTTCAATGCATCCATACGGTATTGTGGGTGTTGAATAATTATTTACCCTACAACCTTCTTCCACAGACGTAATGTTGCAAGTCTCTCGCTGGACTATCGCTATTTCCATGGCATGTATTCTACCGAGATATATTCCTGACTTCCATCAATCCCGACTTTTACCGCTGGGATCTACCACTATGCAATTTTGAAATGTGAAACCAATAAAATGTAAACTCAAATTCTACTCTATCAGCTTCTTTTCTCGCACTTCATGCCTGTGGAATTCTCTTCCATTTACTTGCTTCCCCGACAGCTACAATCTCCAAGGATTTAAATGCAAAGTCAATAGTCATCTCCTATCTCAATAACCTGCATCCTCTCTCTCATGCTCTTTCTCCGTCCACTCCACTCTCATCAGTATTCTCATCCTTCTCTTACCCACTTCCTGACACCCCTCATAACCTGTCACTCTTTCTCATAACTTTCCCATGTAACCCCCTGCAAAACAGTGGCAGTAAAATGCCTTTCTTGGGGCGATATGATTATAAAGGAAAAAAATTCTATACTATTATCATGTGGGTATAAAGTGGGCGATCTATTCTACAATACAATCAATATATGAACTGTTCCCTCACTTTATGGCCACAATCATCCCACTCTTATCCACTTCCTGACACCCCCTATAACCTTTCACACTTTCTCATAACTTTCCTCCTATTTAACCCCGTGCAAAACAGTGGCAGTAAAATGCCTTTCTTTGAGCGATATGATTATAAAGAAAAAATAATTATATATTATAATGTGGATATAAAGTGGGGGATCAAATCTACATTTTTTTTAATCATATCACCCCGGGCAAGGCGGTAAGGCCACTGGTGTGCAGGGGGCTACGTAAGAAAGAAAAGATTGGAAAAAAGAAAGCCGGAAACCACATCCTAAACAGGGAACAAGGGATGAGCCTCTACACCTGTTCAATAGACGTGGGTGGAGTGTGAACCGGGCGATAGTTCAACCTATCTACTCCAATTGAAAAAAAAATAAGGAAAAGTCAAAAGATTGGAAAAGAGAAAACCGGAAACCACATCCTAAACAGGGAACAAAGGATGAGCCTCTACACCTGTTCAATAGACGTGGGTGGAGTGCGAACCGGGCGATAGTTCAGTCTATCTACTCCAATTGAAAAAAAAATAAGGAAAAGTGAAAAGATTGGAAGAGAAAGCCGGAAACCACATCCTAAACAGGGAACAAGGGATATATAAACTGATTCCTCACTTTATGGCCACATATGGCGATATGATTATAAAAAAAATTGTGGTCCGTTCTCATTTTCTTTGTATTCCATTAATAAGAATTAAGTTTTATTCGAACAATTTCTTCCCAAGAACATATTGCTTCTTGGGACAGACAGGGTTTTTCCCAATCGCTACAATTTCGACCACGTCTCGGCTTAACTGTTTATCCTTCATGTATTATACCATTAACTTCATTTCTTACTCTTTCATACACTCATAGAACTTTTTCTTCTATGTACCGTGTCCCTTCAGGACGTAAGCGAACATAGCCCCCCACTACTTCTTCCAATCCCTTGTTGCTCTTAATATCCCTTCTCCTGTTATCCCACTCTGTCTCCGCTCCACCATCCATCTGCTCGAGTCCATCAGGTATGTCGTGAGTTGCTTTCCCTTGGCTTTCTTCACCTCTATCCATCCAGTGAGCATCAAGTTCTCCAAACCCTCCTTCCTCATTACATGTCCTCAATGCTTCAGCTGACTTTTCCTGGTGTTAAGCATCAGTTTACTTTTTTGGCGTCCATCCTCTAGAACATCAACCAGTAATACCTTGGGAGACACTTAAGTCTTCTATTGTGTGGACATTAGCATAAATGCATCCTTACGAAACCTTTCTATTAGTTTTCAATCAATAGTTCCATCTTACATCAAGTACAGGCAGGGTCGGTGCGTACTACCTCAGAACACCCCAGTTTTTTAATAATTTTATAATGAGAAACTTCCCGTAGCCGAGAGTTCAAAGTACGCCAAATCAGACGGTGATTACTTTTGCCAAAATGGACGCAAGTTCAAATCCGGGGATAACGATATATGAATATATAAATTTTGTATATATGAAGAACAATTTTAAGGGAAATGGCAAGGTTTATGTTGATGAGACTACACATGCGCACGAACTTAAATTTACATTTTTTAAATATATATATATATATATATATATATATATATATATATAGTCAATGAAGCCGACAAATATCATTTAATCAATGATTTATTTTTTCCAGCATTCTAACATTTTTCCTTTTTTATGAGTTAAAGAATATAAAATTGTCTATATTTCTTCTCCGTGTGTTTTTCTACATAGTAATTTTGTGAGGATTATTGTGAGAGAATCATCGTGTGCTGTTCTACATAGTAGTACAGCACAGAGAATGATAAAAATGAGGTCAGTAGTACGAGCGTAAATAATATCTCTGCCTATATATATATATATATATATAGTCATCTGCAGACATACCTGCCCCGCTGCATCACAGCTCATCAGTACGGCCAGACATCCGACCGCTTTTAACCCAAGACTGAAACCCGACCGAATATATATAAGTGTGCAGCTTGATGTTACATATTGTAAATATATTAAAAAGCGAAGCAACCGGTTTCGCTCCCGCTCTTCAGGCCTCTACGGGAGATTTTAATCAAAATTACAAAATAAAAAAGTGTGTCATGGAAATGACAAAGATGGAAAGAAAAAAAAATGTAAATGCGAGAGGCTAATTATATCGAGCCCAAACAACCCACGCTGTTTTTACAACGCAGGCTTTCGGGACAGCTTCTAGAACCTTAAGGTGAAATGAAGAGTGAAATCGGCACACAACAGTGAACCGATCAACACTAAAATTAGCAGCACACTTTCTATTCTTTATAAGGTGCTCGCAAATGGCGAGGTATTCGGGGCGGATCCATTTCGAGATAAATTGTGATTTCTTATTTAGTTGGAACATGTTGTTTAATTCTCATGTCGAGACGCTGAGTTGTTCTTCCTATGTAGTCAACTCCGCAACTACAGTTATATTGATAAATTATAGAATTAATTTGGTGGGGAGGAAGAACATCTTTGCATGCAGAACATAACATGGGCCGGGTTTGAAATACAATACGTACCTCAGCCGAGAAAAAACAACAATGAACATTTGATGAAATTTGTCTGGCCAAACTTTCACATTTTGATCCAATCCAAAGAAGTCTAAGATAAACAGGGCATATTTTGTCAGTACTGAGTGTATCCTTTTTTAATTCAAAAATTTTGTTACAGACGACCAAATGCACAGTGTCTGGCGGATACCCTAAACCACATAAGGTTTCCTTTACTAAACTGATTTCTTCATCAAGAAAAGACGCAGAACAAATCATTAACGCCCTGTGAACTAGGGTTCTAATAATGTTTAACTTTCTTTTTTTAGAACAAAAAGAATTCCAACGCGTATATATATATATATATATATATATATATATATATATATATACGATACAAATAAATTTGTCAGCCTGTTTATATCTATCTATCTATCTATCTATCTATCTATCTACCGATCTATCTATCTAAGTTTCTACTTAACCAACTAGCTGTATGTATGTGTATGTGAATATGTATGTGTGTCGAAATATAGTATAACAGCCAGTTATCTGCCTATTTGTCTGTTCATTATCTACATATTTATCTATCTCCGTTTGTTCATTATATATCTATCTTAGTCTGTTTATATCTAGCCAACTAGCTCTGTGTCTATCTCTGTGTGTGTGTGTGTGTGTGTGTGTGTGTGTGTGTGTGTGCGTGCGGTAAAAAAAACGGATGGATGTATGTCTGCGACAGGTTGCGAAGCAATTAACCAACGTTTTCGTAAATTTCCACGCCTTCCTTCCTCAGTCAACCATATCTGCGTCAGCATCAACCCATCGCCCAATTTTTTCACCCTATCTGATTTTTTTCACCCTATCTGATTTTTTTCACCCTATCTGATTTTTTCACCCTGATTCTTCATTTCCGCTGCTAATATCATTACGAGTCATCAACGGCCAATCATTTGGTATATCATAGCAAAGCACACGTAGAACTGAAGGCAACATGTATATCTATATATCTGTATATATATATATATATATACAGGTGGCCTGTAAAGGAGGAAACGTTCGCGCTGTTTTACACGTGTGCGCCTAAAACATATGGGCCTCCTCGCCCAGCACATATTCTCCGCTCCGTACACAATTCCGCTTCAGTTCTATTGTCACAATGTCGGTTACATGGACGGGCACGGATGATTGCCGTCTTTATATTCACTTAGCTTAACTTGGCGTAACACAAGCCCAGAGCGGAAACCAACTGTAGGAAGAATGTATTGCGCCAATTTTTTCTAGTGAAATGTATCTGATTCTTTTTTTGTTACAATCTGGTTGTATTGACATGCGTCTGTCTCTAAAAACAATGTTATAACGCAGTGTGCCACGGGTTTGAGCAAATGATTTTTTTTCAGATTTTTTTTAAATTGGTATCACTCCATACAAGGCAGTAAAGTCACTAAGATACAAGGTGTTATAGGGTGTGTAAGAATTAAGAACAGAGAAATTGATAATGAGAAAGAAGAGTAATCAGGTGGATAGCAGACAGCGATTGACATCGTATCCATAATTTTGCAGATTAAAATTGTCCGGAAAGGAGTTTAACAAGCGAGATGTGCGAGTAAAGAAACTGTTAGCATAGAACCTGCGGTTACATCTAGCTAGCTCAACCGTAAACTAAAGAGAACTCGACGTCAGTCTAGTCAGTCAGTCAGTTGAGTGCCATACGTGATACACGCTTGGGCGATCATGTCTCGAAAGAGACATGACTGACTGGGCAGAAGAGTAGGTTGCCATTGCTTTCTGCGGTAGACTGGTTGCCGACCAAGGCTATAGAACCCAATCTGTCCTGTTATTTAACCCATAACTGGAAGGAAGAAGCGGATTAATACTTTTCCCAAGGGTATTTGCGCGTAAGTGAATGCAATGAATTCAGCTGGAATTCGAACGTAAATTCAAAAAGTCCAGATACGAAAACGAAAACCTCATCCAAAAAAATTACCATGAAAGTATTTATAGAAAAGACAGAAAAGCAACGTTACAACGGTGTGAAAGTGACTGACGCCTAGCCTCCAGAGCAGGACTAGTAATATTGCTAGTTCTTCTTCGGATTTTATCAAGAAGCTCAAGGTAAAAAAGCAGGAACATCGGATCATATGTGGCAACAATATTCTAAGCATATTCTCGGCTGTGGAGATTTTACGTTGTCCATAAGTTAAGTGATATTTAAAGGAATGAATATTCGAATAGTTTGGCACCGGCAGAGCTGAATCTGTTGTCGGAAAGTGGTGCAGAATTCCTAGCTTAAAATATCTTTGGTTTTCTCACTTTTTGAAAATATAAAGCAGTTAGGAGGGGGTTTCAATTCCGAGTTTTGCATCTTCTAGAATGGCTGCCAGCTATTTAACCCATAGATAGAGCAAGATAGTACTATGCGTTTTCATAAGAGACGTGTACATAATGAACGAAACGGACTCGGTCAGAAATTGAACTTGGTACGTCGAAACGATTTTCTATACTGAAAGCCGTTATGCTACCAGTTCCTCAGTATTTGAGATATTGACCTTTTATCTCACTTAGAGTTCTGATCTTAGCAATTGGTAAAAAAAAAATACAAAGTCCAAAAAAAACAAGTACAAAACTCTGGAAAAAGAAAACTTTAAAAAAAAAGTATACAACTGAGAATATTCACTGATTCGAAGAACTGCACAACTTTGGAAGAACGAGAATTCTAAAAAAAAAAAATACATAATTGTGAACGTATTCAATTTCCAAAAAGAAAGTTCACAAATTCCAAAAAGAAAGTAACCAATTCCCAAAAAAGTACACAAATTTAAAAAAAAGCGTACATAAATTCTAAAAAGTAAGTACACATTTACAAAAAAGAATGCAAATTCAAAAAAGGCGTACATGAATTCTAAAAAGAAAGTACACAATTTCAAAAACAGTACACAAATTCAAAAAGAGGCGTACATAAATTCCAAAAAAAGTACACAACTCTCAAAAAGTACACAATTTCAAAAACATAGCAAACATAAATTCCAAAAAGAAAGTACACAATTTCCAAAAAAGAGAGCTTCGAAATTTGGGAAAACCTGACTTCTAAACAGAAAGTATTCAAAATTGGAAAAGCATGGCTTCCAAAAGGCGAGGATACAACTCTGGAAATACGCAACTTCCAAAAAGAAAGTACACAATTTTGAAAGTACAGTACTACAAAATTGTAAGCACACAATTTTTAACAAGTATCCATCTTTGAAAGAAAACCTCAAAACAAGTACACAACTTTGGCAATACACTACATAAAAAAAAAATTTAAATGTTCCAAACAGAAAACACACAACGTAGTAATTACGGAACATTCTAAAAGAAGGTAAACAACTTTGGAAAGAACACTACTTTTAAAAAGAAGTACACAAAATCAAAAAAATTAAGTACACAACTTCCAAAAAGAAATTATAAAACTTTGAAAGTACATTACTTAAAAAAAAAACGTACAACATTTTACTTTTCTCAGCCCAACCCTCAACCACCACCAAATAAATGTGTATAAATTTGGAAGAACACAACTTGTAAAATAAAAATACCTGAATTCATGAATATTCTTCTGTTTCTTTTTGCTTTGTTGGTGGTGAATATTTTAGCCCACCAAACAGACTTTATCAGTTTTATCGTTCTAATATACTAAACTTTGCAATCAAATTTCATTTCCTCCGGGTGAATACACCAGAAACGCACCAGTAAATATGGGATCTTTATCTTGACTACTCGCATTTTTCTACCTAAAGACCCACAAGACACGATCTACATTACCACAGGAAGTGCTTGCAGATGTCTGTACAAACGACCGGAGAACACTCTACGAGCACCAGTTAGAAAAAGTAATTTTATTTCGTTGTGGATCACAGACTCACAGATTGCCTTTTATGTATATATATATAGAGATTACATGTATTACTTATATAATTTACATTTACACTTCGCATTAAATGAAATATTTATCTAAACTAATGAATATGATCAGTTTTAGAAGGTACTGCCCTCCGCTAAACGTGGCCTACTCAAAGTGGCCACCGAGCAAAACCAATTGTCATCCTCTGACAAAATGTATGATTGTCAATAAGAACAACACTAGGTGTCAACTATAAATTGAACACACCAAAATCAAGCAAACACTAAAATTGAAATATCCAAGAAGTGTTTTAACAAACGACAGAAAATGTGATACCGAAATCCGACTGTGAATTGAATTAGCAAAATATGCCTTCCAAAATCTAAACAAAGTACTAAGAAACGGGAAAATTTCATTAGAAACAAAGAAAAGCGTGAATAATTTTTATGCAATTTTGAATCTTACCTGATCAGGAGGAAGACGGAACGAGGGTTATATGGTGCAACAGGAGAAAGCGTGCTAAGAGCCACCAGGGACAGGGAGATGTGGAAAGCCATGATCGCCTACGTCCTGAAAGGACGAGGCACATAAAAGAAGAAGAAAGATATTGCTTACAGATGAAGAAGGGACTTGAGGTAACTTAGTATTCTACATATGGATTGTGAAAATATGAAACACTGAACATTTAAATAACGACGATGTTTTAACAAAAATGGGAGCAGAAAGAACTCTTATACTTAAATTCGGAAAGAGACAACTGAAATTTCTAGGGCAAATAATGAGGAAAGAGGACTTGCAGAATTTAACACTTATGGGACAGATTGAAGGCAAGATGGACAGCCCAACGCAATGAGTAAGCAAACTAACGGGCCTGTGTAAATTAATGTCAAATACGGACTAGAAAAGAAGGCGAAAAGAAAAGCTACAAAGAATAGGAAGTTGTGGAGAGTCATGAACAGTTACGACCTGAAGAGGCATGCCACATAGAAAAACAATTAAGAAAATATTAACACCTTTTTTTTAAATAATAAAATAAAACTAGCCCTACATGGATAAATAAAGATGTTTACTTAGTGTAATTCGTAAGTAAAACAGGACTAAAATAGAAAGAATCAAGAAAATATTTAACTCATTACTCGGAAAATAAAATGATCTTTCTATCTTCGTCTTATGGATTGTATGTATCGTGTATAAGTCGATCATCCTAAAAGATACAATTTGATTTTAACAAAGAAACCGTTACTTTTCCTCTTCATGCCAACGAAAAACGCTGTCCCGAGGCACAATGGGTTACTCTCCTGGAAGTTCTCCTAGACGATTAGAAGAGAGCACTTTTACATCATTCGGAGCATCGTCCTCATCTTGGTTGCCACTGTACGAAGTTTCGGCCATTGTGCGCCCCGGCCTTCTTCAGGTGCTAAGAATTTCGAACCGAACCCTTTATTAAGATCACTCGGGAATACTATTCTCCTTCCTTGATCGAATCGTCTTTTGGTAGTCATGAGTTATCTACCTCTAACCCGACTTTAAGTTACTTGTTCACCACTGCTGTAGCCTGGTATTGAACTCACAACTCTTTTGGTCAAGTCACTGGAACTAACCAACGTCTATATCCACTGGGCCATTTGTCCTTAACTGATGAAAATAGGACAGCGTAGAACAATCAGTCTGTTTAGTGCCATACGTGATACACGTTTGGGCGATCATGTCTTGAAAGAGATATGACTGACTGGGCAGAAGATTTTCCCGCAGTAGGTTGTCATTACTTTCTGCGGTATACTGGTTGCCAGCCAAGGCTATTTAACTTATAACTGAAGAAAGAAGTGACTGATTAATACGTTTCCCAAGAGTATTTGCGTGTATGTGAATAGGAGTAATTCAACTGGAATTCGAACTCGACTCTCCGATTTCTAGTACCGAGCCGATATCCACTGCACCACAACGCACATTCATATAGATATCGAGTTGACAATGACATCAATAAGGTCATTGATGGAAATTTGGATGTACGTAGGTCCTAGGTGGGAGGGGGCTAATTAATTAAAAATGACTAATCGTTCAAGACAACTGTCATTTCGCAACTTGATAGGAAAAATTGAATCTGATCAAAAATTCGTCCAAAAATTACATAACCTTTCTACTTGTGAAGCCCAGTATCGCAAACTCGGTTAAGTGCTTTCGACCTATCCAGAGCAATAGCCCGAGCTTCAAAGTTTTGAACTAAAGCTTGATAAACTCTCTTTGTAATCTTCATAAATAATCTCCCAGATGTCATCAAACCCAAAGTAGGCATCTACGCAGATGACACTACCATCTACTCCCGCATCAGTAAGACATCTGGCGAGGCAGACAAACATAACTTTGCTGCTGATCTCGAGAAGGACATCCACTCAGTGGTGGATTGGGGTAAGAAGTGGCTCGTAAATTTCAATGCCTCTAAAATGAGACTCCTATCTGTCAACCCTCACTGGCAATCTCTCCACCCATAAGCATGGACCAAGCAATACTGAAAGCAATACACTGCGCCTCCTTGGCCTTACCCTTTCTTCCAACCTCAAGTGGAACCATTACATTGAATCAATAGCTAAATCCACTGCTAGGAAGGTTAGGTCACTGTTTCGGGCTAGGAAGTTTTTTCCGCCTGAATCCATCTTGCACATATAAAAAACAACCATTCGACCATCCCTGGAATACTGTTCTCATAACTGGTCAAGCACCCCTGCTGTTCGTCTCAGTTTTCTCGACAGGCTCCAATGAAGAATCCGTAATGTGATTGGTCCCAACCTGGCAGCTCGACTCCAGCCACTTTCTCATCGGCGGGATGTGGCTTCTCTCTGCCTCTTTTACTAATATTTTCATGGCTTCTGCTCCGAAGAACTTAGGTCACTGGTACCACCTCCACAAGAATTTACTCGTGCAACCAGAGTGACATCAAGGCCCCACCCTTTTACCGCTAGATCAACTGCAAGTGACAATTCTACTCCATCAGCTTCTTTTTTCGTGCTTCCTGCCAGTGGAACTCCCTTCCCTATACTTGCTTTCCTGACGCCTACAACCTCCAAGAATTTAAATGCAGAGTCAATTCGCATCTCTTATCCATTTAACTGCAATCCTTTCCACATCACGTGTATCTTGTTCTTTTCCTTTCTCTATACCTTCGTAACTGTCTTCACTCCTGTGTTTACATCCTTCTCTTGCCCTTTCTTTTTCACCTCCTGTAACTTTGTCTTTAGTCTTTTCCTGTCTAAAACTTTAAGTCTTTTATGTAACCCCCTGCACATCGGTGGCGGTACCGCCTTGCTTGGCGTAAAATGATTTAAAAAAAAGACCCTACATGGTGAAAAGATAAAAGAAATCTCAAGTTGATTAGAGTCTCTAGCATTTTTCCAAAAAGAGTGAGAAAGCTAATCAGCCGATAGTTAGAAGGATTAGACGGTTTGTCTGAGTTCAGAGATTTCCAACAAGCAGGAAACAGCAAGGTATTTATTGTAGAGTTTAGAACAGAAACACATTTCTTAAGGAATATTGCATTGATACCATCAAGTTCACATACTTTGTGGATACCTAATTTAGAGATGATGGTAAAAAAAAATAGACGGAGTTAAATGCATATCACACAGTAGTGACACAGTTTAATGGGAAAGTCGGGCAAACCTACTTCAGATGAGTCAAGAGTGCATTTACAAGCATCCTAGGAAGGGTTCTAACAGGGGTCGGAAAGTGCGACACTGAAATCCGAAGGAGAAATGACATGGTCAAGGATACATTCCAGAAGCTGAGTAGAGTATTGAGAGACAAAAAAAAAGAGAGTACTGGACTGCTATATGATGTCTGTCTTTCAATATGGCAGTTAATGCTTGACAATCTCACCAAAAACTTGAAGCAACCGAAATGTGGTTCTACAGAAGGATACTGAGTATAGCATTGACCGATCATGTGAGCAACGACGAGGTTTGGAGAGGATGGAGACGAAAAGGAAACGAATACTTAACCTCAGGTAAATACAGCTGAAGTTCTTGGGATATGTAATGAGGAAGGAAGGCTTAAAGAATCTGATATCCACAGGGAGAAAAAGAGACATGGGAAAGAAGCACGTAAAATACTTGATGGGTAATATAGATGGCAAATATACCTGATGGCAAATAGATAGAAGGGCGGAGTTTGGGAGGAGTAACAGAAGAAAGCGTGTAAAGTGTGACTAGAGATAGGAAGATGTGGAAGACTATGATCAACTACGTCCTGAAGAAACACGGTACATAGAAGAAGATTTTCAAATAAAAGATTCGGATTTCTTAGCAGAAGTTGATGCCATCTCAAACTGAGTGAAGAGCATTCGAGTGAAAAATAAAAAAAACTTTTTCAGAGCCGCCGGGATCCGCGAGAAGACAGCGACATAAGATAATTAAAAAAAGGTAAATAAAATATCTATCTGTCTACGCACTGGAGAAAAAATAATAAAGAAAATGTTCTCTCTTTAATTTTTTCCTAGTGCACAATTATGTGCGTTGTGGTGCAGTGGCTATCGGCTCGGAACGAGAAATCGGAAGAGTTAAGTTCGAATTTCAGTTGAATTCTTTGCATTCACTTATGCGCAAATACCCTTGCGAAAGGTATTAATACATCTCTTTCCTCCAGTTATGGTTTAAATAATAGGACATATTGGATTCTGTAGCCTTGGCTGGCAACCAGTCTACCGCAGAAAGCAATGGCAACCTACTGCGGGATAATCTTCTGTCCAGTCAGTCATGTCTCTTTCGAAACATGATCGCCCAAGCGTGTATCACGTATGGCACTTAACTGACTGACTGACTGACTAGTGCACAATCATTTGTGTTGTGGTGCACCGGTTATTGTCTCGGAACGAGAAATCGGAAGAGCCGAATTCGAATTCCAGTTGAATTCTTTGCATTCACTTACGCGCAAATACCCTTAAAAAATATATTAATAAATATCTTTCCTCTACCTGTGGGTTAAATAGCAGAACAGATGCAATTCAACTCGAATTCGAACTCGGTTATAGCCTTGGTTGGTAACCAGTATGCCGCAGAAAGTAATGGCGACCTACTGCGAAAAGATCTTCTGCCCAGCAGTCTTTCGAGACATAATTGCCCAAGCGTGTATCACGTATAGAACTTTACTGACTAGAGTACAAGCTGATAGATATTATTTAATTTATTTTTAAAAAGACGTCTTTTTCAAATATGGGTATCCACTAAAATAATGTTTAAAGTAATGAAAATATATCAAAAGTCGATCGGCACCCGTGGCATAAGAAAGGCCGATTTACAGCAACGGTTCTCAGTGTTGATGCGACAGGAATGTTTCCAGCTGATCCTTGAAGCGTTGTTTTGGACCCCCGTGTAGCCTCTTGCCGCTGGCGAGTTATTCAAACAGGATGATACACACAGAGACACTACGTCAAAAATCTCATCCTTTACGGCAGTGTGTCGTCTCCTCGTAAACCTAAATCGTTGTTCTATTTTTAATCGCTGCGTAACAAATTTACTACCAACTCGTGGCAACAATGTTTCGCTTCCAATGATTGTTATTTCGAACGAAGTTGCATGTGTGCTGAATTCCACTGTTCCAAAATTTGTGAGGGAAAACATCAATGTATATTGTGATAGCGTCATTTCACACGCACTTTCCGTGCCCGCTTCCATATCAGGAGAATGATCGAGGATATCTATGGATGTGTATTCATTTCATGATTTTTCTGGTCCTGAGCATGACGGTAAACTGCATCTGGCAGCAAGGCCTCTGATTGGGAAATTGTGAAAAACATGAAACCATCTCTTATTTGCTTTTCTTCCCAGGTCCACCCTGACCCGGAGTGGTAGCACCTGTTATGGTCCCAGCTATAGGCAAATAGTTAACCCCCAAATTGGAAAGCATAAAAATAGATTTCTTATAGAAAAATGTACATTTTTGAAGGAATAAAATATTACCAACAATAGATTTTTGAAGGAAAAATATTACCAACAATACATTTTTGAAGGAAAAAATATTATAATATTACGTTTTTGAAGGGAAAAAACCATTAACATAACATATTTTGAAAGAAACAAATTACCAGCAATACATTTTTAAATACAAAACTATAACATATCTTCAGTTTTCTAAAATAAAAAAATTTCATCAAAATCTGACTAAATCAATCTTCTTACTATAACTGAAGATTTAAAAAATACCTTAAAACTTTTTGGCATTAAATAACCCACAGAGGTGTTGATATGCCATTAAACAAAACTCAAACTTAAATTGAAACTCCATGATTTCTGCATTCGTTACCCATAAGTTTTTGAGGCATTCAAGGCATGCAGATAAAAGGTAGACGTATCCTTTTCCTGTTCAGACACACTCCTCCTCCTCCTCCTCCTCCTCCTCCTCTCTCTCTCTCTCTCTCTCTCTGACACAATATGAGTACATAAATACCTGTCTCTCAGGAGGTGTTGACTTAGGAGTGTTAATATCGTTATGATTGACAGTGAGTCTTTATTTATCGAAAAATATCTCCCCATTCGACAAATAGATTCTTTTGATGATGTCTGTAAAATTTCATAACTGACTACGGAGTTCAGTGGATAAATTTCGGCTCGGAACGAGAAATCGGAGGGACGAGTTCGAATTCCAGTTGCATTCACTTACGCTCAAATATACTTGAAAAAGGTATTAATCTATTTTTTTTTTTTTTTTTACCCCAGCAATAGGTCAAATAATAGGACAGAGTGGGTTTTATAGCCTTGGTTAACAACCAGTCTACCGCAGAAAGTAATGGCAACCTAGTGTGAGCAAATCTTCTGCCCAGTCAGTCATGTCTCTCTCGTGACATGATCGCCAAAGCGTGTATCACATATAAAACTTAATTGACTGACTGACGTGGTATTCAGATCATGTTGGTTGTACAATAAAATTTAGACCAATACTTTCCTGTACACACACACACACACACTCTCTCTCTCTCTCTCTCTCTCTCTCTCTCTCTCTCTCTCTCATAGTAAGCGATCATTGACTCTTATTGGGCTCTGCCTTTTGTCCCTCTCAAAATTCTTCCTTTTGATAACTCACCCAAACACTTCTCTGAGTTCAATTTACTTATGCTTATCAAGTATCTCACGCGCTGCTTTCTCCTTTTTCTCTTTCCCTCTATCCGTCCTGTAAGTATTAAATTCTCTAGGCTCTCTTTCCTTATGACATGTCCCAGAAACCACATCTGTCTCTTCCTTATGTTTAGTATGACTTTTCTCCTCATTTCTATTCTCTTAAGCACCTTGTCGTTAGTCATGTGCTCAGCCCATGGTATCCTCAGCATCCTTTTGTAAAACCACATTTCTATTACCTCAGGCCTCTCCTTCATTCTTGAGAAGATCGTTCAACATTCACTGCCATACAGAGGGACAGACATCACATAGCAATCCAGCACTTTCTTCTTTGTTTCCAATGAGATTTTTTTGTCTTTACAATGCTCTGGTTATCTTTTGAAATGTGTCCCTGGCCATGCCAATGCGTCTTTGGATCTCAATATCGCACTTTCCAGTCAACGTCAGTCATCATACTTCTTAGGTATCTAAAATCCTTTACTTATTTTATTTTAGATTCTCCGACCTGTAGTTGGCATTTTGAGGTCTTCTTGCTGATAGTCATACATTTAGTTTTCTTGAAGTTTATGCTGAGTCCTTTTTTCTCGCTTTCTCTTGCTACCTTCTGTAGGAGGTCCTGCATTCTTCTTTCCGTGTCTGCTATCAGCAGTGTGTCATCTGCGTATCTTACGTTGTTGAGATTGTGGCCGCCAATGACTAATCTAGACTTATTTCTCTTAGAATTGTTTCGCTTTATAAGCTGAATAGATCCGGTGAGAAAACACACCCTTGTCTTACGCCACTTCCTGTTTTTTGCATACCTGCTGAATTCACTTCTTATCCGTACACAGGTGGTTTTTCTGCCAGTACATATTCTTGATTCCTAACGTCTTTTCCGAAAATGTCAAGATTGTCGAGCATCTCTATCAAGATTTTGTCGCGTATTTTGTCAAATGCACTTGCATAGTCTATAAAGCATAGATATAGTTCCTTCTGAATTTCTATTGCTCGTTTAGATAGCATTCTGAGCATGAATATCGCATTCCTTGTCCCGGTATCTTTAACAAAGCCACACTGGTCTTATCCTGTTGCTGGGCCTATTCTGCTGCTCATTAAACTGATTGTTCGGTGGAGTTCACATTCTTCTGCACCTTACTTCTTAGGTAGTGCTATAAAAATTAACCTGCTAAATCCTCCGGTATATTTCCTTTCTCTTGTTGTGGAAGAGATTTCCGGTATACTTGTCCAATTTCTGAAGTATATTTTTCTTTGCTTAGATGTAGTTCCTTCTGAATTTCTATTGCTGGTTCAGATAGCATTCTGAGCAGGAATATCGCATTCCTTGTTCCGGTATCTTTAACAAAGCCACACTGGTCTTATCCTATTGCTGGGCCTATTCTGCTGCGCTCTCTGTTCATTAGAATCCGGATGATGAGTTTTGTTATGAGGCTCATTAAACTGATTGTTCGGTGGAGTTCACATTCTTTTGCACCTGACTTCTTAGGTAGTGCTATAAAACTTAATCTGCTAAATCCTCCGGTATATTCCCGTTGATGTAGATTTTGTTTATTATTTCTGTGAGCCTATCTATGCCAAATTCTAGTAAGGGTGTCAACATCTTTATTACAATCCCATAGGATCCTGATGCTTTATTCCTGTTCAATTTGACCATTTTCGGTTTTTAATATTTCTGGTTTATCCGTATTTTTGTATATTGTTGGTGTCTTTCTCTTGTTGTGGAAGAGATTTCCGGTATACTCGTCCAATCTCTGAAGTATATTTTTCTTTGCGTAGATGTAGTTCCTTCTGCATTTCTATTGCTCTTTCAGATAGCATTCTGAGTATGAATATCGCAGTCCTTGTTCCGGAATCTTTAACAAAGGAACACTGTCTTTGTCCTGTCTCTGGGCCCATTCTGCTGCGAGCTCTGTTCATCAGAATCCGTATGATTCAATTTGTTATGTGGTTCATTAAACTGATTGTTGGGTGAAATTCACATTTCTTTACACCTGGATTTTTAGATAGTCCTATAAAAAATCTGCTTAGATCCTCCGGTATATTGCCCCTGTTATAGATTTCTATGAGTCTGTTTATGCCAAAACCTTTTAAGGGCATCAACATCTCTATTATAATACTGAAGCTTTAATTTTAGTACCTTGGACAATATCGTGCCATTCCGCAAAAAGATTATTTTAATGATGGCTGCAATGCTTAAGGACTAGGTACGTAATATTCAGAACATGCGGATTATACAATAGTGTTTTAGAACTACTCTTTCTCTCTCTCTCTCTCTCTCTCTCTCTCTCTCTATCTATCTATCTATCTATCTATCTAACTATCTATCTACCTATTTATCTATCTCACGACTTCAATAACTTCACCAACTCTGCCACTCACAAATTGACACGGGAGTAAAAATAACATTTCCCAAAAAGATGATCACGGCTTTCCCTGATGTCTGCAGTAGTTAAAATCGCTATTTAAAGCAAATTGATTTCATATTTTGTTTCGGGCGATAGACAACCGGTAGACGAATTTGAAATTAGCGCAATCCATGCATTGTACATGTGATTAAAGGGGAAGAAATAAGGAAAGAAATAACAGCAACAAATGCCTTATTTTTTTTTTTATCTAACCTCGACCACTTAATTAGCTTTTGGCCTGTTCAGCTGTGCAAAGACGCGCAACCATGCTTCCAGCACACACGACCAACACCCATAGGGAACCCTACCCGTTCCCTACCGTCAGCTTTTCAGACTTAGAAGCTCGCTACTCTCATTTCTATGACGCACGTGTGACTTAAATAATGACGAGTCAAAAAACAAAACCCTCCACCAGCCACAACGTTGGTCATTTAATTGCGCGCCAAAAATGACAGACGTAAGAATAAAAACATTTAAAGGCGTAGCTTTACAAAGACATAAATTTGTGTATAGGTTTCAGCAAGTGTTTGTTCATTTGTATATAAGGAGATAGTGATAAGTATATATATATATATGTGTGTGTGTGTGTGTGTGTGTGTGTGTGTGTGTGTGTGTGTGTGTGTGTGTGTGTGTGTCTCCAATGTCTTTATTTGAGTAGAGAAGACGTCTCTCCTGTCACGCTCATGGAGAAAAAAACAATAGCTAGACAGCATCAGCTCTGATCATTAGAGAGACAATAGGGAGGCAGCGTCGGTTCAGTTCATTCTCTTTACTACCAGTTATTAAACATAATACCAGTTATGAAAGCTCTTAACGCGTGTTTGCGATCTCACAGTGCCTTATTATTTTATTTTTTTGTAATATATATATATATATATATATATATATATATATATATATATACACTTTATTATAATAGAAAGTATATATATATATATATATATATATATATATATATATACTTTATTATAATAAAGACCGTTTTATATATATATATATATAATCCTCTCAAATATTTTTCCCTTCATTTTGGCGGCAGGGGTATATATATATATATATATATATATATATATATATATATATATATTGTAACAAAGTTGTGGAACTCGTCGTTTTTTTAACCTGCTGTTCATGCATATGTGTGTGTGTGTGACATTACAGTTATAGCTAAAACATTTGTAAAATGTAAATATCAAAAGAAAATCAAAAGAAAACTTAACTTTATTCGTCAGATAAGGTAAATTTTTCTTTTGTTTTTAATCATGTGTGTATTTGTTCTTATGCTTGTCAAGGGTTTTTGTGCGGGTGGTAGGGTGTAATATGTTAATAAATGTGTACTGAAGTAATTAATTGGAAAAACTAATAGGTTTCCGGGAAGGAAGGAAGGAAGGAAGGAAGGAAGGAAGGAAGGAAGGAAGGAAGGAAGGAAGGAAGGAAGGAAGGAAATCACAGTAAATAGCCATATTGCTCGGAACTTCTCTCTTTTAACTCGGTCAGTAATAATAATGCATCAGCTTAAATGATTAAGCTCTCATTGAATATACATGATTTGCGTAGCCAAAGTGAACACTGAAAGATATACTTTAGATCACTGATAACACACCACTCGATAAATCCCGGGACTATCTAAAAAACAACAACTTTTAGGCAAAATTCGATTTTATTCATCAACATTGTCTCCTTCTAGGCTGATACACTGATTCTAACGCTTCTTTAACGATTCGATGCCTTTTTTGTAGAACGATGAGGAAGCAGTTCGAAGTGCAATTCATGTAGTTTTGCCATCGTTGCGATCAACTTGTGACACAGTGGTAAATAATCCCTTTTTTTTCTCATTTGTGGCCGTTTTTTAGCGATTTCTTCCTTCAAATGCACCAGTAATGCTTTATAATATTCGCTATTGATGGTTGTTTCTATCTCAAGGTAATCAATGAACAAAAAACCTTGTGCATCCCAAAATACGGAAGCCAAAACTTTGCCTGCTGATGTTTGCGCCTTTAGTCGCTTTGGACAGCTTTTACCTACTGCTGTCCACTCAGCTGACTGCCGATTTGACACCGGAGTGAAGTGGTGGGTCCATGTTTAATTCCTTCTCACTTCTTGTTGCAATGAAACAATTGCATCAACGCTCTGAATCGTCGATGCGTTGTTCTTTTTGATCGACTGTGAGCAAACTCGGCACCCACTTTGAACACAGCTTTCACATTGACAAATATTCATGCAAAAATGACGTATGCACTAACTTTTGATATGTTTAACTCCTCTGCTATCTCACACAACTTCAATTTACAATCGGCCAAAATGGGTTTGTGGAATCTTTTTCTTTTTCTTTTTTTTTTTTTTTTTGAGTTTTCCGGGACAACTGCCGATTTGGTGTGACTTGAGGTTTCAGCAACATTTGTGTTTTACGACCGCAGTTCAAATCAACGTAGTACCTCATAACCGTTGTTTCCGACGGAGCAGAATCCGAATAACACTAATCAAGCCATTGCTTCGCTTAAACTGTATTCTTTCCCACCAGAAAGCAATGTTTTATCAACACAAGAAATTCAGATTTTACAACAGCAGCTGCACTTAAATAACTGTAATTTGTAAACTAATTTGAATTTCTTTTTTATTAGTGGCGCCATTTATATGTCAGACCCGGGACTTATTGAGTGATATGTTATATCATAACGTGAATTTGTATCTTGCCGACAAATATTACATTTAGAATTAGAAACATTTTTCTCTATCACCCACCTTAATTCCTGACTACAGACAATACCTTTTCTTCCTGTTTTTCATTTCTACGATAAAAAAAAAATGTAGATGAGATTTTGAAAAGGATGGAAAATACAGTTAATGCTCCTCGGATATGTAATGAGAAAGGAAGGCTTAGAGAATCTGATACTCACAGGTCAGATAGAAGGAAAGAGATACAGGGGAAGCAGCAGGTAACATACATGACGGGCATGAACAAGTGGATGACAGAGCGGGATTTGGATGGGGTAAGAGAAGAAAGCGTGCTAAGATCACCATGACAGGGAGAGGTGGAACACCATGATCGCCTACGTCCTGAAGGAAGATGTCACATAGAATAAGAAGTAAAAAGTTAGTTACAATTTTTCGATACGAAAATCATTTTTCATGCATTTCTATAGTAATACTATTACCAACACATATTTTTTATGTCAAAGGATACGTTAAATTCTTACCACTAACAACTGTTTTTTTTTTCATTTCTACAGTAAAATAATTATCCAATAGTTAAATCGTTTTTAATGCATTTCTATCGTAAAATGATTCTCCATAAATTTCTTTTGTAAAACGAATAACAAAGCATTTACATTAATTATATTATATACTTTCTATGTCAATAAAGTTTGTAATGGTAACTGATCGTGAACAATCAATTTTTCTGATACAAAATAAAAATGATGTCTACTGTGACTTAATTGACTAAGTTAATTTTGGAGTTAGAAACGGAAAACTTCGATGTTAATTATGAATGTTTTCATTTCATAATATAAATATTTGTTATGTAAAGGATTAATCTAGCAGGAAGTCACAAGTCATCGTAACGAGGGTTTAAGCGAGTCTGTTCCATATTACTCTAAAAGTTATTTTACTGGATACATACTTTTGAACTCACTCGATATATCTCGATATTGAGCACTTTGCGATAAAAGAAAACCTGCTCGCCAACATATATTTTTATCAGTAAACCAGTTAAAAAGCAACAATCTCGGCACTAAGCATCATCGCAATCAACAATATATATATATATATATATATAAGATAAGCTATTTTTGTAAGTAAAAGTCCTCAATATGAGAGATACAGCGTACGTAAATACAAAAAAAGGAGACTGAAAACAACACCGACTCTGTTTCATGCATGAGTTCAATCATTATGACCTGAAGATCGCAGTCACGCGTGAAAACGCGTGACTGCGATCTTCAAACCATCGCTGTTCGGTGTAGACTACAGTGTCTACTTTTATGCACACAAATAAACACAAACATATATATATATGTGTATGTGTGTGTGTGTGTGTGTGTGTGTGTGTGTGTGTGTGTGTGTGTGTGTGCGCGCGTGCGTTATTACAATGGTTTCTAAATCCATTATATCACTATACAAAAGTTTTCGTGTTTTTGAGCAATATTCTTCTTTAGGTGATATTTTTAAATGAATAAGGAAAATTATTTATTTTAGAAAATACAAGATGAACTCATGTTTATTCAGAAAATTAAGGAGAGATGATTGGAGATAGATAAACAATATGATTATGAGTGTGTATATAAGATACACACACACACACACACACACACACACATATATATATATATATATATATATATATATATATATATAAAATAAAATAAATTTCGAAGTTCATAAGCGTTGTATGATCATTTCTACATGAGAATTTAGAACTTAAATTTTAAATGTTCTCTAAATTTCGCCTTATGGCGGCACTTACTAATGAATTCTTTTCTTAAATTCAAGAGTAGGTGCTGGTTTGGGTACTTTAATATTAGTATTTTTTCTTGCAGACACAGATCGCACCTATCACAAAAATTCCTCGGAATTCGGGCTGAACCTATCAGTTTCTAACTAACTACAGGGTCCAGCCCTTCTTCCTTCATTTTCCAGAATCTCTGTGAAAGGGCTGTCTGGTATTTTTGACTCGGGTTGGAAAAAGAATACTTGTGATTGTGATACCTTTGCTTAAAGGCCCCGCGGACATACCAATATAAGTTCTGTAATTTTTTTTGTTTTTGGATCGTGAAATGTGAGCTTCATAAATTACCTGAGTGGATTTACACTTGCCCTCCACCGGGCAGATATCCACGGAGCTACAATTGCATTCATTTAAAATTCCGGAACCAGAGTCGTTATTACATAAATTCTTTACAATTTACCTAATATGAGAATTTATAATGTTGTCCAAAGTAGTTAATTTTTAGAGTGTTCCTATTAAAAAATTTTCGTAGAGGATTGTCGTTATTAAAATGTTTGTCTACTAACCTGAGAAAATATTTACCTATATGGAGGGTTCTTAAATCCGCTTTTTTGAAGGGCCTTGTTGCAAATTTCTTTACTTTCATTGAAAGTTTTGATGTTTGATGATAAACGGTTAATCCTATTATTTACGATATTGGGTATCTGTTTTAAAATATTTTTGGGTGATTGGATGAAATATTAATGTAAGTGGGTAAACTATTTTCTTTGAGAAAAAGCTGGTGGGACACATCGTTTAAATTAAGGGTAATATCTAGATAATTTACAATTTTAAGATTGGAAGTAACTTCAACCTTAAAACCAAGATAATTTATGGCTCTAATGATTTTTTTTTAATTCTATTCGTATAGGGACCATTGGAATTGGGGATAAAAATTAATCCATTATCCCGATATAAACCTATTTGTTTTTGGTCTAAAAATTGATTTAATATGTTTAAAATATATATTCCTACTACATCCGCCACCTGGGCTGAATCATAAGCTCCCATAGGAACATCAAAGCTATCATTTGGCCCTTTCGTCCATGTAGAATTTTTAAAGGTAAGGATAGATTTTCTGGCCGCAAAGATAATCTTACAATCCCTATCTGAAATTTCAACGTAATTTCTAGCAAAATTGATGCAAACTTCAAGAAGTTCTTTAGATATAGAAGAGTAGAAATCAACAATATCGAATTTAATAAAGGTGAATTTAGATTTGTTTTGATGTTATTAAACCAAATGATGGTATCATTGAAACTTTTCCAGAGGTTTGGTTGTAAATTAGATTGCAACTTCTCGATTATGTTTTTTAAAATTTCCCTAGAAATTATGACTAAGTCACTTTTGCTTGGATTAATCAGTCTAGTTTGCAATTTATTTTGGAAGTTAGGTTTGCGGTCTTTAAATTAAATGTAAGTTTCTTTGGTAGAAACTTTGCCTATTTTATCACTAATTTTTTAATCATTTGCAAATTTAGCCGTATCAATGTTTATTTCAGATAAGGTTTAGTTTCTCCTGTCTACTTAGTATTGAGTAGTTATTTTATTTTTAAGGAGATTTAAGTAATTAGAAGGATCACATTTATAAATATTATTTGATTTGTCTGACTTTACCCACAGGTCCTTACAGTTTTTTAGGGTTCTAATATCCGATTTTAATAAGTCTTGGAAATCATTTGAGCTTTACGTAATTTAATTTTGGGAATTAAGTTGAAAAGGTCCTTCTCAAAAGAGTAAAGAAATTTGCATACAGGAGGTGTATGTTGAGTTTTTAGGTTAAAGTACTCCATAGAATAAGACGAAGAATCCGTGGAACGAAGAAAGAAGTATGCTTTCCATCGTAGCCTCCTCGCGAAATTTTCAATTTTTTCAGTGAGGGGAATGAGAAAAGAATAAAGATTAGGGTAAGGCATATTCTTCAAAGAATATTCCGGGATAAATCTCTCCATTTTGAAATAGTGAATTTGAGTAATCGAAAAATATCCGGGATCAAACCGAGAGAGCTCGACTACCAAGGGTAGGAGCAAAATATTCTTTAAAAAACTTCAATCCAAAAGAAAAAGCAGGAAGGTAAATCCCAAAGACCCGATCCTAATTAATATTAAAAAATGATCCAGGTTGAAGGGTTAATGTAAATAATATTTAAATTACAGAGCCAATTATAAAATAAAATAAATTTCGAAGTTCAAAAGCGTTGTATGATCATTTCTACATTAAATCCTTAAGAGAGCTAACACCTCAGATTTGATTAATGAATCCTACCTGTAATATTCTAAGTGGTATAAACATCAAATTTCCCTCATTATATAACCGCAAATTCTCCGGATGCAGAAACCTGGAAAAAAAAGCGGGAACACATATTATATTTTGCCCCAGCAAGAAAGGTGAAGAAAATGTGCTCTGCTCTCTAGTAGCTAGTCCGTCTCTCCATCCTATTTCATCGGCAACTTCCAAAACTCAAAATAAAATAAAATAAGAAATTACCGGTGGAAGTTCAAAAAT
This sequence comes from Ascarosepion bandense, assembly GCA_037127315.1. Classification (NCBI taxonomy): domain Eukaryota; kingdom Metazoa; phylum Mollusca; class Cephalopoda; order Sepiida; family Sepiidae; genus Ascarosepion; species Ascarosepion bandense. The sequence goes on along the minus strand of JBBBDQ010001661.1, from coordinate 4,247,277 downwards.
TTATGTCACAGAAAAAACTAGATGGGTCGGAGAAATAAGTAGGTAGTAATACACTCTAGTTAGTTGGAAACTGATATGTTCAGCCCGAATTCCGAGGAATTTTCGTGATAGGTGCGATCTGTGTCTGCAAGAAAAATACTAATATTAAAGTACCCAAACCAGCACCTACTCTTGAATTTGAGAAAAGAATTCATTAGTAAGTACCGCCATAAGACGAATTTGTGAACATTTAAAATTTAAGTTCTAAATTCAGTTTTTAGGAAAGAAAATATAAATTAAATTAGTTTTGGATTAATAGATTAATTAATTAAATTTTTAAATAGTAAATTTGGACCCCTCTACCTTCCTCTTCCTTTCTCCTATTAATATCTACCTTTTTATGAAGTAAGGATACTTAGACTAAATTAATCCCCAATTTTTCCTGCACGTATATATATATATATATATATATATTCCCCGCTCCTAAATCTTTTTAAATTTTTTTTTAGATTTTTTTTAATAAATTTTATAAATTTTAATTTTAATTTAAATCTAGGTTTATAATTAATTAGATTAATTTAATTAAATTTAAGTAAATTATATGTCAGCTTTTTCCCCCAAATAAATTTTTTACTAAAATTTTTTTCTAATAACTTCATCCCATTTAAAAACGCTAGTTTTGTTAACACATCCCTAGCGTCTCTACGAAAATGAAATTTTTCTTTTCTTTATTTTTTCTTTATTTTTTCTTTATTTTTCCTTTTCTTTCCTTTCTTTTCCATTTTGTTTAGCCCACTTCCCTGTCAAATACCACTTCCTATTTCCTCCTTTACTTCTCTTTCCTCTTTTTTAGAGCTAGACAAAGCCAAAGTTTTAAATTTTTCACTTACAATTCAATCTAAAAGTAATGTTGTCCAAAATCTAAAAATAGACATTGATTGCTATCTACTTATTAATACCACCCATCTAGTTTTTCTGCGACGTAAATTTTTGAACTTCCGCCGGTAATATCTTATTTGGTTTTATTTTGAGTTTTGAAAGTTGCCAATTAAATGTGAAATCTCTCTTAAGGATTTCATGTAGAAATGATCATACAACGCTTTTGAACTTCGAAACTTATTTTATTTTATAATTGGCTCTGTAATTTAAATATTATTTACATTGAGCCCTCCACCTTGATCATTTTTTAATATTAAAATATTAATATTAATTAGGACCGGGTCTTTGGGATTTACCTTCCTGCTTTTCCTTTTGGATTAAAGTTTTTTAATATATATATGTAAGAGATGTTACCTAAAAGTTCGCGTAATCTGAACAGATCATATATACTGAAAGTGTTTTTCGTTTTGAGTTCCCCATTTCGAAAGAGACATTGGGCATTAAAATTTTCCAAACGTCTGGGCTAACACCTCAGATTTGATTAATGAATCCTACCTGTAATATTCTAAGTGGTATAAACAGCAAATTTCCCTCATTATATAACCGCAAAGTCTCCGGATGCAGAAACCTGGAAAAAAGCGGGAACACATATTGTATTTTGCCCCAGCAAGAAAGGTGAGGAAAATGTGCTCTGCTCTCTAGACAGAAAGACAAGATTTAATTATTATTGGCAAAACATCGATCCATAAATAAATATTTGCGTCATTTTTAACGGGTAATATTCTATTTGCACATAAATCATCATAGGACGCTTGCCTAAGCACGCAGAGTAGCAAGTTCGTCTCTGCAACAGTTAACATATGCCTCGTGTATATACCAATCCTAATTTTTCGCGACAATTAAGCAAGTGGGAAGAAAACAAAGAGCATATTATGAGGATATGTAGGATATATATCAATTGCCCCTAGGCTTTGAGATGTTATGATTTTATCGATCTGGAAAGCATTCTCGGGAATATGTCTCACAAAGTAACAGCTCTAGGTAATTTGTTCAAGTGAAACTTCCTCCCTACCAAAGAAATGCAAAAGAAATAAGGATAATTTGGTCTGATGCCGGGAACATAATATGGGGCGTATCTAAGCTGTGAATACTGATTGGAAATGACGGATGAGGTTCGTCCGAACATTTATATTATAAATAGCAACGTTTCGTCTCTGTGATAAGGGCTTCAGAATGAAGAATAATTTAATCGTTTTCAAGTTTGGACAGTGAGAACTAGCCAGCATGAATGATGCAAGTCTGTCTTACCTCAATTAAGCTGTGAGAGATAGGTCAAAAGGAGAGCTCAGCTACCAGACACTGACCATCAAGATGTTTGAAGGTGTACATACACAGTGGTATCATCCGCATATCTATTTACTAAAAATCTAAGAATGTTTTTTAGAAAGATTGTTAATTCGTCTTCTTCGTGTGCCGTGTACTTTCAGAACGTAGGCGATCATGGACTTTCATTTGGTTCTGTCTCTTGTCGCACTCAAAATTCTTCTTCTTGGTATCTCTCACAAACCTCGCTCTGCCATCCATTTGCTCAGGCCTACCAAATAGGTCTCGTGCTACTTTCACCTGTCTCACTTTCTCTTTATCCGTCCTCTAAGTATTAAATTCTCTTGACCATCCTTCCTTATCACATGTCCCAGAAACCACATCTGTCTCTTCCTTATGTTAAGTATGAGTTTTCTCTTCAGTTCCATTCTCTCAAACACCCCGTCGTTAATCATGTGCTCAGTCCATGGTATCCTCAGCATTCTTCTGTAAAGCCACATTTCTACCGCCTCAAGCCTTTCCTTCATCCTTGAGAAGATCAGCCAACATTCACTGCCACACAGAAGGACAGACATCACATAGCAATACAGCACTCTCTTCTTTTCCTGTTTTTCCGTATTCTGGTTACCTAATGAAATGCGTCCTTGGCCATGCCAATGCGTCTTTGGATCTTAACATAACACTTTACATCCTCTGTCAACACGCTTCCCCGGTATTTAAATTTCTTTACTTGTTTTACTTTAGTTACTCCGACCTGTACTTGTCATTTTGAGGTCTTCTTTTTGCTAATGACCAAACATTCAGTTTTCTTGAAGTTTATGCTTAATCCTTTTTTCTCGCTTTCTTTTGCTTCCATTCTGTAGGAGATCCTGCATTCTCCTTTCCGTGTCTGCTATCAGCACTGTGTCATCTGTGTATCTTACATCGTTGAGATTGTGGCCGCCAATGACGAACCCTGACAAAGGTTATATTTCTCTCAGAATTGTTTCGCTGTATGAATTGAATAGTCTTTTGTCCTGTTAGTTCCTTTATTTGTTTATGTATATCACCATTATTTGTCGTGCTCAGTCTCTCTACTTCAGCACATTTGTCGTTGGTCCATCTTTCTTTAGTCTGGCTACATTTGCTCCTTATTTCCTTGTGTGAATATCTTGTATTCCGTTCCATATGTTGGCATTGATTTTGTCTCTTTTGCATCAGGTCAAGAATCTTTTCAGTGATCCACTCATTTTTTTTTTCGACGTGATTTTTTCCTTTGGGATGATGTCGTTCACCGATGTCACTAGAGCCACTCTTAGTGCGTCCCATTTTGAGCTTCTGTTTCCAATTTATTCTTCGTATTTTGTTTTCACCCCGTCCATATACATTTCCTGCAGGTTCGGGTCATTCACAAGTCTATTTTACTGCAGTTTTAGGGCTGTGTTAGGTTCCATTAGTTTAATCCTCAGTTTGCATTAAACTGGTATGTGGCTACTTCCGCACTCAGGACATGGGTAGGCTTTGCAATGAAGGACTGCGTTTCTGAATCTCTTTTTGATAGCAACATAATCTTAATTTCTTCTCGGGGACTTCTCCGTGTCCATAGTCTTCTTAGGTACTCTTGCAACCAAGTGTTAGTTATTATCTAGTAATTCGCTGTACATCATTAGACCCATTTCTCATCACGGCCATTGCGGGGTTCTAGTCCGAAATTGCCGACCGTTTCACCTTCTCTTCTTTGGGCGACTTTGGTATTGGTATCTTCTATGATGATTCTAATGTCTTGTGGGTTGCACTGTGCCTTCACATAATCAAGCATGAAGTAGAAGGACTCGATTTCTTCTTCCGTACTTTGTGTTGTCGATGCATATACCATAATTACCGATATATTGAGAGGCTTCCGTTCAGTTTAACTACTAGAATTCGTTCAGATATCTGACAGTATCCCATAACGCATTTCCTTATGTCTTTATCCAGTATAATGCGGACACTTTTTTCATTATTTTCACCTCACTGCGTATATAATTCTGTGGTCGTAACTGATGAAATCTCCATTGTATAAAACAGTAACTGGTAGGACTGAGGAAAAAGATTTTATGTACACTATCAAAGATCACATGTGCTTTATAGAATTGCTATTAACAACCACCTTCATAGACCTACTTGATAAGGAAGGTTTGATAGATGACAACATTTTCCAGAGATTCCATAGCTGGAGAGCTTTGTGCTGCAACCACGTATGCCAAAAGGCTTCCGATATATTTAAGGCGATCGTTTTCAAGGTGTATTCATTATCAAGCGCTTCACTGGATCTAAGCGTAATGAGAAGTAAGACATCAGCAATAGACCTAGATCTGCTAAAACCATACTGTTTGTCACTCAGTAGGTGAAGCAGTAATAAGCAGCAAAGACCTTCGAGATCATTCTCCAGATGTTTATTATCATCAAGCGCTTCAGTGCGCGATGATCGTTAAGACATCAGCTGTGTGACTAGAGGAGCTCCTCTAAAAAATGGAAAAAAAGAAAATTCCTTCTAAATAAGGAAAGCAAAGAAAGCTTTTCCTAAAAAACAAATCAAAAAAGAAAACCCTCGTTAAACAAAAGCAAAAGACTCTCATTAAAAAAGAGAAACATAAATAAACTCTTCCTAGAATAAAGAAAAGAAACAAGAAAACTCACCCCAAAATATAAAGAAAAATGAAAACTCCCTAAAAAATAAAACTGGGCTTAAAATAAAACTGTCTTCCAATAATGATGACAAAATGAAACTCTCTCTGTAAAATAAAACTCTCCATAAAAATGAAATCTTTCCTCAAAAATAGAGACGAGTAAAACTCTCTCCCCAAAATTTAAGAAGAAAACGAAAAATCTGTCCTTAAAGAGGAATCTCTCTCCCTAAAAATGAAGAAAAAAGAAAACTCTCCCTGAAAATGAAACTAAAAAAGCTCTCCCTAAATTATAAAACTATCCTTAAAAAAAGAAAAATCTACCCCAAAATAAAGAAAAAATAAAATTACTCCTTAATTTTAAACTGTCCTCAAAAAAAGAAAAACCGTCCCGCAAAAAATTAAATAAAAAGAAAACTCTCCCTAAAAAGAAAAAAATCTAACCAAGAAATAAAAAATAAATAAATCTCTCCTTAAAAAACAGAAAACTCATAAAAAAAAAGAAAAGAAAATTTTCCCTTAAAGAAAAAAAAATGTCTCTAAATAAAGTGGGGGATAAATGAGCCCCCCTAAAGAAAAGAAATCTGTCGATAGTTTGTGAGCCAAACACAAACGGAAGGGCTGTTTATAATGACAGTGCTACACTGAAGTACATTACTTTTGAGCAAATATATCGAATGTTTAAGTTTTTATTAAAGTCATTCTTTTTTTAGTCATTCGCTTATATTTCTCTTGATGTGTTTCTTCGTTATTTTTGTTTCGATTTTCTTACATTTTTCTTTTTTCTTTTTCATTCATACTTTTTATTTTCATTATTATCTCATATCTAAACTTATTTATAAATGGAACCTTGTCTGTGTGTGTGTCTTTGTGTGTGTCTGTCCATTACCTATAGACTCCGAAACAGCTGAACCAATTTTCTTGAAAATTAACACAGTTGTAATATAAGCGTCTGCGAGTGTTCTTAGCTAGGTTTTGTGTTGAGTTACCCCCGATAAATATCGAAAATCGATAATCGAAAAATCAGGCTATAGAAGGAGTGGTCCTATTTTAACCAAATTTAATACACTCATAAACAAAGACATAAGAAACGATATTCAGAAGTTTCGAGGTTGCAGTTCTTACAATAATGCAGAAAATCGATAATATATATATATATATATATATATATATAAAGGCAAGATGTTTGTGTGTGTGTCTGTTTATCTGCCTGTATGTCTGTATTTTTTCAGCCCTTTTATTTTAGTTTTTGCTTCGGGTTTGGCTCTAAGTTGGTATAATTGTAGTTCTTAGTCTCAGCCATGATACCATTTACTCAGAGGACTTACTTAGCCTTCAAAATTCAGTTTACGACGAAAAAAACTATTTGATATCGATACCAGGAAATCAAAATTTGACTTAAATCCATTCATTTTTCTTTCAGTCTACGGCTTCGCTTTAACTGGAAACAACTATTGCTTTTTAATCTTTCGTGCCAATGTCCAAAGAGTTTGAGCTCCAGGACCATGGATTAGTTTTAAAGCTTTCATTACACCCGAGCAACGTCGGGCTATACTGCAAGTTTTTTTTTAATTTTTTTTTTTTTTTTTTGCTTGTTTCTTTTAGTTTTTGTTTCTACTTTTTTTCGCACGTTTTTTCTTGATTGTAAAAATAAACTTGAAAACATTTTTTTATTCATAAGTTTATGAAAATGTACTAAATTTTAAAAGCATGTGAAGCAGCTATAATGAAACCCTGTTATTTACCATTTTATAAAGTTCGAATCGATTGCCAACTATCCCAATAAACAATGAATAAATAAATATTTTTAATATTTTTCTTGTAAATCCTGAAGAATAAAAAATATATAAATCAACTTCCATTTTACTAAAATTCTACTAATCTCTTTTTAAAATATAAACATTGTCGAAGAGGGGAGGTAGTTAAAATAATAAAACGGAAATAGTTAATGGAAACAACGTTCTCTTGATTACTGGCTCGGAACGAGAAATCGGAGAGCCGAGTTCGAATTCCAGTTGAATTCGTTGCATTCACATATGCGCAAATAACTCTAAGAAAAGTATTAATCTGTCGCTTCTCCTTCCACCTGCGGGTTAAACAGTAAGACAGATTAGGTTCTGTATCCATTGTTGGTAACCAGTCTATCGCAGAAATTGATGGCAACCTACTGCTGGGAAATTTTCCGCCCAAGTGTGTATCATGTATGGCACTTAACTGACTGACTAGATTGGCTACGAGGTCATTTCAATTTAAAGTTGAATTGGCTCGATGTAACTGTAAGTTCTTTGCTAGCAGTTTCTTTTCTTACAGTTTTAAAAATATTTATTTATTCATTGTTTATTGGGATAGTTGGCAATCGATTCGAACTTTATAAAATGGTAAATAACAAGTGTTTCATTATAGCTGCTTCACAAGCTTTTAAAATTTAATAAAAAAATGTTTTCAAGAATTTTGTTTTCCAGCTGATTTTGAGCTTCAAAAAATTAAATGTAATGTCATTCTTTTAGTTCTTCTTGATTTCTCTTTTTTGTTGTTCTTGTTTTTTAATAATATTTCCTTTTCTTATACTCACACTTTGTAATCCCTTTTGTTTTAGTGACTTTATTGTTTTGCTTGTAAGGAAATGATTTAAACTGACTTTTTGTTGTATCACGGAGGGCTGATAATAAACAGATATAAGTATAGCTAAATAAAATCCCTGAAAAAATGGCATAGTCTGAAGGCAAAGGCCTCAAATTAAATAAAAACAAAGTTTTTCTAAGCAAAATGTTTATGCTATCATAAAGAGAATAGATCAAAGTATTTTTTAATTATTTTTTCAATTTTTTTAATTGTTTCTAACAGGTTCATTTAGTGGTAGAAAATCTTCTTTTTTTCTTTCTAGTCAGTACGAAACCTAAATTGACGCCAGAGTTTATTACGTCAAAATGATATATTACGCAAATGCATTTTTTGACTGTGAAAGACACATTAATTTGAAAATTCTTGCAAAAATCAAATAATAGTCGGATTTAAATGGAAATTTCAGGACCTATTCATAATTGACTGAAATCAGTTTTGAAATAATTATTTTTAGAATTTTGCTTACTGTAATAAGTAAATTTAATCTCTCTTTGAGGATGTGCGTTGTGGTACAGTGGATATCGGCTCGGAACGGGGAACTGAGTTCGAATTCCAGTTGAATCCATTGTATTCACTTACGCGCAAATACCCTTGGGAAAGGTATTAATCCGTCTCTTCGTTTCAGTTATGGGTTAAATAGCAGGACAGATTGGGTTCTATAGCCTTGGTCGGCAACCAGTCTACCGCAGAAAGCAATGGCAACCTACTGCGGGATAATCTTCTGCCCAGTCAGTCATGTCTCTTTCGAGACATGATCGCCCAAGCGTGTATCACATATGGCACTTAACTGACTGACTGACTAGATTGGCATCTAGGCCCCACCCTTTTACCACTGAAATAGTTAAGTGTAACCACCACTTCTACTTCAACAGTTTTTTAGCACCTCTCACCTGTGGAACTCTCTCTCATTTGTAGCTGCCACGGAAGAAAGTAGTCTTCAAAATTTAAATGAAACATCAATTTCCAGCTTCTACCGTCTTAAATCCCGTTCATCTTTTATCCTTTCTTCAATACCCTCTGTACCGAGATTTTTCTCTCACTGTAACCCCCTGTGCACTAATGGCATACCAGCTTTACTTGGGGTGAAATGATTAACTTAAAAAAAGGGAATATAATCTTTTATGACTGTTGTTTTTCATCCAGTATAATTTAGAAATATGTGCATGTAGTATAGTGTGTATCAGTATAGAAAATAGAATTGATATGAAATGTTCAAATTCTCTATTTCTTCATTAACCCTGTGAGTATTGGTGAAGACACCCATCTTCAAAACCTTGTGGACAGGTGCTACAGAATCACAAGGAACTGCACCAAATAACAGAAACCACATCATTTGAGTACTACCAACATCAATAACAATTAAAATGGATATCACACATGACCTGAAGAGGAAATAATATAGATGTTGACATTCCATTTTAATTTAAATAAGATTTAAAAATAAAAACCTGTGAATACTGTGAAGAGTAATAACAGCTAATGGATTTGAGAAGCCTATTTTTTTGAAGGATTGTTTTGGGAGAGGGATTTTATAAATTTCTACCAACAATATTATTGGCTGCTCAATCAATAAATTCCAGATGTTTCTCTATAAGGAAACAGTTAATATTACAATTATCATTAAGCAAGATTAATGAAAAATAAAGGCAGAAGTAAAAAAATTAAATTAAATTTGACAACAGTATTAGCAGAAGCAAAACAAACATGAGGTTTAAGTCTCAAAGTTGTAGTGTCAGAATTGTACCATTTGACATAAGTTCACTCCTTAGGCTGGGTCAGTCAGTCAGTTAAGTGCCATGTATGATGCACACATGGATGATCATGTCTTGAAAGAGACATGACTGACTGGGTAGAAGATTTTCCCACGGTGGGCTGCCATTACTTTTTGCGGTGGACTGGTTGCCAGCCAAGGCTGTGGAATCCAATCTGTTTTGCTAACCCATAGCTGGAGGAAGAAGGGATGGATTAATATCTTTCCCAAGGGTATTTGTGCGGAGGTGAGTGCGGCAAATTCGGCTGGAGTTTGAACCCAGCTCTCTGATTTTTCGTTCTGAACTGATATCCACTGCTCCACAACACACTTCTGGGTAGTGCAGCTGTACTCTGACTCAGTGGAAGCAAAGCTAACAATAACTGAATAATTAGAGTAGTAGCACCTTTTAGGGTACCAGCTATTGACAAATAGTGAACCCCCCACACACACACACAAAAACATTATGAAAGCATAGTTTAATAGTAAAAATACTTCAAGTACACATGGCCCATTGGATAAAAGCGTTGGTTAGATCCAGTGACTTGACCCAAAGTTTTGTGAGTTCAATACCTGGCAGTGGTGAACAAATAACTTAGAGAGCTGCGTTAAAGGGAGATAACTACATGACATGTGGAAGTGGCATTGCACATGAAATGAGAACGATATACCCCAGTGATCGAAATAAAGAGTTCGGTTTGAAATTTCAAGCATCTGTAGAAGGCTTGAGCATACAATGACTGAAATGTCATGAATATGGCAATAAAGATGAGAACAATAGTCTGAATAATGTAAATACTACCTTATCTCAGAGATATATTGACAAATAAAAAAAAGTCCTCTGTTAAATTCCTTGTTCGTCTTTTGCCTGGTCATTGTCTAGTTGGTTGACTCCACCACCCCTCAGCCAAGGAAAATAAGGTAGTTCTTTTTTTTTCTACTGGCATTGGTACACGTGCGTTTCATTTGGGATCAGCTTTGAAATATTCTTAAAAGTAAGTTTTGCTTTGATTTTATTTTGTTTTATTTTTTTTGTGTGTTTCATTTTTTAAAAAGTTTCATGGTTATTTGAATGAGTGTTCTTTATCTTTTTTCAAAGAAATTTCTTTGACCGGAGTTAACTAAGTTAAAACATAGTTAACTCACCAACGTTACCTTTTTTTTTCTTCAATTGGAGTAGATACTATTGCCCGGTTCACACTCCACCCCCGTCTATTGAACAGGTGTAGAGGCTCATCCCTTGTTCCCTGTTTAGGATGTGGTTTCCGGCTTTCTCTTTTCCAATCTTTTCACTTTTCTTTTCTTTTTTTTTTCAATTAGAGTAGATAGACTAAACTATCGCCCAGTTCACACTCTACCCATGTCCCTTGTTTAGGATGTGGTTTCCGGCTTTCTCTCTTCTAATCTTTTCACTCTTACGTAGCCCCCCGCACATCAGTGGCGTTACCGCCTTGCCCGGGGTGATATGATTAAAAAAAAATGGAAACAACTATTGCTTTTTAGTGTTTCGTGCCAACGTCAAAAGAGTCTGAACTCCAGGACCATGGATTAGTTTTAAAGCTTTCATTACACCCGAGCAACGCAGGGCTATACTGCTAGTATAAACTAAGTAAATAAAAGCATTAATAAAATAACCGCTGATCTCAAAACTGATCTACAGTCTGTTGTTAAATGGAACAAAGAATGCCTCAACGCCTCAAAAACGAAACTGCTCTCTTTTTACCTTCCAAATTCATAGCTGATGCTAATCTTCAGGTAAGTGACACGTTGCGACTTCCCGGGTTAACGTTCTCAGCTGCCATGATACGAAATGGAAAGAATATAAACCCTTGTATTTAAATATCGTTATTGTCTTGTTTGTGCTGACATGATTAAAAATGACTAAAACACGCTAAGTAAATAAAATTACTAATGAAATAACCGCATAAACTAATAACAATGAAACGATTTTCTACTAAAAGACTAGGATCTAATCTTCTAAACGGTTAAGTTCCCAACCCTTAATCTCATTATACATAGGTGAGTATTGATTAAGTCAGTGTCTGTATAAATAGGCTATGGTCGATTTATGCCTGTACACATGCGTTTAAAAGGAAATAAAATTGATTCATACAAACCCGAGGAAACAATTGAGGGGAATTAACAACTCCCACGAGACCATTACACTCGCACAAACACATACCTGTATAAATTAGAATTATACATCACAAAAATATACGCAAGTAGATGGCGTTAGGTTTTGTTTTCCTGTTTTATTTTTTTATTTTTTTATATACCTTGAAGTTATTGTTGTGGTTATTCTAATTTTATTACCTGAGCGTCAGCCCCAGTAATTGTCTCGTCAAAGAAGCTTGTGTTCTTGCCCCGTGACTAGAGACATCTTGAAAAATTGTCTCAAATGACAAGTCAATGTTTGCTCATTGTTGCTGTCTCCGTGTCATTGTTGGGTTTCTATTGCTTGAATTGAAAATCTTTTATGTTTGCGTTATGCCGATGTTTGCTTTTTATTCAATTACCGTTTTGATGTGTGTCCGTATGAATGTGTGTGCGCGCCTGTGCTTTAATTATCTTTGTCTTTCTTTTTAATTTATTTTGTTTGTTTTTACTCGTCTGTTTCCTATAGACGCTAAAAAATGCAACACTGAAAGCCAAACACGCATTGGATAAGCCAAAGTAAACTACAACATCTAAAAGAAGTAATTCCGGAAAGTTTAAAGAAAGGTCTACATATATAAACTAGGATGTGCGTTGTGGTACAGTGGATATCGGCTCGGAACGAGAAACCGGGGAGCTGAGTTCGAATTCCAGTTGTAATCCATTGTATTCACTTACGCGCAAATATCCTTGGGAAAGGTATTAATCCGTCTCTTCGTTTCAGTTATGGGTTAAATAGCAGGACAGATTGGGTTCTATAGCCTTGGTCGGCAACCAGTCTACCGCAGAAAGCAATGGCAACCTACTGCGGGATAATCTTCTGCCCAGTCAGTCATGTCTCTTTCGAGACATGATCGCCCAAGCGTGTATCACGTATGGCACTTTAACTGACTACATATAAACGACAAGAAAACTTAAAATATGTGGTAATAAATAAAAAGAGTAGCCCAAAATGTCAAATCTAGGTACCGCCACTTTCCAGTATAAATTTTCAATACCTGATTTTAAAATGAAATTTTTAAAATGAAAAAAACATTCTTGAAGATTTCATTTTAGATTTAATTAAAAGCTTAATGATTAAATTTATTATTTCCATTAAGTAAAAATTTCTGGTGTATTTCAGGCAGAAATTATATAGATTTGAAGTCACATTTAATTTCGAGTTCTTAAATTTTCTTAATTTTAAGAAATTTGTAAACAAACAAAAATTTATTGATTTTAAAAATATTTTAAAAGATTTCTGACACTTTATTTTAGTAAAATTAGAAAATTGAAAGTTAAATTAAGCTGATTTAAAAAAAAAAATATTACTTATAGCATAAAAAAGTAATATACAACAAATTATTAACGATTGGTCGTGTTCATCCGATCGAAGGTTTGACAGATTCCTGACTGATTTGGTGATGACAGGTTGTACGCATGCCCAAAACCGACAATTACCTAACCGTTTCATAATAATGGCAATTTCAGTCTACCATACATGAAAATAAGGTCAAAATATTCTAAATTAAAAACTATTTTTTTTAAAAATAGCTTAACTACGTATATTAATCTTTGCAATTTTGGACTCATAAAATTTCGTTTCCTATTAATTACTATATTACATCCCATAATCACCCCAATGCAGAATTTTACACGATTTTAAACTATTATAAATTATTATAATTAAAATGTAAAAAAAAAAAAAATTAAAGGAATTCTTGTAAAAATTAATTATTAATCAGAATAATATTGTCTTTAATATTACTTATTTACAAAAACAATCAAAAGCTTTTCTAATTAAGTAATGTCATAGTTTTATTGAATTCATTATTTTTCAATTCAGAGCAGATTTCCAGTTAAATGATACAAATTTGAAAAAAAAAGTAGGTGATTTGCAATCTCCAATGACTCCTACTTTTAACAAAAAAAATAATTCCCATAAACCTGAAGATTCTATGCGAAATTTAATGAAATTAAGTGGTGGGTAAAACATTAAAAAAAATTTTACCAATAATTTTTAAAAGAAATATTTCAAGAATAATTTCATTCATTTGTAAATAAGTTCTGAAAATTTCATTAAAATCGGACAATTATTTGATTTGTACAAGAATTTTCAAATTAATGTGTTTTGAACAGAAAAAAGCACAAAAAAGACAATGTTAAAATATTGTAGAAGGCGATGACGTAAACAAAACAAGCATTCTAACCAAAATTTCGAAAGTGTTAGAAAGAATTTTTAAAAATTAAAAAATGATTAAAAAATTCTTTGATTTTTCCTCTTAATAATGATATCAACATTTTGACTATAATTCTTTTTTCGTTAAGTTTGTGGCGTTTTGCATTACGCTATGCTGTTTTTCCCGTGAATTAGTGGGGGTACCTAGTCAAATCCAAGTAGGAGAGACTAAAATCAAGAAGGTACAGAAATTGAAATACCTGGAAAGTGCCCTGCCAAACACGGAAAGTGCGACACTGAGATCTGAAGACGTATTGTTATGGCCAAGGATGCATTTCAGAAACTGAATAGAGGATTGAGAGACAGGAAAACTTCGCTTAAAACACAGTAGAGAGTGCTGGATTAGCTGTCCTACAATATGGAAGCAAATGATAAACAATCTCATCAAAGATGAAGAAAAGACTTGAAGCAGGCGAAATCTGGTTCTAAAGAAGGATGCTGAGGATATTATGGATAGAACATGAACAACGACAATGTTTTGGGGCGGATGGATACGAAAAGAAAACTGATACTTAACATCAGAAACAGCTGAAGTTTCTGGGACATGTAGTGAAGAAGGAGGGCTTGGAGAATTTGATGCTCATGAGATGAATAGAGGAAAGGAGAGACAAGGGAAAGCAACAAGTGTCATACTTGATGGCTTTGAGCGGATGGATGAGGGAGTGGGGTTTGAGCCGGATAACAGGAGAAGGGTTGTTAAGAGCTACAAGGAATAGGAAGATGTAGAGAAACAGGAAATTGTTGATAGAAACAATGAAAAGAGTGTTGAATTGCTATGTAATATCAAACCTCTTGTATCTAAACAGCTCTTGGGAAAAAATTGTTCGAATGGAATTTTTTTTTCTTTTTTAATAATTTAATCTCAAACAAGGCAGTAGTGTCACTAAAACGCAAGGGGTTACTGAGAGTGAAAGAGAACGAGAAGAATTTAGTCAGAAGAAAGGACAATAAAAGAACAGGTTTAAAGAAGATAGATGATGTCGAGTGACAATGCATTTGAATTTTTGAAGATTGCAGGTGGAGGGAGTTCATCAGGTGAGGTGTGCTAGAAAAAAAGCTATTATAATATGACATACAATTGCATCTAGCTAGTTCGACAGTAAGACGATGAGACCTACTTACCAGTCTAGTAGCTTCAATTCCGACATCAAAACATGGAAATATTTATAGAAAAGTGTTGTGGATCTGGGGTTAGATCCAATAAATA
>JBBBDQ010001661.1:4180000-4227500 GCA_037127315.1 Ascarosepion bandense | reverse complement strand
GATAACAAAGAGCTCAGCTCTATTTCGCACCAACACCAAACCCATCCACCTCAGTTTTCATTACCTTATCTTCTTACGAAGACTTGGGCTTCAACCTCTGATCTATTTTCTTATTTGTTTTGTGCCTCTTCTAACATTTCTTCAGGGGTTACTTCTGGTTCAACTTCTGACTTATTCTCTTATCTCAGTTGGTCTTCGAGTGGAAAGAGGGATAGTTCGTCCTCCTCCCATTATTCCTTGATTCTCCTCGAATCTTGGGGAGCTTTTGACCACCGCCCTGGTCGTTTTTACTGAGGTTAATTTTTCTTTTAGTAGCTATTTCTCCTTCCTCTCGGGGATGTTGGAGCAGAGTGGGATCGCTTCGCGATGGCACACAAATCGCTCCTTCTAGCTGGCTATGTCAAGTCTCCACTTGCTGGTTTCTTATCTCCATGTATTCTTCATCTCCAGCGTCTTCGTCTGTTTCCATATACACTGGCTCCACTAGGGTTGCTTTCCTCATTTTGGTTTCTTTTTTCAGGCTCATCTATTCTCCATTCGTATGTTTCTACTAATTTCAGGTTATTGGCATGGGCCCTTCTCATACATCCAGTCATTTGATCCCAGACCACAAATGCTACCGGTTCGGTTTGCTCTACTATTCTGTAATAGGGCCTCCATCTCTGATCTAGTTTCCTTTTCCTTAATGAGACTCCGGTTTGCCTGCCCCTCTCAATCCTTTCTTGTTGGGTAGCTCCGGACATACACCTGGTCTCTTCACACGTTCTCTCAGTAGTGTTTGGAACTGAGAGAAAGATATTTCACATTCACTATCCCAATCAGTTGGCACTTCATCTTTGTCGTATTCACTTGATTCCTCTCCCAACTCGGGCAGTTTCAAACTACAACTCTGGACTTCGTCACTAGGGCTCTTCATTGCTCCTGGTTGAGGTAACATTGGCTCAATCTCTGAACTATTCTCTTCTGTAAGTCGTTTCTAGAGTTGAGAGACAGGTATTTTATCTTCTTTCTCTCACTCTCTTGACTCATCTTCTACCGAGTCCTTGTCTGTCTCTATTATCTTGTTATTTGGCTTCCACCCCCCTTTCTTGCATTATTCACCTTTTCTACGGTACTAGTCTACCTTTTGCCGATACCAATGGTATTCTTCTATTTTTTACTACCAAGACAGGTGGGGACTATTCCAGTTCTATAACAACGAAACCAGTCTTGTCTCCAAATCACCTCTTCACGTAAACCTCTGGACGCTTCTCGTCCCCTCTAATTTCAGTAGAAGATTCACCATCCCCTTTATCTTCATCATAGTTCCTGCCGCTTGCGTAATTTCAATGTCTGTCTCCTTCAAGTTACCTCTATATCTCAAGCGCTCATAATCTTTCAGATCCAGCATTCAGGCAGGCTATTTGAGCTTGACCGCATCAATTCATCCGGTTCGCTGTATTTCGTTTCCCACCCAAGTTTTATTTTTAAAAAAGCACAAAACCGGGGTTTTGAAGTTTGGTACAGTATTTCTATTTCCTCCTGCTGATGTACGTCTTAGCATGTCGAAATGAAAATAATATATTTTAACCATTTCGACTTCCAGTAGAAATGGAGAAAACTTAGCCTCTGTTATTATCTGCCTATTGATAGCAGCTGCCCTAGTAGTCAGTAAACTGGAAATTCTGATGGCCGAGTTTTAAACTAGGGTCACAAATCGTCGAAACCCATTGATAATATTTTTACTACACTTAGGTAACTAGCTTTTATAAATGCTCTTAGTTCTCCAATGAAAAGCAATTTTGAACTTATTTTATCTTTGAAACTGTATTTTCCTCTTTTTTATCACTTCGGCTACTTTTCCCGACAAAAATAATTGTATTCTCCAATTTTAGAGAAATCTCTTCTCATTTTGAAATCACTTAAAATTAATACCAACCAACTGAAAATAGGGTTACAAATGAACTACATCCTTCTTATCTGCTATATTTAATGAAATATGTTTGAAAGGAAAGCTCCTGCCTAAATGTGTGCGGGCGCATGTATACTATGTAACATATCTTTATTCAAACACTAGCAGTATAGCCCGGCGTTGCTCGGGTGTAATGAAAGCTTTAAAACTAATCCATGGTCCTGGAGTTCAGACTCTTTGGATGTTGGCACGAAAGACTAAAAAGCAATAGTTGTTTCCAGTTAAAGCGAAACCGTAGACTGAAAGAAAAATGAATGGATATGTCAAATTTTGATTTCCTGGTATCGATATCAAATAAGTCTTTTTCACCGTAAACTGAATTTTAAAGGCTAAATAAGTCCTCTGAGTAACTGGTATCATGGCTGAGACTAAGAACTACAATTATACCTACTTAGAGCCAAACCCGAAGCAAAAACTAAAATAAAAGTGCTGAGAAAAATACAGACATACAGGCAGATAAACAGACACACAAACATCTTGCTTTTTATATATATATTATCGATTTTCTGCACTATTGTAAGAACTGCAATCTTGAGACTTCTGAATATCGTTTCTTATGTCTTTCTCTATGAGTGTATCAAATTTGATTAAAATCGGACCATTCCTTCTATAACCAGATTTTTTTTATTATCGATTTTCGATATTTATCGGGAGTATCTCGACATAAAACCTAGCTAAGAACACTCGCAGGCGCTTTTAGTACAACTGTGTAAATTTTCAAGATAATCGGTTCAGCCGTTTCGGAGTCTATAGGTAATGGACATACACACACACACTGACAAAGTTCCATTTATAAATAAGTTTAGATGTTTCATTATATAATAGAGACATACTGTGTCTATTTCAGTTTCTTCAGAAAGAGCAATACGAATGCAAATGTACGTGTACCTGTGTTTTAAAGACTCTGTAAAGGCGTTCGGCTAAGTCCGCCACTAATAATTTTTAGAGGTTTTCAGTAACCTTGATATTTTAGAAGATGGCTATAATACAATAAAATTAGAAGAATGTGCCTTCACACCGGATTTATTCGACTTGTACAGCCAGGCAATTCGGAGGGAACTGGATATCCTGACAGAACTCGTCATTAGCGGCCATACTCTTAACAATATAAGATATGCAGATGACACAGTGCTGAAAGCAGATTTGGAAAGGAAACTACAAAATCTCCTACAGAATATAGCGAAGGAAAGCGAGAAGAAAGGGCTATGCATAAACTACAAGACAATGCATGATCATCAGTAAGGGGTTGAACCCAAAATGCCAATTAAAGGTCAGGGATACTAAAATCAAGCAGGTACAGAAATTTAAATATCAGGGAAATATTCTAACAGAAAGTGCAAAAATGAGATCCGAAAAGTATTTGGATGACCAAAGACGCATTCCAAAAGCAACAAAACGAGGTTTTGTAGAAAAAACAAAACAAAACGAAAATTCATATTTAGCATCAGACGAAGGCAGTTGTAATTTCTGAGGCACGTAATGAGGAAGGAGGGCTGGAAAAATCTCATACTCACAAGACGAATAGAGGAACATAGGAAAACAACGTTGGTTTTTATCATTTATCTGATAGATAGATAGATAGATAGATAGATAGATAGATAGATAGATAGATAGATAGATAGATAGATAGATAAAACTGTACATTGAATTCAACGCATATGCTTCATGCTTAAACGCAATTGCTGTGCCATATTTTATATATATATATATATATATATATATATATATATATATAGAGATAGATAGATAGATAGATAGATAGATAGGTGTGAGTTTGTAACCCTGGGTTTCACGCTTTTGCGATCGTCAGACAAACTGATTAATTTTTTTTTTAAATTGGTTATATTCGTGTATTTTTGTGGAAGTGGGGGAAAATCTGTCGTTACGACAGACGCAGACACTTAATTAATCAGTTTGTCTGACGATCGCAAAAGCGTGAAACCCAGGGTTACAAACTCACACCTATCTATATGAATATGTGAATATGTCTGCTCTATCACTGATATTGAGCGCTTTTAAATAAGTACCACGCATATATAATATGTAAACAATATAATATATATAACAAATTGCATATTTATATATATATATTGATATTTATAATTATATGCATACACTTTTCACACACACACACACATATATATATATATATATATGTATATATATATATATATATATAAGGATATAAAAGAGAGAGAGAGGGGGGGGGGAGAGAGAGAGAAGAAAACGCAACGCATAACTAGACGGTTATAAATCCAGAAATGGTTTGCGAAGTTGTAAAGATTATAAAATGTTTTTTTAAACTCGAACCGGATTTGGGGAAGAAGTTCAAATGACGAAATATATTCTAGATTTATAACCGTTTAATTAAGTGTTGAGTTTTCTTCTCTATGGATAATATACATTGAGCTCTCTATTTATATTTATTTAATATTTTATAATAACTAGATAATTTTGAGGGACTATTCTGTCCGTTTTTAAGGATGCTAGAAAAAGTAAATAAGATATGAATTAAATCTGCCTTGTCTGCCGTATTTAATGAAATATATATATATATATATATATCAAAGCGAGAAGTTAGAGAGCCGAGTTCGAATTCCAGTTGAATTGGTTGCATTCACTTACGCATAAATACCCTTGGGAAAGAAAATAATCTCTCTCACTATATTCCCTTCTTTATGGGTTAAATAGTAGGACATATTGGGTTCTATAGCTTTGGTTGGCAACCAGTCTACCGCAGAAAGTAACAGCAATCTACTGCTGGAAAATCTTCTAACCAGTCAGTTATGTCTCTTTGGAGACATGATCGCCGAGGCGTGTATTACGTATGTCATTTAACTGACTGATATATATTTTTTAAATCCTACCTCCCATTTTCGAAGTCATTTAATCTTTTATCTCTGTATTTCGTGGTTGACTTCATGCCCATCAATTATAAAGGTCTCTGCCATTTCACTTGTTCGGTGTCCCTAAGGTATCCTTTAATTATTTCTTTTTGTACCTTTTTGTCGGATGAAAAGTTGGATCTGTTGATGCGCAGAACAGCCAAATATAATCGGTTGATAGGGAAAATATTCAGCAGAAGTGACTCGACAACACATCCATTTCCAAACGAAACCGGTGTTTCTACTCGATTCACCTGCGGATTGGAGGCTCATGACTCTTGGTTCTCTCATCCCCAACGAAAAGGAGTGGCTGGGTGGAACGCAACATGCCAGATCAACCAGGTAAAAAAAAAATAAAAAATAAAAATACAATAAAAGAATCGCTACAGGCGGGATCATACATTTGGTTGGTCGGTATTGTTCAAGGCTAACTGTTAGCTTTTAGGAAGGATTGATCAGTGAAATTTGGGTGTCTCTTTAGAATTTAAATGTAATTTTGTCGGACAAGACTAGCACCTGGAGTGTGCGGTTTGGTGAAAGACGCACAAGAGGTAAATGGCTGAGAGTATATGTGAATGGATGGATGGATGTCTAGTGGAGTGGGAATGAGGGAAGGTAAGAGGGAAGGCAAGGGGATTTGGGGTTAAGGAAGGAATGAAGCGTGACAAAGATCGTTTGGCGACAACTGTGTGTGGACTGATGAAAGTGCAGTGGGGATAATCAAAGAAGGAAATGAAAGAAAACTTTGCAAAATAATAATAAAAATGAATTATTTGCCGAAAGGTAAAAGAAAAAGGATATAACATAAAACTGGAAAACAAAGAAACTGTTTAACCCATTTTAACCCAGTGTCCTCATTTGAGCACAGCATAAAAACTGTAAAAAATAATGGGTATAAACCATTATATAAAACCGTTATTTTATGTAGGTATTGAGGACATATTGATTCATCAATAAAATTACCTTCCAAATATTGCCGGGTTGAAAGAAAAAATCTTGTGATTTGTAAATGAATTTAATGTTCTAAAATCTGAGGACACTGAGTTAAAATGGGTTGATATAAAATTGGAAAAGTAAGTAAACGCTTCGGAAAATGGAAAGGAAAGAAAGTCTTCTCATAAAACTAGAAATTCAAGTAACTACTTAAAAGATACCTAGAAATTAAAGAAACAGTTGAGAAGAAAACCGGAAAACAAAGAAATTATCTAATGGAAACCTGGAAAGGAAAGAAACGATATAATATAAAACTGGGAATGAAAGAAAGGAAAACGAAGAAAAGAAAGGGTTGAGAAGAGAAATGGAAAAGAAAGAAACTATTGGAAAGAAAACAGATAACTAAGAAGAAAATGACCGAAAACAAAACTGGGAAGGAAAGAAAGAGTTGATGAAAAAAACTAGAAAGAAAAGAAACGATTAAACAGGAAACTGATAAGTAAGACAAAAAGGACTGAAAAGAAAACTAGGAAGGAAAGAAAGAGTTGATGAAAAAAACTAGAAAGAAAAGGAACCATTAAACAGGAAACTGATAAGTAAGACGAAAAGGACTGAAAAGAAAACTAGGAAGGAAAGAAAGAATTGATGAAAAAAACTAGAAAGAAAAGGAACCATTAAACAGGAAACTGATAAGTAAGGAGAAAAGGACTGAAGAGAAAACTGAAAAGGAAAGAAATGATTGACATAAAAAACTGGAAATGAAAGAATGATTGGACAGAACACTGAATAATAGTGAAAGTAATGAAAATAAATTTGGGAGGTAAAAGAAAGAACTGACAAAAAAAAATAGAAAGGAAAGAAACAACTGAAGGATAAACTGAAAAGAAAGTGAGAAAAGATTGCAAAGAAATCTGAGAAGGAAAGAATGAATTGACGAAAAACTGGAAAGGAAAAGAACAAGTGATGAGAAAACTGAAAAGGAAGTGAGAAAAGACAACTGGGTAGTAAAGAAAGAATATATTAAAACCCCGGAAATTAAATAAACGACTGAAGAGAAAACTAAAGTGTAAGAGAAAATGGATTAAAAAGAAAACTGAGAATAAAGAAGAATAAACAAAAAACTGACAAAAAAAGAATCTAAACACTGGTTGTTAGTGATGCGTTGATCAATATGTGTAAGTTAAACTACGAGGGATTGTGGTGATTTGATTATTAGTATTGTACGAAACTTAATATTATTTTTATATACTTCTGCTTTCAAACGTAGTTTCGCATTTATGTGTTTAAAGTTTAAAAAAAGTAATTACATATTTTTGTTTATTTGCAAGTCACCACCTTCTTTTTTGTTATATATTGCTTCGTTTTACACAACTAAATGTTATGATATCGAAGTTAATTACTGAAGCATACTCGTTTTTATCACATTTATTTATCATCCTCCAGTTCGGATAGGCAACAAATTATGGTGTGATTTTATCAAATAAATAACATCACTTTTTATTTATTTATTTAATTTTTTTTTTTTTTTTTGCTTTGTTTTAAATCTGCCGTTGAAAAATCCAGCATCTATCAAATCTTCCCTGACGGAATAACCTTAAAATGATTAAGATCATTCAGTCAGTCAGTTAAGTGCCATACGTGGTAAACGCTTGGGCGATCATGTCTCTAAAGAGACATGACTGACTGGGCAGAAGATTATCCCGCAGTAGATTGCCATTGCTTTCTGCGGTCGATTGGTTGCCAGCCAAGGCTATAGAACCCAATCTGTCCTGTTATTTAACCCATAACTGGAAGGAAGAGACGGATTATTACCTTTCTCAAGGGTATTTGCGTGTAAGTGAATGCAATGAATTCAACTGGAATTCGAACACAGCTCTAATAGGAATAAAAACTCGCAATAATAGGAAGTTATTTCAGTTTGTTTCGTTTAATCTTTCTTTGTTGAATTTTTCCCCTTTTTTAATTTTTCTTCCATCTGTGAAATATCACCGAAGAATAATAAAATAAAAATCCTTGAGTATCAAAAGCATTATTTTGATTTGGTCACTGACAAAAGTTAAAGAATGATGGGAAATATTACTTTTAAATAGATGATCAGCAGTGTTTCTAAAAAATAAGTTCATTTTGAAACAACAGCCAATATCATATCGTGTCAAAACATCTATTTTGGCTCCAAAAGAGAAATTTAAGTCTCGACATGCTGTCCTGGCATTTTAACCCAATCATAAGGCACGCAATGTTAAGGGGTATTTCCCCAGAAAAAGTGTATAAAAGTTACATCCCCACCGAGGGAGACCTTAATTTTTAATAGTACTTTCTATCTTTTTAAGTACGTTGTGGTGCAGTGATACCGGCTCGGAACGAGAAATCGGGGAGCCGAGTTGGAATTCTACATGAATTCCTTGCATTCACTTACGCGCAAATACTCTTGGGAAAAGTATTCATCCGTCTCTTCTCTCCAGTTATGGGTAAATAACAGAACAGATTGGGTTCTATAGCCCTGGCTGGAAAACAGTCTACCGCAGAATGTAATGGCAACCTACAGCAGGATAATCTTCTTCCCAGTCAGTCATATCTTTTTCGAGACATGATAGCCCAAGCGTGTATCACATATGGCACTTAAATTGACTGACTTTCAATGATCTAGGCCGGTAGGCGTTAAGAAGAAAATAGAATAAAAAATAATGAATAATCTCGAGACGATCGTTCATCAGATTACAACAAAATAGAACCAAAAGTATTCTCGTATAATCCGTAGACGAGGGCTCAAAGGCTTAGAACAGAATAGAATCAAAAGTATTGTGTAATCCGTAGACGATAGTTCATCGGATTAGAGCAGAATACAATCAAATGTAATGTCTTATAATTCGTAGATGATGATTCATTGGATTAGAGCAGAATAGAATCAGATGTAACGTCTTATAATAATAGAATCAAAAGTTTTGTGTAATCCGTAGACGATAGTTCATCGTATTAGGACAGAATACAATCAAATGTAATGTCTTATAATCCGTAAATGACATATTTATTGGATTAGAGCAGAATAGAATCAGATGTAACGTCTTATAATCCATAGACCACGCTTCAATGCCTTAGAACAATAGAATCAAATGTATTGTCGTATAAACCAGAAGCCGATGGCTCATCCGATGATATTGCTTATGGATAATATCGCTTTTGTCGATAACATCGACTCAAATAAGGCTTTATTAATAATTTGCAAATTCTTTTGTTTTGTTTGAAGCCAAAACGCTTTACTTCTCTGCTCTTATTTATTTCTTTTATTCGTTCTTATTCACTTCGACCCAACATCATGACTTATCGATGAGACATGCGCAATGAAAACTAAATGCTTTTATCATGAATTGATAACATCGGTGACCGGAACAAATACTCTACCTCTTTTAACTAAAACCTACATGTAAAATTTAACTCTGTGCACTGAATACTGTGAACTTATACAGAGTGCATTTCTTATAGCGACTTTTTAATTACAGTATTAAGTTTCACAAACCTAAATGATCATAGCAGTCTCACTCGGTCAGACGGTTATGTTAAACATACGAATGTGCTCATCGCCCAAATAAACTTAGCTCGATAAAGTTGTTATTTAGAAAAATGAGTTTAGTTTGACACAAAGGCTCAAGTATCAGACACCAAGTGAGGATCAAGTTGCCAATGATCTATAAGTCTAGCTCGCTGCTCATTACACAAAATTGATGCACTGAAAACTGTCTTTTAACCTTAGATTAGTTTTGCTCAAGATCACATGCATTTGAGCAGCTAGGGACGATCTAACTCATTATCCAGTGGTAATGGTCAACCAGAGTAGCTCCCTGACCCTAATAATAATAACCAACAATGAGATGCAACGATATTTAATAAGCGAACCTTAATTTTAGCCTAAGATTCAATCGAAATTACTCGTAATGATAGGCAAGCCGATATTGCTAACTATCATACTACGAGGAGACGAGCATATACAATAACAGTTGGTAGATAACAATTGTATTTCGTATCAAAATGATAAGAGAAATTATGATCAAGAATTAAAATTAATAAAGTGAAGGCAATCCTCAGAATCCATCATAAAAATTCAGATTGTTTAATTAATAAATATAAACACTTAAATGCATGTATCCGTTATAACATATTTAGTATAAGAAATTTACTATTAAGAAATTTAGTATAAGAAATTTAGTATAAGGCATTTTAGTATCAGAAAATTTAGTGTAGGAAATTTAGTATCAGTCAGTTAAGTGCCATACGCTTGGGCGATCATGTCTCGAAAGAGACATGACTGACTGGGCAGAAGATTATCCCGCAGTAGGTTGCCAATGCTTTCTTTCTATAGCTTTGGCTGTCCTATCTGTCTTATTATGTAACATATAACTGTAGAGAAGAGACTGATTAATAACTTTCCTAAAGGTATTTATACGTAAGTGAATAAGGAAAAACAATACTGAAGATAGTTGGGTAGGTGTAGTTTCGCACAGTAGTTTGCTATTCATCTTGAGGTTCTTGACAAAATCCAAAGAAGGATCTGCAATGTAATCGGTCCTGACTTGGCATCTCGACTTCAGTCACTTTCTCACTGACGAGGCGTGGCTTCCCTCTGTCTTTTCTACAAATATTTTCATTGCAACTGCTCTGATTATCAAATTTCCCTGCTGCCCCAACCACGTGAATTTAACCGGACCCAGGGAGAGAATTTGTCACCGCTAACAAATTCATATTGCCACATCGTTTCTGCGGTGTTGTATAGAAGTTACAGAAAACGTCGCCTTCTCCCGGCTTGCACGCAACGTTACCCTGTAAATAACAGAAAAAGGATAATCAAATCCAAAACGCGCATTCATCATCTGTCCGTTGTAGTGCATTGGATATCGTTACGGAATGAAAAATTGGAAAGCCTTGTTCGAATTCGTTTAATACATTTCCGCACAAATACCCTTGGGGAAGATATTAATCCATCTCTCCCCTCTCTAGCTATGGGTTAAACAGAAAGATAGATTGTCTTCTATAGCCTTGGCTAGTAACGTCTCGAATGAGACATTATCGCACAAGTGTATGAGACGTTGAAACACCGATTCCCGGAAAATCACCGAAACTGGCGAATGCTAAGACGGGTGACCGCTTGGGAATACCAGTTGTGATAAACTTGGGTGTGCGAGTGCTGTAAGGGATAATGGCCTGGAACTGGAAATCAGAGAGACGAGTTAGAATTCAGGTTGGATTCGTTTTGGATTCGTTTTACCTTTTAATTCATCTCTTCCTCCCCAGCTATGGTCTAATTAGTAGAAATCATATCGGTAAGATTATTATTATTTCCTTCTGGAAAACAGTCCGACAGTATTTTTTAGAAAAAGGCTGTCCATCATCAGTACTGGATGTTCGGCGATATATGATAAAATATACTTTTCCGGTGTTTATACGTAAAAGTGCTCAGTTTCAGAAAACGACCGCATGTAAATATAAAAGTCGTCACTAAACCCCAAACAGCGACAGTCTGTTTCATGCTTGACCGTAATCTTCGGGTCATGTGTTTTCGATCGGCTATTTATATATGCTGATCAATGGTGCATTACGTGTGTTAAGGTCTATACAGGTAGGCACTAACTGTTATATTTCAGACGATTCCAGATGTTTTCTAGAAATAACTGTCGAATTGGATGAGTTATTTGTAAAAAATTTAGTGTTTGTTTACATTTTACTCATTCTTTATTATTGATGATTTAATTATAAATTATTTATTGTTAGTAGTATTACATTTACTCTTGTTTGTTTACATTCGTTGTTTTTTTAATTTGTTTATCATTTATTTAAAGTAGATAGGCTGTTCCAATAACTTGAACCGATTTTAAATGTAAATTAAGTTTAAGCGTCTAATGATTTTTTCAATTTTTTTCAGATTTAACAACTTCAATTTTTGACAATTTCAACCATGGAAAGATTAACAATCGAACAACATGTAAAAGCCATCGAAGCCTATTACGAAAATACACGTTCAAACAAGAGAAGTTCCCAGGTCACATCATCTCTCGAAACAGTGATGTCATTTGGCAAAACGATCGTGCGGCTTGACGCCTTTAGATTTCTTCCTTTTGGAGTAATCTAAAAGTAAGGTCTATGCTAACAAGTCAACAACAGTTCAGCAGCTGAAGGATTAAATATTAAGGCATATCGATGAGATCAAGGAGCAACTATTTAGAGATGTCATCAAAACTTTTTACCATCAAATTGTGTACCGCTGAATGGTTGGCGAATATTTGGGCGATAATATTTTTCAAACATAATTGTCACGACTCAAATAACATGATCCAATAGTGAAATCAATAAAATTTCATCAATAACATTGATTTATTTCTTGCAAACTTCGATTCGTCTTAATGGAACATTCTATATATAATGCGTATATATGGATTTTTCATGGTGATATTTAACGAAGATTTCTCTTTTCTTTTTCCATTTCTAAGAAACGTGTTAAAAATATATTTTGAATCTGCATTTTTATCGTTTATTTCGTCATTTTTGGTTGGTCTCGAAATGTGATTATGCCTATAAGAGTAGGCCCATGCCACCAAAAATGACAGCAAAATATTTATACCGATATGCCGTCTGAAATGACGGAACATATATATTGGTGTACCTACTGCTGAGCATACCATACATTAAGACTTAGGAAAAAAATAATAGTAATACAAACCTCTGAGTATGACAGGAGGGCAATATATATATATATATATATATATATATATATATATATATATATATATTGTTCTCCAGCAACATATGTATTGATGTACCTACTATTGAGTATCTTACATTAAGATATAAGATAAAATAATCCCAACTCCTGAGCCTGACAGAAGGAAAATAGAGCGAATTCTCCTCCAGAGAAAGTTTACAGTTTTTGGATTTATTTCTGACGTTTGAAGCTGTTTTCCTTATTTCCAATGATATTTTTAATACAATTTTTTGTTTGTTTGTTTGTTTATAATTTCTCATATATTTTTAGAAGGCACTGGGCTGTTCCCAGATTTCATATTTTAAAGGATTTTTGTGCGCGTAATTGTTTCAGGTCATTTCAATGACTGCAATGTGTATTTTTTCTTCAGTATCTGTTTATTTCACAGTGGACTGGTATATTGTTTTAAAACAAGCACTATAATATAAAAAGTACTGGTCAAAATCCGGAGTTGCCTGTAAAAAAATCGTATGCTACTATACGATGTTTTAATAAGCAACTCCGGATAAAAAAAAATCGTACATGACCATAGGATGTGCGTTGTGGTGCAGTTGATATCAGCTCGGAACGAGAAATCAAAAAGCCGTGTTCGAATTCCAATTGCATTCGTTGCATTCACTTACGCGAATATCCTTGGGAAAGGTATTAATCTGTCTCTCCAGCTAGGGATCAAATAACAGGATAGAGTGGGTTCTATAGCTTTGGCTGCCAACCAGTCTACCACAGAAAGTAATGGCAACCTACTGCGGGAAAATCTTTTGCCCAGTCAGTCCTGTCTTGAAAGAGACATGATTGCCCAAGTGTGTATCACGTACAGCACTTAACTGACTGAATGAGGATAGTCAGAGAATGGATGGATGCGACTATAACATAATTCTAGTTTTCAAAACTTAGGTGTTTTTCTTTCCTTTTTCTTCTCTCGTTCATTCTATATCTTTAATTAAAGTAAAAAAAATAATTTCCTCTTTTTGTATTTTTTTTGTTCATTAGTTTTTTTTGTTTTTTTTTTTTTTGTTCATTATTTATACTTTTGCTTTAAAGCTAGCCTTTTAGATTCGCGTCCTCTGCTTAAAAATATAATTCATTTATTTTTTCTTCATATCGTTTTCTGTCATCTTTGTCTTCAAAACACAATTGCCAGTGTTTACTCTTTTTTCTTCTTTTTCTCCTTCTTCTTCTTCTTCTTCTTCTTATTATTATTATTATTATTATTATTGCTGCTTCCTCTCTTTTTTCATTTTGTAAGTAACCATCGGCTGCAAGACGACTTTATAGTTCCGTTTTTGTTACGGACAATAGCGACCGTACCTGTTGTCGGAATGAAACCTGAATCACGTCTGACCTCCACTGATGTCTTTGAAGCAATTCGACCTTATTCGACCCTAACCTGCTTCATTTTATTTTTTTTATCTTTAAGGATTCTTTTCTGTGCCTCCCAATTTTTTTATCTTTTATCTGCTATATTCCCTTTCTTTCCTTTATATATATATATGTATATATATATATATATATATATATTCCCTTTTTTCCTTTATATATATATATATATATATATATATTCCCTTTCTTTCCTTTATATATATATATATATATATAAAGGAAAGAAAGGGAATATATATATATATATATATATATATATATATATAATTGTGTGTGTAAGAAGCTTAAATTGTACAATTCAGGTACTTAGTCGTTTTTAACGAAAACTTGTTTAAAAAAGGGATTGCTACCCAAATATATATATATATATATATATATATATAGATATAGATATATATATATATTGTGTATATAACACGCTAACATATGTCTTCCTCCACTGACCGCTCATAACTTGGGGCTAGAATCGCCGGTTGATGTCAATTCGGTCGGGTTTCAATCCTGGCTAGAAGCAATCGGATGTCTAACGGTACTGATGAACTGTGACACAGCGATCAAGACTGTCTGTGGATGACTAAATATATATTAAAAACCTCACCTCATTTTCGATATCTGAATTTTTAAAAATGAAAAAGTCTTCTTGATACTTTTATTTTAGATTTAATTGAAAGCTAAATGATTAAATTTACTATTTCCAGTAAGCAAAATATTCTCTGGTTTATTTCAAACAGAAATTATATTGATAGAAATATAAAAGTTTGAGATTTTTTTTTCAATTTTTTAATTTTGCAGCCATTTTTGAGCGATTGACACATGTGTAAACAAAGGTTAATTCTCGGTCTTAAAAATCTTGCAAAAATAAAATATAAATCTGTGACGGAATATTTTTGGAAAATTAACAAATTTTATGTTAAATTAATCTGATTTACACAAGTATTACTTATTTATAGCGTCGAATTTAGGATAAAACTATTTCTTAATCACAGATTTGAACTTTTTGACCAGAGCGTATATCAAATGTGTTGACACGTGGCTGATTAGAGATAAGATAAAAACAAGTGTATGGCGATCACAAGTGCCAAAAGTGTAAAAACATTTTTCGGGCAAGGGAGGAAACAATGATTTTTTTACAAAAAAAGTTTAAATTCTTCCTTTTACGTGTCCTAGGCACCTCATCTGTCTCTTTCTGATGTTTATAAGTTTTCTTCTCGTTTGCATTCTCTCCAACACCTCGTCATTGTTCACGTGTCCATGGTATCCTACAACCACATTTCTGCTGCTTCAAACGTCTCTTTCATTCTTGAAGAGATCATCCAACATTCACTGCCCTAAAGAAGGATCGATATCACATAGTAGTACTGCACTCTTTTTTTTTTTTTTTTTTTTTTTTTGTTTACAATGAGATTTTCCTATCTCTCAGTACTCTGGTTAGCTTTTGAAATACGTTTTTGGTCAATGTGTCCTCAAATCTCAGTATCGTATTTCCATCCTCTGTTATGCTTCCCAGGTATTTAAATTTCTTTACTTGTTTTATTTTTAGTATCCCCGACCTGTAAGGGTTTTGTTTTTGCTCATGACAATACATTCAGTTTTCATGAAGTTTATGAAAACTTTCTTCTTTCTTTTTCCTTTCTTCTTCTTCTTTTTTTTTTTTCATTTCACCCCAAGAAGGGCATTTTATTGCCACTATTGTGCAGGGGGTTACTTAGGGGAAAGTGCTGAAAAAGAGTGGTTAGTTATAGGAAATATCGGAAGGAGGGAGGTAGACGGATGAGGATACCGAGAATGGGGGTTGGGTAGATGGGTAGAGTCTTTGAGGGAATGGATGGCTTTTTCTTGTTACCTTCTGTAGAAGATCCTACATTTTCTTATCCGTGTCTGCTACCAGCACTGTGTCATCCGCTTAGCTTATATTGTTGATATTGTGACCGCCAATGCCGAATCCTTGCAAGGACTCTATACCAATATTATTTTAGCTGGGCTAAGTAATCAATATGGTGGATTGTTTAGGAAATTTGCTTTGTAGTTTTCAAATGTTATGAATATTTGTGGACTTTGTAAATCCTATCAACAATTTTTAATTCAATGGCTATTTTTTGGCTTCACTACTGATGTTATATTCCCAATTATTTGGGGCATTTTTATAAAACTTTTGAACTTCTTTGTTCATAGCTATGTGGTGCATATCCATATTGATTTGGTAATAGTTACCCGTTTTGTCTGCTTTGATAATTATTTTATCTGGTTTTTGATCATTGAAACGTCCTTTTGAATTTTTTTTAAGTAGATCGTTGATAGATTTAGTGAATTCAATTTAATAGAAAAATCTATTCTCGCTAATAGACAAAATTAAATTCGTTCAACGCACAGAGCTTATCTATGTATTATACAGCAACTATGCTGATCGTATCTTAGTTACAGTTTCTGGGAAAAAGCGCATTATCTGATGTCACCAACAGTATTGATAAAGCCAGTACACTCAAACGCTCTGTCACAATGACTAGCGACTTCGTGCTAGCACAACCATCGACGACTCCCAAAAACTTCTGTTTGTCCATTTTCATTCACAAAGCGTGGTGTGGTTTTCAGGCAATGCCAATGTTCTGCACGCGGAGATCGCTTCCCACAAGACTAATACAATCAAAAAGTTATCTTCTTGATAAATTGATCACAATGAGATTCGAACCTGTATTTTATAGTCAGAAAGTTCATAAAAGTGCAACTCAAAAAAAAAAACTTTGAATGGCCGTAGAGGAAGAATTCGGCAAGGGATGACTTTGATGGCGGCCCTCTTCTTGCTGAACCAACTTTGGTTCTATGACGTGAACGCCATCTATCCAGACCAGTCACCAACTTTCGCAATCACCAACCAACTTTTCTCATTGATTAGGATATTATAGGTGCTCTGATGTTTTCTCTGTATCACTTGTACTGGACCATTGACCGTCCTTTCGACTGACTTAGTACCAACCTTAACTCGCATACTAAGATTATCATCCTGTCAAGATCGTTATTCATTTATTTTCCCTTCAGCTATGGGTTAAACAACGGATCAGACTGAAGTTTCTAACAGTTGTTGGCAACCAATATAGGGTAATCACAATTCTAAATGCAAAACCGTACGTGGCTGTGGATGGGCATATACTTGAACTATAACTAAGGCTCGCTAAACATAATTGCAGTATAAAGTTGGCTATGCGGTTGTTGAAGAAAGACAAAAAGACCTAGGTAGATGGGCATTCTAGGAAAAAAAGCAGTTACCCTGAAGATGGGAAATCATATTGATTTGGAGTGTGTATTCGTCGAAACATCTCTGGTAGTGAATAAATAAATTTTAACTGATATATATATATATAGATAGATAGATAGATAGATAGATAGATAGATATAGATATAGATATTTGTGTGTGTGTGTGTGTGCGCGCGCGCGCGCGTGTGTGTTTAAGTTAAGTGCCATACATGATACACGCTTAGGCGATCATGTCTCGAAATAAACATGACTGATTGGACAGAAGATTTTCCTGCAGTGGGCTGCCATTATTTTCTGTGATGGACTGGTTGCTAGCTAAAGTTATAGAACCCAATGTGTGTGTGGCGGCGGGGGGGGGGGGGGGTGTCAAGAACTTAAGATGAGATTATTTTCTTCAATTCTTGAAAGCAACCATTTCGATTTCGCTGGGGGTTTAAACCTTCTAGCGTTTGTTTGTTTTTTTTTTGTTGTTTTTGTTTTTTGTTTTTTTGTTTTTTAATAACTGACAGGAAGCATCATATACTCGGCACTTCTTTTGGGAATGCCTCAGGTGCTGGGTAACTCCTCTCGAAAGAGAGGTGCTACCTGATTAGATGCCCCCTATTACCCTGATGTATATAACGCGTTTCTCAAAGAATGACAAAAGTTTTTTGTTTTGTTTTTTTAATCATATCACCCCGAGCAAGGCGGTAACGCCACTGGTGAGCAGGGGGCTACTTAAGAGTGAAAAGATTGGAAAAGAGAAAGCCGGAAACCACATCCTAAACAGGAAACAAGGGATGAGCCTGTTCACCTGTTCAATAGACATGGGTGGAGTGTAAACCGGGCGATAGTTAATCTATCTACTCCAATTTGAAAAAAAAAAATGAAAAGATTGGAAAAGAGAAAGCCGGAAACCGCATCCTAAACAGAAACAAGGGATGAGCCTCTTCACCTGTTCAATAGACATGGGTGGAGTGTAAACCGGGCGATAGTTTAGTCTATCTACTCCAATTTTAGTAAAGAGATGAACAACTAACCTTTTCAGTAGTCAATGATTTTATTGTCTTCTGCTTAAGACGTTTACTAATATTTATATATGTTAAGTATATTTTACGTTTGTTTTTGTTTTTATTTATTGAACAGCTACATTTCTTTTTAATCATTTCAACCCAAACAAGGTGGGACTGCCACTAGTGCGCAGGGTGTTACAGTGAGAGAAAAAACTGGGTACAGTGGGTATAAAAGAACGGAAAAATGATGAATGGAATTCATGAAGATAGATGGCAGTTGGCGTTGCATTTAAATTTTGGGAGATTGTACCTATCAGCGACAGGATCGGATTGGGTTCTATAGCCTTGGTTGGCAACCAGTCTACCGCAAAAAGTAATAGCAAACTACTGCGGGATAATCTTCTGCTCAATCAGTAATGTCTCTTTTCAGACATGATCGCCCAACTGTGTGTCACGTATGGCACTTGACTGAGTAATCTATCAGCGAAACAAGGAGTTCTACAAGCGGGAAGTCTGAAAAAAGAAACTATTGCAGTAGAAGTGGAGGTTACGTTTAACTATTTAAACAGTAAAAGAGTGGGACCTAAATGCCAATCTAGCAGCACGCTTAAATTCACGTGAAATTGGGACTAGTCAGAGAAGTTACCAAGAAAATATTTGTAGAAAAGACAGTGGGAAGCCACATCACGCCGGTGAGAAAGTGATTGAAGCCGAGATGCTAATTCTGGATCTATTACATTGCCGATCAGAGAACTTATTGAGCCTTCAAAATTCAGTTTACGACTAAAAAACTTATTTGATATCGATACCAGGAAATCAAAATTTGACTTACATCCATTCATTTTTTTTTCAGTCTACGGTTTCGCTTTAACTGGAAACAACTATTGCTTTTTAGTCTTTCGTGCCAACGTCCAAAGAGTCTGAGCTCCAGGACCATGGATTAGTTTTAAAGCTTTCATTACACCCGAGCAACGCCGGGCTATACTGCTAGTATATACATATATGCCTGTTAAGTGCCATACCTAATAGACGCTTAGGCGACCATGTCTCGAAATTAACATGACTGACAGGGAAGATGAGTTTCCTGCGGTAGTTTGGCATTACTTTCTGTGGTAGACTGGTTGCTAACTAAGGCTATAGAACCCAATCTGTCGGATTTAACCAATATCTGGAGAGAGAAGAGACGAATTTATACCTTTCCTAAAGATATGTTTTGCGTGTGTGAATGCACCTGGAATTCGAACTCGGCTCCCCGATTTCTCGTTTCGAGCCGATATCCATTGCCCCACATTATTCACTATTTTTATTATCGCTATCTCCCGTATTTCGATTTAGCAAAATAATTTTTCCGAAACGAAACTTTTCTGCGACCTCCTAAAAAGACAAGCAGATTATTACAGACCAGGGTTCGCGTTGATATCAATTCAGTCAGTCTGTCAGTTAAGTGCCATACGTGATACACGCTTTGGGCGATCGTGTCTCGAAAGAGACATGACAGACTGGGTCGAAGATTATCCCGCAGTAGATTACCATTGCTTTCTGCGGTAGAAACCAAGTTTATAAGACCAAATCTGTCCTATTATTTAACCCATAACTTGAGGGAAGAGACGGGTTAATACCTTTCTAAGGGTATTTGTGCCTAAGTGAATGCAAGGAATTCAACTGGAATTCGAACACGGCTCTCCGGTTTATCGTTCCGAGCCGATATCCACTGCACCACAACGCACAATTTGCCGACTCGAAAAAAAGAGTTTTAATTATTAACACTTTCTTTCTGATTAAGCAATCAGTGCCGGATACAACAATTCCCCTACCTAGAATGATAATACTTTCGGATTGAGGTAAGATGACGTAACAACGTTTCGAAGTGTTTGGTAAGGAAAGAGATTGTTGATTATCTTAATCTGTTTTTAAAGTGATCCAGGTGTTCTGATAACAATGATCAATAATTGATTCAATCGTGACAAATTGGGTTTCCTTTTTTATTTCCTGATTTTAATATTCTATCAGCTAAGAGAGATCTAAAAACATTTAATACTGAGAAGTTTTGTTTCAATAGCAACGAAAGAAAGTTTTAAAAATTTGTTTATGCTGTATTGAAAGGAGGGATTTTACACTCACTAAAAAAACAACATTACAAAATTATACGGAAATTTACAAAACTGGCACTAGCCGACATATTTGAATTTTTATTTACATAAATAAACAGACTTTCCACTTAAATTCCATTGAAAAATAATAATGTTAAACAAATAAAAATTAAAATATGTCGCCAAATTCAGTTTCGTAAATTTCTGTATAATTCCGTAATGTAATGTATATATATATAAATATATATATATATATATATATATATATATATATATATATATATATATATATATAATTACTGATGTAGTCAAATATATTTGTAAAAGGACAATATGAATAAGCACTAAATGAAAACTTAGCCGACGCTTTTTGCTCTTTGTAAGGATTTTATTTGCATTAAGTATTTATAAACAAAAGTAAAAATGTTGTTATTATCAAAATTCAAAAAATAAAGATACGCTCATAAATATTCCTCATGTTAACGATAATTTAATGTCTAATAAACTAAATGATGTTGTTGAATGTTTCGCCATGATAAAATCCATCACAAGATGAAACGCGTTGGTTACGATAAGTTTTCCTTTTGTCTTTATATATATATATATATATATAGGTTCAGTCATAAATACTTTCCGCTTTTTATTTATCAACGAACTGCTTTACTCATTTTGCTAAGAACAAATGAAACCTAAACGCCAAGCTTGCTAACTATCCCTCTCTTTTGTAAACATCAGTAGATGGTAGAATGTGTTGTATCTAACACCCTTTCTAATTCCCGGGTACTTTTCTGTAGATTATTATGAATGTGCGTTATCGTGAAGTGGATCTTGGCTCGGAACGAAAAATCGGAGTTCGAATTCCAGTTGAATTATGCGCAAATACCCATGGGAAATAAGCCGTCTCTACTCACTCCAACTATGAATTAAATTGGGTTCTATAGCCTTGGTTGGTAACCAGTCTACCGCGGAAAGTAACTTAGTGCAGAAAAATCTTATGACTCTTTGGCCATATACACCTATTTTTTGATCAGTTATGACTCCTTGGCTATACACACCTATTTTCGGTTAGTTATGACTCCTTGGTTATACACACCTATTTTCGGTCAGTTATGACTCCTTGGCCATACACACCTATTGTTCGGTTAGTTATGACTCTTTGGCCATACACACCTATTTTTCGATCAGTTATGATTCCTTGGCCATACATACCTATTTTCGGTCACTTTATGACTCTTTGGCCATACACACCTATTTTTCTCGATCTCTTCCTAGTTTTGTTTCTTAGCCTGTACACCCATAATATGATGTGACGTAAATAAACTTTCAATTCCTCAATTAGAAGAGTTAAATTTATTTTTAATTCACTATGTACGTTACTACCATCATGCGAAACCTACAGCATGCTATATTTATTCTTAACTAACACGTTTGATTAGTAGTCATCGCAACTGGTTAGCAAAGAAACAAAATTACTTATGACAATCTAATATATATCAGATCCAAAATATATACCGTATATGACGAACTTTAGATAAGACGAGTTTAAAAAGATATAACAAAGTTTTATTAATTCATCCTATGCCTGTAGTATAAGACAACTGCTTATTGATTAAATGTTATTATTGGAAATGTTGTTACTTATTTTATCAGTAGAAATTCAAAACTAACGAAATAACAGAACCGATTTTATGTCCTGTATTTTTTACACCCGTTCTCTAAAATGGAAACCCTTGTTTTGTATAGACAAAATACGTGATCGCTTCTTATTTACCTCTTCTTTTCCTCGACGTAAACAGTTACAAACTGCCTAGTGTACTAACGCCTAGTTACTTATATTTTTCATAAAGTATAAGTAAAATATCACAAAGTACTGCAATAACAGTATTAAGGTATTATTAATGAGAAATGAATGTTATGTTATCTTAGATGTTATTACTGTCGTAAGTATGTGGGATAGGAAATAAGAATTAAAATCAACCTTCTTCACTTTTACAAAAATTCACAATGACGTGTGAAATCGTAGTTTGTTCCAAATAGAAAAGGACTGACCATGTGCTTAAAGAAAAAGTCGAAACCGGATTTCGTAAGTAGATGCTAAATTGATTTTCTGACCAATGAGAACGATTTGCAAGACCATAAAGACTTCGCGATCCAGTGCAAAAAATCTAAAGGACTATAAATGCTTCGATCAACGTCAGTCAGACAATCGGGTCTAAGCAGCAAAGACGACAAGCTAAAATGTAACAAGAGAAGCTTCAAGTTGACCCGGACATTCGTCCTCTTTCTTCTTTCTTGTGTGCTGATTCCTTTTACTTCTTTTTCTCCAACCAAATACATTCCTACTAAACAAACGCTTATACATACATACGTATGCCTGAACTCTTTCCAACAAATTACTCCGAACATTTCTATAACGCTTGATATCCTTAACTTTCCCATTGAACATTAACCCAAACTACTACCTATTCTTGTTATTCTGTGGTGATACCGAGCAAAGCGAGAGACCGGATGTTTGCACTCACAGGACCAAAAAGCAAATGACCAAAACTCGTAGGTGCGCACCCCGGCTCCACGCAGATGTTCCGATAGAAAACTAAAATTTAATTAAATATTACACAAACCCAGTCGTGGTTTCGCCGAAGGGTAGAATCACGACTGGGGAAAAATAGACAGAGCTTTTTTGGCCCGGCTATATGGCCGGAAATTCCCACTATAAAATGACCATGTGTCACATCTGGCCTTGCGTGGGAAGGCTAGTAAATACAAAAAAACAGTTTTATTACTTTTATTATCAGTTTATTTTATAATGTGAATCTTTTCATATACGTTATTGGTTATCGCACCGAGGTCGAGGTTAGCCTACCAACAAATATCACTGAGAATTTAAGGTTTCTTTTTTATAATTATATCATAAAACAGTAGAATCCCTTCCACATACTTGCTTCCCTGACAGCTACAATCTCCAGAGGTTTAAATGTAAGGTTAATAGACACCTCCACACACTCTAATTCGCATCCATTTTCTCAAACACTCTTCCCATCTATCCAACCCTCATCCTCAATATCCTTACCCGTCTATCACCCTCCTTCTGACATTTCCTATATCTAACCACTCTTTCTCATCACCTTCCCCTATGTAACCCCTTGCGCAATAGTGGCAGTGGAACGCCTTGCTTGGGGTGAAATGACTAACAAAAAAAAAGAACTATCTCCAATTTTTAAGGTTGATTTTTCGTAATTAAAATTCATCTAATACGCAGATATATACTGTAATCACCATCACTACTTATGTTTCAGCGTCAAAAAGTTCGAAAGTTGTTAAATTAAAAATATTATATTTTATTAATGATTCATTATTATTGATCACTTTTAACTGCTAATTCGGTGTTATCTATTCTACATAAAATAACTATATATACTGTTTATAGTATATATATCTTAGGTAACTGATATTTTTTTGTTTTGTTTTGTTTTTGTTTTTTTCTGAATATATTGGGTATAGTAAACTTTTGCGGGCGGTTTGTTGATCCACAAGTCAAACAGGTAGATACTATACTGAACAACATTTCCCGTCGGGAATCGATGTAAAAACTAGAAGAACCATTAGAATGACACTCGTATTGATCGCATGGTTGCACGAGTCAGGTAGTTCCTGTTCTGTAAACAAACAAGGCTGACTTTAGCGAAACGTAAAATAATGTGGTGTCCGCACAGCGCAGTGTTCCTGGACATGATGGACTGTGATATAAATGTTTAATAGCTTTAAAAGAATAGAATGACGTCGACAGGGAAAAGACAGACCGACAAAGAAAGACAGAAACGAAACGAAACGAAATAAAGTAAGAAAAAAGAAAGAAAATAAATCAATAAAATCAAGGGAATAAAAAAAAAGAAAAAAGAAAAGAAGAAAGAAAGAATGTCAAGGAAAAAAAGAAAGGTAATCAGGGAGAAAATAAAAAAGAAATAAGAAAAGAAAAAAGAAAGAAAAATAAGAAAGAAAGAAAGAAAGAAAGAAAGAAAGAATAAAATCAAGAGGATAAAAACGAAAAGGAATAATAAGTAAGGAAAAGAAAGAACAACTTAAAATAAAGAAAGAAAGAAAAAAAATGAATAGAAAACAACAGAAAGAAAGAAATTAAAAGAAAGAAAACATATATATATATATATATAATGAAAAAAGAAAGAATGAAATAGAGAAAAGGGCAAAAAAAGAAGAAAATCAAGAAAATTAAAAAAAAAAAAGAAAATAAGAGAATGAGAATGAGAGAGAGATAGAGAACGCAAAAGAACGCCTGAGGCGACATGAAAAGACGGCATTCAAGAGATAAAACCAATGGAAGCTAGGATTTATCGGCACAGAGCAGACGACACTCAGCTACGCTGATTGCTCACACTAAACTTCTCGCTCCTGTTGCTTGCATTGTTCATAAGCCCGCGTTCGAATCGCTAAGTGTTATACGCTTGCACACAAATGACTGCGTTTTTTGATAATTATCATCCCCAGAGAGGAATTAATAACGATTGCCTCTTAGATTAACTAAGTAGCGTCAGTTAGGCTTACGGGTGTGGTACGTAAAGCAAAAGGGAACGACATCGACTTAGTTATCTAAATGGTCCGATTGACTGAATAAAGCAATAGAAAGATCTGTAGGCACCGTTCAATCTATTGGAGCAGAAGGGGATTGATGTCTCCAGTTTCTTTTAATCTCATTGGCGAACTCATAACAAAAATAGATGACACAGTTTTATTCCAATCCATTAAAAATTATCTCCACCGAGTGCTCAAGAAATAAAATCTTGTACCTAAGTTAAATTCAATTAAAAAAATATTTCACAAAGCTCGAGTTGTAGTACAGTTATGATAATGTTATTTTTTAATGTAATATTCAGTAATGAGACTTAACCAAATGGGTGATGGCTGTAATGATCAAAGTAAAGTCTCTCAACGTTATTAAAAAGTGAGACGTCACGTAATGGGATCATTCTATTAACTCCTGAGTTAATCGTTCTAAAAATGTTCTGAATTTATTAGATGGAGGACTTTCTTTTTAACTAAGATCCTAATATACCTTAATTTATTCGAACTATAATTCACATTTTGATTATTATATATGGTATTATGAGCATAACATTTCGATCAGTATCTTCTGGCCATCTTCAGGTGTTTTTATGGTATCGGATATCTGTTTATTTGTCTATATTTCTGAGATGAAGTATTGTAATTATTTAGATTGCTTACATTGTATATGAACTGCTGTCCTCATTTGTGTTGCCATATTTCCGACGTTTCCATCGTTGTATGCTCCGGCTTTCTTCAGCAAATTGAAATTCCGAACCAAACCCTTTATTTCATGCACCGAGATAGATTGTTCTCGTTCCACGTCCCATGTCTCTAGGGCACATGGATCAATGAATAAAACCGTTGATTGAAGTACTCCAGTGACTTGACCTAATGAAATAAATTGTTCAGTTCGAAATTCCTATCACCTGAAGAAGGCCGGAGCGTACAAAAGCCAAAACGTCGCGAGTAGTGTAACAAAGATGGGGGACAACAGTCCGAAAATTGTAAATAGTATTTATCTTTTTGTTATTTTTGCTATTTTGTTATTTTGCTTTGTTAGACTTTGTCTTGTTCGGTCCTGATGAAACAATTTATATTGTTTCACTGTCTGATTCAAGGATTGAACTCTCGAGAAATAGATGACGACAGAATATGTTTGACCAATGTCTATATTCACTATGACATCGCACATGGTGTACTTTTAGCTCTTAAACAGAATGTCACATAGTTTTCAACATATTATGGACGAGATGTACAAAGCAATTTTAAGAGTGTAACACGACATTAACTCTGTTTGAATGATTAATTGTATGAAATTGGAGGATGGCAATATGGAGGATAGATTTACCCTACTTCCCCCATTGGAGCAAGTTGTGACACAAGGTCGGTTTTCAACGTGGACAACCTGAGTGCGTACGCTCAGGCCTCGCTGGAGGAACTGCTAATTGATTCATAATTATTAAAATTCTCAGAAGAATAGTTTAAATAGTTGAGAAAAAAGAAAATGATTAAGAATTATATTTTCATTGTAATCTAGTTTAATCGGTGGTATTCTACAAGGTTACTCAGGTGTTATTATCACACGGTTGTGTATATTGGTCTTGGACTATTCAACTCGTAATTCGATTGATCAAAGGTAAATTCACAGTTGAATCACCCGATAGATTCGTTATTCGCTGAACTCGGTAAAATCTCAAAAACCAACGTTCAACAAACTATATGTAGCTGTCCCTCCCAGTAAGGGCAACATGTAACACATGGTCAGTTTTTATAACTGAGATTTCCGGGCTATATGGCCCGGCCAAAAAAATGTCTGTCTATTTTTGCCCAGTCGTGCTTCTACCCTTCGGCGGAACCACGACTGGGTTATTGCTCTCTGCTCGGAAGCAGAGAGCGCCCTCTACCCGAAGGCAGAGTGCTGACACTGAGAAATGCCGTCGCAGCGAGAAAACTCTCTGTGACAAACACTAACGTTCAACAAACACCTCTCAGACTTATGTCTTGTGCTTTTATAGTTATTTAGTGGTCACCCGATCACCTGTGGAATAATCCATTTTTCTTGTATTATTCTTTCCCCGGTGATTAGTGTTCAAACACACGCGTCGGCGTTTATACTTGACAGTTTATAGATGACATTTTTAAACAATAAAATTAATTAAAGTGCGGTTTTGAAAAAGACCTTGTAACAAACGCAAAACCAATGACCAGCTAGTCGACTCTCACCCAGTTCTTTTGTCATGTGTCTATACGTATGTTCTATCTGGACAGGGCATTGTGAGTGTGTGGTGTCGTAATGGCTGTCTCACGATGAAATACCAGAAAAATCCAAGCCGAATTCCCCCGTCTGCCTCTCTCTCTCTCTCTCTCTCTCTCTCTCTCTCCCAATTTTTCATCAATATCTAATTTCTCCACCCTGCTGTCAGTCTTAATCTTAGGAGTTTTCGATCATACTTTTCTGTAAGAATATGTGCGTTGTAGCGCAGTGAATATCGGCTCGAAACGAGAAATCGGGGATCCGAGTTCGAATTCCAGTTGAATTTCTTACGCGCAATTACTCTTGGGAAAGTTATTAATCTGTCTCTTCCCTCCAGTTACGGGTTAAATAGCAGTACAGATTGGGTTCTATAACCTTGGCTGGCAACCAATCTACCGCAGAAAGCAATGGCAACTTACTGCGGGATAATCTTCTGCCCAGTCAATCTGTCTCTTTCGAGACATGATCGCCCAAAACGTGTATCACGTATGGCACTTAACTGACTGACTAAGTATAAATATGGCCAAGCCTTCGAACTTAATTTTTTTAAATTTTGGACAACACATTACTTATATCTTCTTTTTATCGACAGGAAGTAGATAGTGTGGGAAACCTTGATTTTGCTTATTTTATTGAATCTTGGCTAGTTTTTTCAGGTTTTCTACAATTCCTAGACGTATTAACACTTTACAGGTTATTAAAAGCCAGAAAATATTTTGTTTAGATCGGAAGATATTTATTTTGGAATAATAATGATTTAGTGATACAAGTCTTAGTGGAAGGAGAGATGGATTCATACTTTTCCCACGGATGTTGCGCGTAAGTGAATATAACAAACCCGACTGGAATTAGAACTCAGCTCTCCGATTAACAATTCCGAGCCATTATCTATTGCACCACTCGCACATTCAAGTCTACAACACCTGGTATTCTCAAGCGATCATCCATCTAGATACTGACCAAACTTGACGTTACTTAAGATCGTTGATCGTAAGAGAACCTGTGTTTTTTACGTGGTGTGGCCATAAATATAATGAAAAAAATTATTTCGAGAATTTGATACTCACAGGACACACTGTGTCGGGTGGGGACCAAAAATCATCTCTCAGTTGCGTCTCTGTCCTCGAAGACAGAGTGCGGCTCAGTTGTAGCTCCGTCCGCGAGCAGAGGTGCATCTGAAAAAAATTATAGTTTCGAGATGCCCGGTCGCAGGGAACAGTGTGCCGTGGCCGCGCCACCCCATTGCACCAGAGGAGTGGACCAGGTGCTCGTCACCGGGGCCAGCTCAACCGGCGGTTGAGGGGACTGGAGAATGTTTGTTTCTTCGTCCGTCTGTACGCGATCGGGCTTCCACGTGAAAAAAGACATTGTGTCACATTTCGCTCCAGTGGGGGAGTTCGGTAAATATACCCACGGGACACACTGAAGGCAAGATGGACGGATGGAACTAGTAGCCTACTTTTTTTGTGTGCAAACGCTTAGCACTACAAGGATTAGGAGAGATAGAAAAACGAGAAATCCTACAAAGAAATACAAACGAAAGGAAGTTATGGAGAGCCATATTCTAAAGGGACATAACACATAGATTTTCATTTCTTGTTTTACTCATTATTCTTTCCTTTCGGAGTTCGAACCTTGAATCTTTACATCTGGTGTGTGTGTGTGTGTGTGTGTGTGTGTGTGTATGTGTGTGTGTGTTATTTTTTATTCAATTTCTCTCAAATGCTTGGAGTTTAATTCCCTACTGGTTTTTATTTTTACATGATTTTCCTTCCACTTTCTGTCTTTGCCTTCCGTTTAGTTTTCCGGTCTTCTGGCAAACGCGTAAAATAAGTCGATACACACCGGTTGTTTTCGTATGACGAAAATCTTCGCTTCTCCGTTCAAAACAAAATCCTGTTGTTTTCAAACAACAGCAGCTTCCTTTTATGCAATTTCTCTTTCTTTCCTTTTCCTCCTTCATTGTTCTTAAAGCCAATGTCTTTTCCCCTTTTGCCGCAAGAGATTTCATCTCTGCACGAATACACATAAAACTGTATGTTCAGTGACAATTCTAGTTGTTCGGTATCCGGACGGAACTTCTACAAACAAGGGAAACAATTTTGCACCGGAAGTACAAACGATAAAAAGAGAATACGATCTTCCGATGGCCGTTCCTGGTGGTACATCCATATTATTCGGCGTCACCTGTCGGTTGATGCACAAAGTGCGTAAAAATCTGGCATACATCTTATTTATGACAGGGCTACTAATAGTTTTATGGCAGTAGTCATTTTAAGGTAGTTGTACATTATTAGGAAAAGTGGATGTGCGTTGTGGTACAGTGGATATCGGCTCGGAACTAGAAATCGGGGATCCGAGTTCGAATTCCAGTTGAATCCATTGTATTCACTTACGCGCAAATACTCTTGGGAAAGGTATTAATTCGTCTGTTCCTTCCAGTTATGGGTTAAATAGCAGGACGGCTTGGGTTCTATAGCCTTGATCGGCAACCAGTCTACTGCAGAAAGCTAATGGCAACCTACTGCGGGATAATCTTCTGCCCAGTCAGTCATGTCGCTTTCGAGACATGATCGCCCATGGCACTTAACTGACTGACGGAAAGAGGCAATTTCAAGTTATTTTTGTTTTGCAATATGGCGTTCCCATTTCCGATATTGATTGATTGACTGTGTTTTTTTTTTTTTGTTTTTTTTTTTTTTTGGTTTGTTTGTTTTTTGGTGAGGGTTGTCTTGTTTTTTACAGCTTATCAACACTTTGCGTGTTATTTCA
This sequence comes from Ascarosepion bandense, assembly GCA_037127315.1. Classification (NCBI taxonomy): domain Eukaryota; kingdom Metazoa; phylum Mollusca; class Cephalopoda; order Sepiida; family Sepiidae; genus Ascarosepion; species Ascarosepion bandense. Next base: position 4,197,685 of record JBBBDQ010001661.1, on the reverse strand, counting down.
AACAGAAACATATGTTTTAAAAAAGAGTTGTTTTTTTTTTTTTTTGTTTTTTTTTTAGTTAACGTTAACAATTTCTTGGTAATAACAATGTTTTAGTATTTGTCTATATTTCTGAGATGAGGTAGTATTTACAGTATTTACATTATTTGGACTATTATCCTCATCTTTGTTGCCATTTGTACGACGTTTCGGTTGTTGTATGCTCCGGCCTTCTTCAGGTGCCAGGAATTTCGAACCGAACCCTTTATTACATTCACTGGGATATATGATCTCGATTCTTTGCCTAGAGCCTCTTCTGGTAGCCATGAGTTATCTCCCTCTAACCCTGTAAGTTGCTTGTTTACCACTGCTGTAGCCTGGTATTGAACTCACAACTCTTTGGCTCAAGTCCCAGGAACTAACCAACATCCATATCCACTGGGCCATGCCTCCTTAAGGATTGTAATAAAGGGTTCGGTTCGTAATTCCCAGCACATGAAGATGGCTGCAGTGTATAACGGCCAAAATAGTCCGAATAATGTAAATTCTGTAAACAATGTTTTATTTTTTTCCAGATACAAGTTTCACTATTTAACCGATATCCGGGGAAAGTATATTTGCGCGTGAATTAATGCAACAAACACGGTGGAAATTTGAATATATTTCATATAGATAGATATATAGATAGATAGAGAGAAAAGTAATTTTATTTGATTTACTCAACAAATGCTTTAACAAGAAAAAATACTTGCTACAGGCATTGACATCACAAGCTTCTTCAATGTATCTAATGGTATCTCCTGCCAAGCAGCTTGTAAAGTGTGTCTTACGAAGTAACATTAGATTTATCAATTCGAGTAGGGGGAATAAGAAAAAATCAGTCAAATCCAAGGATAATTGAATAATGAGTAGTTTCAAAATAACTTGTTTAATAGAAAATAGGAAAAATTAAATATAGATTCTTTTTAAAACATTTCTTTTACACCTAGTTTTAAATAATCAATATTTATTAGCAATTTACTTGGCTTTTCACCCTGCATTTGAATTTCAGTGAGATTTTTAGGAAAATTTCCCTTGTCCTGATACTTTTGCTCACTACCGGTAGTATGCAAATGTGCTAGACCAGGGTTGATTTAAAAGTTTACTTTGATACTTTATAAAAGATAAAGTAGTTCTTGTCTTAATATTTTTGCACAGTACTGTATATATATATATATGTGTGTGTGTGTGTGTGTGTGTGTGTATGTGTGTGTGTAATACTAGTGTTAAGAGAGAAAAAGAGAGAATCTCATCATACGCTTGCTCAAACGGTGTATGGCCACATAGCCAAATTTAATGTGGTAATCGACCGCGTATACGAGACTTAGGATGTGCGTTGTGGTGCAGTGGATATCGGCTCGAAACGAGAAATCGGGAAGCCAAGTTCGAATTCCAGTTGAATCCATTGCATTCACTTACGCACAAATACCCTTGGGAAAGGTATTAATCCGTCTCTTCCCTCCAGTCATGGGTTAAATAGCAGGACAGATTGGGTTCTATAGCCTTAGTTGGCAACTCATCTACCGCGGAAAGCAATGGCAACCTACTGCGAGATAATCTTCTGTCCAGTGAGTTATGTCTCGAAAGAGACATGGTCGCCCAAGCGTGTTTCACGTATGGCACTTAACTGACTGATATGAGACTGAAGACAAAAATTGCCCAACTTTCTCAGCACTTCCCTTCGATGATCACGGGTAATACTACAACCCTCACCGTTGTGATGTCGTGCCGACTGTAGAATGATGATAAAAAAAGTCTGACAGAAAATGAATTCAAATCTCACTGGATATCAATAGGTGGATTCAGATAATATATCGACACAACCGTTGGTCAACCTCAGTCAATATAGTCATTGTAAACTCTATGATCTTTTCCATGGCTGCATAGCATGTATTTTGTCAGGATTCATACAGATTTGTATTCAGTTATCCTTCTATCCTTCTTCTAGCCGGGTTGCCAATCACAGATAGAAAGTCTAGTTTGTCTTGCATTTAACCCATAGCTTGGAAGAAAAGTGATTTATTCGTATCTTTTCTAAGGCTATATGCACTAAAATTAATGAAACGAACTTCGCTGAAATTCGAAATCGCCAATTTCGTGTTTTGAACTATTATTACCCCTCTCACAGATCCACATTAAAAACTGTGGAAACGTTTACCTCCGAAATAAAATAATGCCTATAGGAGAGCGATACTCGACTTACTGGTATAGTGAACTATTGCCTGGGAAATCCACACTCACATGGCGCCCAACTGTTGGGGTTTTGAGTCATACTAAGTCGTATTTATTTTTTATGCCATGTCCCTTCAGAACCTAAGCGATCACGGCTCTCCGCAGCTTCCTTTCTCTTTTTACCTTCATTTTCTTTACCTTTTTTAACGCCATGTCCTTTCATAGCTCAGCGCAATTTCCTTTTTTAATGCTGTTGTTCAGAACGTAGGTGATCATGGCTCTCCACAGTTTCTTTTTCCTTTTTTAATGATTTATCTCTTCAGAACATAGGCGATCATGGCTCTCCACAATTTCTTTTTCTTTTCTTTTTTTTTTTTTTTTATAAGCGTTTCACCCCGAGCAAGGCATGTCACTGCCACTACTGTGCAGGGGGCTACGTAGAGTGGAGAAAGGCTGGTTAAATATAGGAAATAACAGAGGGTGGGTGATAGGCGGGTGAGGATACCGAGAATGAGAGTTGGGTAGATGAGAGTGTTGTGAGAATAGTTGGGAGTTAGTGTGATAGGAGGTGTCTATTGACCCTACATTTAAACACCTGGAGATTGTAACTGTCGGGAAAGCAGACTTGTGGAAGGGAGTTCCACAGGCGGGAAGCGCGAGAAAAGAAGCTGTTGGAGTAGAATTTACGGTTACATCTTATTTGTTTAACTGTAAAAGGGTGGGACCTAGTTGCTAATCTAGTATCTCGTGTAAATTCGTGCTTAGGCGGCACCAGTGATCTAAGCTCATCGGAGCAGAAGCCATGAAAGTACTTGTAGAAGAGGCACAGGGAAGCTACATCACGCCGGTGTGAGAGCGGCTGCAGCCGGTCTGCCAAATCAGTATCGACCACGTTACAGATCCTCCTTTGTATTTTGTCAAGAAGCCCAAGGAGAGCAGCAGGGGCACCCGACCAGACATGGCAGCAATATTCAATACACGGGCGGATGGTAGATTTGTATATGTGCAGAATAGTTTCAGGTGGGAAAAATTTCCGGGCCCTGCACAGAGAGCCGACTTTCATAGCAGCAGATTTGGCAATGGATTCAATATAGTCATTCCATTTGAAGTCCGCCGAGAGTGTAAGGCCAAGGAGGCGTAGTATTTTACTCTCTGGGAGGCTAGCCTGTCCCATCTCTTCGGGACGTAGGCGTTCATGGATCTCCACAGTATTTTTATTTCTTTTAATGCTTGATTCCTTCAGAACGTTGGCGATCAGTGACCTCCACAATTTTGTTATATGTTTTAATTTTATATCCGGTCAGGATGTTGGTGATCATGGCTCCTCGCTGTTTTCTTTTCTTTTTAATGTCTTTCTGTGATTGCTTAGAAAAGATAGGAAGTTGTTTTTTCCATGAATATTGAATTCAGAGTAACCTTACTCATTGACTGATTGCCACCGAAGACTATAGAACCCAGCCTGCTCTTCTATTTAACTCACAACTGTTTGGTATGGGAGAAAAGATGGGTTCATGATTTTCCAGGGGTATTGTATGAAAGTAAACGCAAAAAATGAAACAGGGCTTTAACTCTACTCTCAATTTCTACTGTTCTCGCCAAGGAACACGCCATTCACATCGAAGGTAATCAAACAACTGTTCGATGGTTGCACTGTTAATGTCGTTTATATACAAGAAAAAAATAGAAAAAGAAAAAGGTTACAGAAAGTAAAAGTTTTTAGCATAACAACTCACACACTAGAGTCTAGAGAGAGAGAGTGTGTGTGTGTGTTTGAGTGTGTGTGTGGTTCACTTGTTGTTAAATCGTCTCAGAAGATATATAATTCTTTTCAACAATGTTCTCTAAACATTTTTGACGGAATCAATTATTCTCAAATAAAACGCTGGGACCACAGTGCCTTGCAAAGGTGCTGAACGGATGATGCAATTCCGATTGTTGTCGTGCTTGTGACGAACGCTAAGTTTTATATACCCCGCGAATGCTGAAACGATAATATTTCTTAAAGTCCTTATTTCAGCACTCTTACTTCAGCGGTGGGGGGGGGTGATGATCCCGATCTCAAACACAATCGTACGCTTCCACGGTCGCGATCCGACTCTTCTTTTCTTCACCATTACTACGCACTTATATAGGAAACCCGGAGAATTATAAGCCAGGTCACCATGCGCTTAACACGGGTGTCTGGCTTAGTGAGCGCTATTTCGATTTCACTAGAAAAAAATTATTTCGTTCATTTCTATTGTCTTCTGATGACCTAAATTAAACGGTACAACTTATGTTTAGATCAGATTTCGTTACCGGTAAACAAATACGCTGGTTTTACCTCATCGTTCCAACGCGTCGACAATTGAGTGCGTTGTTTGCAAGTGTTTCAACGCAACAAGAAGTTTTTGCGTAAATATGTGACAAGGAATGAAACATGGATCCACCACTTTAATCCGGGGTCAAATCGGCAGTCAGCTGAGTCGACAGCAGCAGGTGAAAACCGTCCGAAGCGACCAAAGACGCAAACATAAGCAGGCACGGTTTGGCCTCCATATTTTGGGATGCACATGGTATTTTGTTCATCGATTACCTTGAGAAGAAAGAACCATCAATAGCATTATTGGTGTGTTTGGAGCTAGAAATCGCCAAAAAACGGTTACAAATGAAGAAGATAAAAGTAATCTTTCACCAAGACAACACACCGTGTCACAAGTCGATTGCAACGATGGCAAAACTATATGAAATGCACTTCGAATTGCTTCCGCATCCACTCTATTCTCCAGATCTGTCTCCCAGCGACTACTGGCTTTTTGCTGAACTCAAAAGAATGCTCCAGGGAAAGAGATTTGATCCAATGAAGAAGTGATATCGAAAACTGAGGCGTATTTTGACGCCAGCGACAAATCGTTCTATATAAAAGGCATCGAATCGTTAGAGAAATATTGGAATCACCCTAGAAAGAGACTATGTTGATGAATAAAGTCGAATTTTGCCTAAAAGTTGTTGTTTTATTAGTTAGACCCGGGATTTATTGAGTGATGTGTTACACCTATCCTCTCAGTAATAGTAATGGCGATGTTGACCGCTTGCGTTTAAGAAAAGTGAGACTAGGTTTTTTGTGTCCACTAAACGTTACAGCTCTTTCTAGTACTGATCGGCGTTGTCTTCGGTTTTCGCTAGTGTGCAAAGTTAACAGATTGATTATATCATCCTTTTCAAATCAGATGGGTTACACATTTTTGTTGGTGCATCTGTTGGAAATATTCAAGTAATCTATTTTTATAGGAGTAGAGAGTTTTAATTATCGCAGGGATTGGTGGGTAGGTATAACCCACGAAGTATGGCCTGTATCTTCATTCAATATGGCCGCTGTTATGATTCTTGTTCGAGAATTCTCTCGAAAAGGACAGAAGAGAAGTAAAACACAGACTCGTTATTTTGAACAGAAAGTCTTTATTCCAACTCTCACAAACTGTACAACTTTTGATAACGTTGCATACATTTAGCACAAAATATTGCACTGCCGTCTCGCGTCCCTAAATCTGAAGAAGAAGAAAAAAAGAACAAAAAAAAATGACAAACAAAGAAATGATAGAAGGATGAAGGGACGAAAAGTATGAAGGAAAGGTTGTTATTGCTTTTAGTTTTGTTTTTGTTTCGTTTTTTGTTTTGTTTTGTTTTGTTTTATTGAGAGAAGAAAGTGAAGGTGTTCATGTAGCCGTCGGGAATGGAACAAGTGAAAGAGGGCGTAATGTTTTTGGTTCGTGATGAGCAAAGCGTGCTGTTGTTATTAACTGTAGGTGGGACAGGAAAGCGTGAGGGGTAAGGAAAAGCTTTTACACGTGCCGGGGAAAAAACTATAAGGTGAAAGCGGCGGGGCTTAAAAAGATGCGACATAAGATAAAAAAGATTTGAGGACTAGATATTAGAAATTTCAATAAAAGTGTTATTCCACTAGTTCTTACTACTACGATTATGTATATATATATATATATATATATATATATATATATATATATTATATAATCCTATATATATATATATAATGATAGATGATGATACAAGATAATAGAATAAAGAAAAAAAAACAAATAAGAAACGTATCGCAATCTAACATGTTTCTTTTTTATTCAACCTTCTTCAGAGACCGACAGAGATAATGAAAAGCAATAAAGAGACAGTATATTGGTATGGTGTGATTTGGAAGTTAGTTCTTATTGATCAGATATGTGTCGCGTATATTAAAATAATATATAATTTTAAAATGTAAGTGTGTGGAATAATTTGGAAGGTAAAATAGATAATAGTGTACGTGTATGGTTGTATGAAAGCGCTTGTCTGTTTAGGCGTATGTTGGACGGTAATGTTAATTAATATATGTGTATATTTGTGTGTGGCGTTTATACTTAAACACACACATGCTCTGTTACACACTTTACCGTCCAAAATATTCCTTACACATATATCTATAAATTACCCATATGCACATTTAATAACTAACGTTACCGTCCAACATACAACTAAACAGACTGGCGTTTCTACAGAAACATAACCATACACTATTATATCGCTACAAAATATTTCACGCACATACATTTAAACATTACTTATTGTTTTAATAGACGTGACACATATGTGATTAACCCCAAATCATAACATAGCAGTATACTGTCTCTTCTTGTTTTTTGTTTTTTTTTGTTTTTTGTTTTTTTTTCATTTTTCTCTCGGTCTCTGAAGAAGCTTTAATAAAAGGAAAACATGTTAAATTGAGATACGTTTCCTATTGTTTTTTTTTCTTATATATATTTTTTTCTTATATATATATATATATATATATATATATATATATATATATATATATATATAAGAGTGAGAGAAGATAACAGACAAGTTATGTTAATCCTATTATATTTTAATTAATTTTAATTTATTTAATTTATGATTCTGGGTGTTAAAGATATATAATGAAGTCACTCATTAAAGAATTTAAGTGAAATTTTACTGTTCGTATGGGGATTGATTTCGGTAGAATTATGAATTTAGTATTTTTTAATGTAACGTGATGTTGTTTGTGAGTTTTAAAATTTTGCTGTCTCGCGTGAACATGACGTGGCATAGATTCTGAAAATTCAAATACATTTTAGAAACTAATCCAGAATCAAAGGATATTTTCTTGATTTTATTTACCTGACCTCCCCACAAAGACAGGATGTGACACGAAGTCTCTTTTTCAGGTGGGGATTCAATACGCTTGCGTGTGCGCCAAAGACAGTTATTCAGTCCCCGCGACTACTGTCATGCAGGCGTCGATAATACACCACCTCCATCTCTGTTAGTATAATGAGGGAGATAGTGCATTAGGGCTGGAATTCCCGGAATCATGCATCTTTTCCTATGTAAAAGAAAGAGAATAGATACCACGCTTTGATCCCGGTCCGAAGATATATTTTTGATGATTGGTTGTTTTGACTTAATGGGTATAGCTTCTAGAATGTATAACCCTTGTTAACAGTTTCTTTCTATTAGTGTTGGGTGATTAAAATGGGACTGTCTTGTTGCAAGATTTAATTTTATATCATGTGTTGCCGTATAGCATTTGATCATAATTTTGACAAGTGAATCGACAAGAACGGATAGTGGTTTTATATCCTATATGAGTTGTTTTGTTTTCAGAGATAAATCTTGTAAACAACGTACACCATCAAGAAAAAAATGAAAGCAAATAGATATAACTTGTTTGTTATCTTCAACGAAACTTGTATGAATAAGTATTTGCTGTCTAGTTGCACCCAGTATATATATATATATATATATATATATATATATATATATTATGTATATATATATATATATATATATATATATATATATATATATATATACTGGGTGCACTATATATATATATATATATATATATACTGGGTGCACTATTATATATATATATATATATATATATATAGTGATAATTGGTTATGTTAATCCTATTATATTTTAATTAATTTTAATTTATTTAATTTATGATCTTGGTGTTAAAGACATAAAATGAAGTCAGTCATTAAAGAATTTAAATGAAATTTTACTGTTCGTATGGGGATTGATTTCGGTAGAATTATGAATTTAATGTTTATGACAAACTAGAATGAGACTAACTTAGCTCTTCGGACGTCCATCATGACAGATTTTCGAAGTAAGAAAATGACAAGGAGAAAGACGACAAAGAGAGGTTTTTGATTTCAATGCTTGCAAAAAGAGAACGTTCCCATGTACCTGGGAGTAAGGTGGAAATATTAAAAAAGAAAACAAGAAAGGAGGGGGCGTGTTCCTTTAGCGATATATTTGCGAAATAGAGAGAAGCGATGAAATAGTGAAAGAGGGGTTACTTTCTGGACGCACTTACCAGGAGAGAGACAGAGAGACAGAGAGAATGAAAGAGAAAGATAGAGAGAGAGAAAGATCCCTCTATATTTTAACGGTAATATATATATATATATATATATATATATATATATATATATATATAAAGTGTTTTGCATTCTTCGTAAAATCAAGTAAGCAAGACTTGTGAATGTCAACTGATTGACTACTGAGGTAGCCATTTTGAGTATCATGTTTGGACAAAAAGAGCAAAAAAAGAAAGCTGTTTATTTTTCTTTAAATTTACAAATCCTCAAAATCTACCTAGTGTAGTAAATATATAATTCTAATAAAATATGGTCCCATATTCTTACTGGGTATATAACACATGAATAAGATAGAAAAAATCTCTAAAATATAATGCGATTTATTTAACGCTCACAATTTTGCAATGAGACACGAACTTTGGTCAGGCGAAATCTACACATCTGCGATACGAATGTAATTACGCAGACATCAATAGATTTTTTCATGCACTGGGGAAGTACAGTCAGAAGGGTGGATCCCCTGTGTCAAATCAATGTTATTATAATTGCTTTAGATTTCACTACTGACTGAAGTCGACTTTCAGTGACCTCTGACATAAAATTCTGTTATGTAAAGGATTTCTCAACGCAATTCGAGTACTAATGATTTTGTACGTAACTTTTTAAAATCCTTTATTCATTACTGGTTTCTTTTTCGTCGCAGATGTATTTTGAATTTTTCATAAGCATTACGAAGACCAATCTTAGGGAATTTTATAAGCATAATAACCAAGCTTAAGAATTTTTTATAAGCATTGGGGTATTTTTGTAAGCATTACGTAGACCAAGCTTAGGGAATCTTTTTAAGCTTTATAACAAATCTTAGGAAATTTTTATAAGCATTACGTAGACCAATCTTAGGAATTTTTTATAAACATTATAATAAGTCTTAGGTAATTTTTATAAGCATTACATAAACCAATTTTAGGGATTTTTATAAACATTATAACCCATCTTATGGAATTTTATAAGCATTATTAGAAATTTTAGGGAATTTTTATAAATATTATAACTAATCTTATGGAATTTTATAAGCATTATTAAAAATGTTAGGAAATTTCTATAACCATTATAACCAATCTTAGGGAATTTCTAAAAGCATTATGTAGACCAATCTTAGGAAAATTGTGGACTAGTTTGAAATTAGAACTCTTATGCGCAATGTATTTTTTAATCATTTCACCCCAGGCAAGGCAACACTGCCACTGATGCGCAGGGGGTTACAGTGACAGAAAAGGAATGAAAAAGAAAGCGGGAACACGTTTTCGAAGATGTAGAATAAAGGATAAGAGAAATTTGGGAACCAAGAAGATAGAAGATAACAATTGAAGTTGTAATTAAACTTTTGAAGATTGTACATATCGGGGAAGCAATTGGATGGAAGAGAAAACACAGGCGGGAAGTGCAAGAAAAGAAACTGATAGAGTAGAAGTCGTGGTTACATTTGACTATTTTGGCGGTAAAAGGTTGGGACCTAGTTGATAATATAGTCATCATCATCATTTATCTATCACACCCAGATGGTGCATAGGACAGCAACTTTTTGTTGCTGTAGCAAACTGTTTTTTACGGGGCAGGGTTGTTAGCCCTGCACCCACTCCCTAAACCTGGAGGACCGGTGGACCATTCTTGGTCCTTACGTTTACAGCACCTGGTATTCCCAAATGGTCACCTATTTAAGTACTGACCAGGCTCGATGGTGCATAGGGCAGCAACTTTTTGTTGCTTTTTCTGTAACAAGCTGTTTTTTTACGGGGTAGGGTTGTTAGCCCAGAACCCAACCACTAAACCTGGAGGACCGGTGGACCATTCTTGGTCCTTACGTTTACAGCACCTGGTATTCCCAAATGGTCACCTATTTAAGTACTGACCAGGCTCGATGGTGCATAGGGCAGCAACTTTTTGTTGCTTTTTCTGTAACAAGCTGTTTTTTTACGGGGTAGGGTTGTTAGCCCAGAACCCAACCACTAAACCTGGAGGACCGGTGGACCATTCTTGGTCCTTACGTTTACAGCACCTGGTATTCCCAAATGGTCACCTATTTAAGTACTGACCAGGCTCGATGGTGCATAGGGCAGCAACTTTTTGTTGCTTTTTCTGTAACAAGCTGTTTTTTTACGGGGTAGGGTTGTTAGCCCAGAACCCAACCACTAAACCTGGAGGACCGGTGGACCATTCTTGGTCCTTACGCTTACAGCACCTGGTATTCTCAAATGGTCACCTATTTAAGTACTGACCAGGCTCAATGTTGCTTAACACGATATAGCTGTAGATAATCTAGTAGCGCACGTAAATTCATGTGGCCAACATAATAACCAACATCGCTATTCTGCCCACAAAACTGGAACATTTATTAGCCAAGTATCAAAATCAAGCACCTGTTATCAAATATACAATTCTATGGCGAACAGAAATTCGCATTTGTGTTAATAAATCGCTGCTATTAATCAGAAAGCAAACATTTTTTACTGAGTTGGCCCATCGCAAAATAACAGAATTCGAGGAATTCCCCAAAAAACTTAAATACATTCGAGCAGTCATAATTTTCAAGACTGTGACATTAATTTTCGAAAAAACAGGAAATACACCCTTGTGCAAATTAACTGAAACAAAACAAATAATGCCTTCCTAGGATCTTTCACCCTTTCCCTGATCACGTATACCTCGTCTCTTGGCGTTATTTTTCTCATCCGACCGCATTTTCCTTTATGTTTTGGACTGATGAATCCAATTTTTGCCTTAACGACACAGCTGACAGTCGAAAGACTGACATCAACAGTACCCGCGATTTCTCTGTAAGGCTTGCCAGTGTGCTTTTGCAGCGTTAGAATTTTTCTACGCTTCCTTGGAGTAACGTCCATCGCAGAAAATGGTCATAGGACAACTAATTGAGTCAAGAAAATAGTGTCTTGGCGTGATGCAATCACGGATGGCGCAATATTTTTCAAGGCCAAACAAATTTCATCATACTCCCCGAAAATATGACCGTATGATGAAAAAAAAAAACTAAAGCAGTTTTTTTCTCAATTAATTTGTACAAGAGTACATGATATAGCCGAGACTTCTTCAGAGAACTACAGCAGATTGTTTTGTTTTTTGTTTTGGGAGGATGTTTTCGGTGGGTGGTACACTGAGTTCCACCTTGTACAAGGGCTACTCGAGGTAGAGTTACATTAAGGGGTAGTTTATATCAATGGGAGAGAAATATAATGGTTAATTCTAGGCTTGAACAGGTTAAGATTGTGGTGATCGCGAGAAGAAGCTTTCTGAGTGGAACTTACTTCTCGCTGACGTAATACAGAGGGAATGTGGGTGGTTTATTTCTTTGTGATATGGCGGTTCCTAGACATGAAGTTTATACCTGTTGAAATCAAAGAATGTAATTTATCCGAGATCTTTCCATGGAAGCAGCAATAGAGTGAGAGACTCGCCCTATCCCGCCTGTGTGTGAGAAAGAGAGAGAGAGGTTGGAGAGTGGAAAATGACAAGGAGACCGTTTTGAACTGTGTCAAGATTGGAAAGTGACGACTGGGCGGTTCCTGCCCAAATATGACAACAGCAAAACAGTTTCAGAAGTTAATAGAATAAAGAACAATCTCCCAAGGGGTCAGGAACGCCTTACCGACAGTGAAACTGAACGCCAACAAAGGAAATGTCACTTATGTCAGTTAAAGCAGATTCATTTTCAACTATCTTTTTAAATTTCTTTTTTTTTAATGTATTTGACAGTTTCAAAATCCATACTAAAATCTATTCATTAAACAAATACAAATCTTCCATTTTTGTCTATATTAACTTAGCCTGACACAGGGCAGTAATAGGGTATCAAATGAGAATTGAACTTAACTGCGAGATTAACTTGATAACGACACACATACATACATACATACATACATACATAAGATTAATATCATAATCATAAGATCAATTTAAGATCGTTAAGTGCCATACGTGATACACACTTGGGCGATCAAGTCACGAAATAGACACGACTGACTGGGCAGAAGATTTTCCAGCATTACTTACTGTGGTAGACTGGGTGCCAACCAAGACTATAGAACCCAATCTGTTCTGCTATTTAACCCATAGCTGAAGGGAGAAGAGACGTATTAATACTTTTCCTCAGAGTATTTGCGCGTAAGTGAATGCAAGGAATTCAAACTGGAATTCTACCGGAATTCGAACTCAGCTCTCCGAACTCTCGTTTCGAGCCGATATCCACTGCACCACTACGCACGTTTCACTTACTGTGCCTATTTTGTTCGTAAATATCATAAATAAGAAATAACGAACAGTAAATTCTAGGAAAAATTTAAGCGTTACTTTTACATATGAGTTTCAATCAGTTAAGGGACAAATTTCATGTGTGAATTGATCTTGTGTGTGTGTGTGTGTGTGTGTGTGTGTGTGTGTGTGTGTGTGTGTGTGTGTGCTGTGTTCTCCGACAGGTTACAAACTTGTGTCTCCCTGGGCAGGGAAAACCGTCGTTTTGCCAATCAAGCAAAGTTCGAACATTGCCTTTAAGCGAAATTTTTCTTGTCGTAGACTCTCGAAATTTTCGTATCTGCACAGTTTCGCATCAAAATGTAAACGAAGCACTTTCTAAATTAATAGATTTTTATTTCTTAATCGGACAGATATTATCGCTTCAAATATTACTTTTAGTGGATACTCGTGTTTGAGTAGACGTTTCATTCGTATATTTATTTTCGTCTACCGGCCTTGATCTTCGAGAAATCTCATCAAAGAAAAATATGCGCTCACTGAAAGATTTTCTTTAATAAATTTTCTTATATATATATATATATATATATATATATATATATATATATTATATATATATATATATATATATATATATATTGATTTAAAAGTTTAATTTGACATTACTTCTGCTTAGCAGTATATAACGTTAAAGTCATGCTGTAAGATTACCAAGAAAAAAAACATGTGCCAATAGATCTAAGTATGGAAGTAATTAGTCTTTTTATGATGAACATCCAGCTCGTGTAAGAGATCAATGAAGGATCCATTGAGCAAGAGAGCATGATTTTATGTCCCAGTCAGTGGCCAATCTGACGGTGATTGGTCCTATAGAAAGAAAAAAGATTAGGAAGAAAAATCCAGGGAAGTAAGAAGAAAATAAAATCGGAAATCTAGGAATGAGAAGAAGAAGAAATATGTGCGGTCAATGAATGAATGAAGGGAAAAAAAGTTTCTTTGTAAGAGACGGAGACAGAAAGATGAGAGGAAAGTTAATTAGAAAGAAGTATGTGTGTTCAAAGATGGCGTCGGGCAGCGGCTTTTGCAGACATCCGAACACCTGTTCTCACAGCAATTTTATCAATATAATGATCCAAAAAATAAATATAATTTGTGTTGTTTTATTTTTATTGCTTTATGAATATTTTCTCAAGCTATAGAGAGAAATAACCAGCGAAAATGAAATTGACACCATGAGAAAAAGATGAAGCTCGAGTTTTTCGAGGTTTTTTTGTTTGTTTGTTTGTTTTTTACGTTAAATAAACAAAAATAAAATATCCACAACTTTTTAATAATCTTAACAAAATGCCAAGTGGGAGAAGTATCTTAAAAGCTCTGCAAAAATTTGAGCAAAGTGTATCTCGAGAAATTTAAACATCTTCATACATATATAGGATAGGATAAAGATTAAATAGTCTTTGATACAAGATAGTATATTGGACACAGGTCATTGAAAAAGGATTTTAAAATGATTCATTTCTAAAATATTTAAAAAATTTCTTTATAAAACTGGTCAGTGAAAGGATTAACTTCTTTAAAAGAAATGCCACACTTACCCTGCCTTAAAAGTAACGTTTTTTAAGTCCAAGAATAAAAAAAAAACTTTTTTTTCTGAGAAGCTTTCTTAATCAAATAGCCTTTTAAAAAAGCTTTCTTTTCTAAATAATATTTAAATAAATCTGTTCATGTCTACGCAATGAAAACTTACATATGTTGATAAAATGTGCGTTTCACAGGCATTTCGGAACGGGCAAAAAAGTTTCATATTTGAACAGCAGTTAGCATTTGGGACACTGGTAGTTAGAGATTATAAAAAAATTTAGATGGGACCAGTTTGAAAAGTTAATTTCAATTGATTTGTTTTGATGATGACTGCGATACAGTGACCTTTGTTAGAATTGCATATATCGTCACTATGGATTTAAGAGTTTCTTTTTGCGAAAAAAATAAAACTTATTATACTTCACTCTTGTCTAGTCAAAGAAAAGCAAAAAAAAATATTTGAATATTGTTGCGCTCAAATATCTGATGAAAAACTAACTAGTCTTTTAATTTAAAAAAAAAAACAATTAATAAACGTGAGGATGATAACCGAATGATGATCTAATAACCATTCTACGAATTTCGCAAGAATTAGGGTAAGTGTTTGAAAAAGAAAAGCTTGACTTTGAGCTAAAATAGGTTTTATGTGTCAATTAGGATAACGACCATACTGAATCTGATATTTGAAATAACACCCAAATATTCTGCTTTCAATCCTCTCTTTAACCACAACAAGCCATATTGAAATTTAGCAGTAAGTAATAAATAATTAGTATTTAATTACAACGGATTAATAAAAGCAATATCAAGAAGCGTTCGTGGTGGTAACCAAACTATGGACATATATTCATTGTCTCTTTCTCGGTTCTGTCATTTAATAAAAGTAAAAATAAATTGTCGTCTGCATCACACAAAATATCAAACAGTTATTCATTTTTGTTCGCATCAACATAATTGAATACGTTTTTCTCTCTCTGATTTTTGTTTCTTTCTAAGCAGAAAAAAAACTGATTTGTAACATCTGTTCGACACTATCTGATGTTTAAATAAGACCATTTCATAAACTATTCAGTTTAATTCAACTATCAATGTTAAACAGGATTCAGAATTTTGATTCATCATCATCATTTATCCATCACACCCAATGGCGCATAGGGCAGTAACTTTTTATTGCTGTTTCTGTAACAAACTGTTTTTTACGGGGCAGGGTTGTTAGCCCTGCGCCCAACCCCCAAACCTGGAGGACCTGAATTTTTATTAGATTGTGAAAATTATTACTAGACAAGAAAAATGACGATATGTTATAACGATATTAAGACTGATTATAAAATAATTTCAATATAATAACAACAGATAGCAATGATATAAAATAAAAAATGAACAAAGGTAAGGATATCAGCAAAAATAAGAAGAATGAACGTTAAACTTTACAATATTTACTGTTTATGATAATAATAATCTATATTCTGCTACTCATAATGGTTATTTATATAAGGGATGATATTTTATATAAATGATTACACTGGGTTCCAGTTTTAGCTAATTTTGGGTAACTGAGAAAAAATGCTATCAGAAATTGTCGATTGGCTGTAGATTTCAAGATACACTACTCGTGATAGAAGAATATTTGATCAAAAATATTGTCTTTTGAGGATTAATTATTATTCTGCTAATAATCTTATTATTTATAATTATTCACTTAACAAACTAAATAAATTTGTTACTGTTCTCTTTTACACTAAGGTTTTCACGCATTTAACCCTCTAGGGCCATTCGTATCATATTTGATACAGTATGAAAACAAGCCTTGAAAGAAATATTTTCCTGAAAAATTTTTTAAGAGAAATATTTTATAAATTTCAAATGAAAGCAGTACTGACTGCTCAGTCAATGAATACCAAATGTTTCCTTATAGGGAAATACCAAATGTTTCCTTATAGGGAAATACTGTATCAAATATGATACGAATGGCCCTACAGGGTTAACAAGTGAAAAATTTCCTCTTGATGTTTTGAACTAAGTTGATAACTTCTTCTACATGAAGTGATTTTTGTATCCCAAAAGATAAATATAACACGTTTTGAGAGAAAGCTTACCAACTATATTTTGAATGCCAAATCAGCGACTAAGGCGAGAAGTCAGCACCAGTCTGCATTCCGAATCCATATTTGACATCACAAATTCTACCACCCAGATTCGAATGACCAACCATCGTATCCTTGTGAAATACGACATCTGACCTACAGCTTAAACATGTGTGCGTAATTTACGAAAATTGTGTGTGTGTATCTGTATGTGTGTCTGTATGCGTGTTAATTCAAACTGATTTTTTTATATATACCTAAATTATAATTATTTTTATAATTTTGGAGAATTTAAATTTCGCTAAAATATAATGGAAAATTTTCATTTGAAAAATAAAAACTTTAAACAAAACGACAAAAATGTATATTTGGAAAAAGTTGTCAGTTCAAACAGACGCCAAGACGATAAGCGTTTATCAGAATACTCGAAAATGGTCAGAAATAAAGTTGATCCAAGGACATGGATTAAAAACTCTTGATATTCTTCATGCAACTGCCAAATAAAAAAGCGATAAAGTAAATGAATGCACATTTCTACTGTTACACAGGTGAAAGAAATCCCAGTCAATGAATTACCAGGAAAAAATATCTGTCTTCTACAGTGACTATGATTTGGAGAAAGCCTACCGATAATTCCTCGGACTGTTACTTGATTGCCATCTTGATGTGTTTGTTTATTGTTCTGGTAGCCTGCATAAAACAGAACATCAAAGCAGTTTTTGAAAAGTAATATTATTTTTCTTGAAGACATCCATTCTACTCATGCGTATGATATTAAATAATATCTCTAAATCTAAAGCCAATTATCTAATTTAAAGCTCATTTTAGAATCCAGCATGTCAAAATACGTAAGAATTGGCACATTTGACTTCTGAAGTAGTCAACTTGCGAAAAATTATAAACCAATGCAATCGGAGTAACTTATCTAAGATAACCTCTTGACAAAATAAACAAGCTTTATATATTACGATTGAACCCTAGCCGTAAAAAATGACGGCAAAACATTTATATCGATATACCATCTAACATGATGGCAACATATATATTAATGTACCTACTACTCAACATAGCATCTTACATTAAGACATAAGAAGAAAAAAAATGATACAAACCCATCAGCGAAACAGGAGGAATATATATATATATATATATATATATATATATATATATATATAACACAA
>JBBBDQ010001661.1:4175000-4177500 GCA_037127315.1 Ascarosepion bandense | reverse complement strand
ACAACAACTAGATCTGAAAATTTCTATGCTACACATTACGATCTGAGCGCTTAGGTTGCACCTGCCAAGTAAGGATGATCATTTCTCAATTGCGTCTCTGTCTTCAGACAGAATGAAGCTTGGTTGTGTCTCTGTCCAAGGACAGATACGCAGCTGAGAAAGAAATAGAATACTGAGAGGTGTCAAAACCTGGGAAACAGATGCCTAAGGCTGTACCAATATCCAGAAAGATACTAGAGAGGTAGATCGGTGTTCGCCACCGAGGCCAGCGCAACCTATGTTTGTGGGGCCTTGGAAAATGAGTTCTCTACAATGATCACCTCGCGTCTCAGTGGATAGACGAAGTAAATAACTACATTATGATCTGAGGCGGTGTGACAAAAGTTACAATTCATAAGCAAATAACCCCGTCATTTTTTACGGATATTATGCTAGTACCAGTTGTAAGATGCGATTAATATAGTAAAAACAAATCTTCATTTTTAGAGGGAAACAGAAGTCAATATATAGTGTGGCACAGGGCCGAAAATTAGGGGTAAAATATGTGTACCAAATGCTTACCGACCATGAAAATAAGAAAGCGCCTCCTGCCTTAAAAATAAACCTACAAAATCCAGAAATTAGTTTCTGTGGGTTGGCTGGGAGATATAGAATGAATTCTTAAGCCCCAGATAAGCTCCCAACTTTCGATTTAAAAAAGGATATATTTATTTATTAAATTTAGCGACATCCTACACAAAGCCACCATAAAGAGGAAATCAATCAGGTTCGAAATAACGACGCTAACTAGCTATTTTTCTTGCTCTACAACAAGCGCCTTTTATTTATTTATTTATTAATATTTGCTAATCTTACTTTCCGCTTGCACAGGGAGAAAAGTAGGAAGATAAATAACAGAAAAATTGATGCAACACAGTCTTTTATGTAAAACTGATTTGCTCCTCTGCATTCCGAATCCATATTTGACATCACAAATTCTACCACCCAGATTCGAATGACCAACCATCTTATCCTTGTGAAATACGACATCTGACCTACAGCTTAAACATGTGTGCGTAATTTACGAAAATTGTGGGTGTGTATCTGTATGTGTGTCTGTATGCGTGTTAATTCAAACTGATTTTTTACATATACCTAAATTATAATTATTTTTATAATTTTGGAGAATTTAAATTTCGCTAAAATATATTGGAAAATTTTCATTTGAAAAATAAAAACTTTAAACAAAACGACAAAAATGTATATTTGGAAAAGGTTGTCAGTTCAAACAGACGCCAAGACGATAAGCGTTTATCAGAATACTCGAAAATGGTCAGAAATAAAGTTGATCAAAGGACATGGGTTAAAAACTCTTGATATTCTTCATGCAACTGCCAAATAAAAAGCGATAAAGTAAATGAATGCACATTTCTATGTATATATAAAATAGTTTTTTTTTGTACACACTTTTTATATATATCCATATATGTGGAAAGAATATATACGTTTATATACTCTACCGGCCATAATTATTAGGCCACCCCAGTGTTCTAAAGAAATTATGTATTTCATACTACTTTTTTAGTATTTATTGCCAAGTGAATAATTGTAAATTAAAATAGAATGGTTCTTTTGTTAATACTGCACAATAACATGTGCATCAAATGAATTTATAAATATTTAATAATTACCTATATTGCAGTTTCATCAATGAAAGAATGAAAAAAATTTAAGGTGATTCGGACGAGTTCGTATTTGTTTCTATGCCTTGTAAGATTTTGGAAAATAATAATAACAAAAGAACCATTCTATTTTCATTTAGAATTATCCATTTAAATATTGTATGAAATAAGTCATTTCTTTTAAAAGTCTGGGGTGGTCTAATAATTATGGCCGGTAGTGTATATCAAGAACAATTTTAGGGAAAACTATGACAACGTGGTAAAGGTTTTCATGTGACATGTTTTGTTCTTTAGAACGTCTTTTTAATACATACTTTTGGGTATATAGTCTAGCCGATTTTATTTATTTTTTTTTTTTTACTTTACGTTTTTATTATAATGTTATTATATATCCGACATTGTCATGATAAAAAACCTACGAAGAACGATGAAATGATACTATATTTTTACGATACTGGGTTGGCCGATGGTTTCGTGATTACCACATGTTCCAGACTGGTTGTTCTCTGATTCCTTCCGCACCCACGTTGTTTCTTAAGATCCGCGAAAGTGGGGATGGATACAATTCAGTCGATGGAGTGTTGGATTTGGCGTCGGAGTAGAAGAATAGTTGCCACACCATCAAAGAAATGACGAAAAGCGTTTGTTATAAACAGTAACAAACATTTATTTACACTGGTATACAATAATTTCTTATCAAGTTAAAACAAACACCGCGAAGTGAGGGGTGAATGTAGTTGACTGGCGGAAAAAGTTTCCTTAACTCGAAGAAACCTTAAATGCAATTAGGCAGTGTCATTGATGGAGTATGCAGTGGCAACGGATTCGGTTCATTTAAT
>JBBBDQ010001661.1:4130000-4172500 GCA_037127315.1 Ascarosepion bandense | reverse complement strand
CTGTAGCATAATGTTACATATTATAAAATAGTAATAAAAAAAAGCGAAGCAACCGGTTTCACTCCCGCTCGTCAGGCCTCTACGGGAGATTTAAACTAGAATTAAAATACAGAAGTGTCAAATGAAAAATGAGGAGGAAAAACATATGAATACAAAGAGCTAAAGGCTAATAATATCGAGTACCAACAATTCACGCTGTTTGCACAGGGAAGGTTTGCGGGACCTGATATATAAATATTTATTGCCATCATTATTAACTACCTGATGAGACATTGTTTTTTTCGATGTCGAAACAAAATTTTGTAGTAAATTATAATTTGTAAATGTTCTAAACTATAACTTTTAATAAATATTCATAGCTCTATTTCTATATTGAGCACTGTTTTAAATTAATATTTTGAACGTTGTTAATACTTTCTTCCTTCTTTATTCACTTGGATATATATATATATATATATATATATATATAGAGAGAGAGAGAGAGAGAGAGAGAGAATTTAGGCAGCAATCTCTCTTTTACGCAAGTTTTGTTAAAAATGAAAGACAAGTTTTTTATATAATGTTACATGCGATTTTTTTTCTTTTCAGAACATAAATTATATATAAATCGTCCGAATGTTTTTCAAAGCTTTGAAAAAAGAAGCTAAATACAGGAGTAGTAACTGTCTATATTTCCGCGATCAGGTATTATAGCTATTTACACTATTTACATTGTTTGGACTGTTATCCTCGTCCTTATTGTCATATTCACAACGTTTCGGCCGTTGTACGCTTCGGCCTTTTTCACGCGATAAACGTTGAACCGAACCTTTTTATTTCGTCTACTGGGTAGATTGTTCTAATTCCAGGAAAATCGCTGAAACTGAGATATCATAAAAAGGCATGATACATGGAACTAGAGCAATTTACACTAGTAGACGAAATAAAGGATTCGGTTCGAAATTCCAACGTATGTTCCTTGAAGAAGGCCAGAGCATAAAACGGCCAAAACGTCGTAAATATGACAATAAAGATGAAGACAACAGTGTAAGCAGATTTAATAATCACGATAAAATGCGTGGCCAGTGATTAAAAAAAAAATCTTCGTCTACGGATGTACAGGGTGATTGAAAAGTACTTCCCTATGTAATGCATGATGGATACTCCCGACTATCATTTGTTTATAACACGAGAGAATCCATCATACATAAAATACAGGGATTTTTTTTCAGTTACTCGGTAGTTTAAATGTATCTAGTTTCTTCCCCAATCCCCGATAAAATGTGCTATTCGGCTATATTTCTGAGATGAGGTATTGTAATTATTTATACTATTGACATTGTTTCGACGTTTCGTATAATACGGGAGAATTCATCATACATAGAGGGATTTTTTTTCAGTTACTCTGTAGTTTAAATATATCTACTTTCTTCCCCAATTCCCGAGAATTATTTTACTATTTACATTGTTTCGACGTTTCGGCCATTGTATGCTCCAGCCTTCTTCAGGTGTTTGAAATTTCGAACCGAACCTTTAATTTTGTTCACCGAGGTAGATTTTCTAGTTCTACTTGCCATGCCTCTTCTGGATATCTCAGCGTCAATTATTTCCCTTTAACACAACATAACAATCAAATTACTGGATTATTTCAACTTACGCTTTTATCCACTTGAGGCATGACACGTGGAACTAGAACAGTCTACCCCAGTGGACAAAATAAAGGGTCTAGTTCGATGTTCAAATCACCTGATTATAATCAGAAGAAAACAATGGTCGAAATGTCTAGAATATGCCAACAAAGCTGAGGACAACAGTCCGAATAATCTAAATTGTATAAATAAAATCTGCTATGTATGTACGATACAGTTAGAATTTTAAAAAAGTTTTGATGTAGTTTAATAAGTTCTTAACGCTATAACGGAACTTACATAAACCAGTAGTAACTATTAGTAATAACAAACCGGTCAGTTAATTGCCATACATGATACACACTCGGGAGATAATGTCTCTTTTGAGGCAGAAGATTTTCCTGCAGTATGTTGCAATTAGTTTCTGCAGTAGACTGGTTGCCAAACAAGGCTATAGATCCTAATTTGTCCTGCTATTCAACACATAGTTGGAAGGAGAAGAGATGGTATTTGTGTCATTCACTGACTTTTGCATAAGTGAATGGAACGAATTCAACTGGAATTCGAACTCGGCTCCCCGATTTGTCGTTCCGAGTTGATATCCACTGCACCACAACGCACATTATAATAAATATGATACTAAACATGAATTCCATTACATAATAGAAAAAAATGAAAAGTAAGGAATGATCTTAAGGTAAATCTGGACGCACTAAAGAGCTGTGATACAGCGAAACAGGCTTGTCTGCGGATGATTTACATATATATATAAATATATATATATACTAGCAGTATAGCCCAGCGTTGCTTGGGTGTAATAAAAGCTTTAAAACTAATCCATGGTCTTGGAGCTCAGACTCAGCCTAAAGAATATTTGAAATAATAAAATAATTGTGACAATTTACCAATCGCACCTATTATATATATATGTATATATATATATATATATATATATTGTCGATTTTATGCACTATTGTAAGAACTGCAACCTTGAAACTTCTGAATATTGTTTCTTATGTCTTTGTCTATGAGTGTATCAAATTTGATTAAAATCGGACCACTCCTTCTATAACCCGATTTTTTCGATTATCGATTTTCTGTATTTATCGGGGGTACCTCAACACAAAACCTAGCTAAGAACACTCGCAGACGCTTATAGTACAACTGTGTAAATTTTCAAGAAAATTGGTTCAGCCGTTTCGGAGTCTATAGGTAACGGATACACAGGCACACAGACACACACAGACAAAGTTCCATTTATAAATAAGTGTATATATATATATATATATATATATATATATATATATATATATATATAGTACTGTGCAAAACTGTTAGGAAAAGAACTATTTTATCTTTTATGAGGCATCAAAATAAAGTTTAAAATTACTCCTGTCTTAAGACTTTTGCACACTACTGGTAGTATGCAAAAGTATTAGGACAGGGGTGATTTTCCTAAAACCATCACTGAAATTCAAATACAGGGTGAAAAGCCAAGTAAATTGCTAATAAATATTGATTATTTAAAATGTTATTTTACTTTGCAGGACGCACTTTGGGAACAAATGCAAGCTGCTTGGTAAGAGATACCATTAGACACATTGAAGAAGCTTGTGATGTCAATGCCTGACAGAATGAAGGCTGTGATCAAAGCAAAAGGCTATTAGACTAAATATTAAATTTATTTTGTTACAAGTATTTTTTCTCGTTAAAGAATTTGTTGAGTAAATCAAATAAAATTACTTTAATTAAATTTGTTATTTTCTGTCAATATGCCTCATAAAATATTAAATAGTACTTATCCTAATACTTTTGCACAGTACTGTATATATATATATATATATATATATATATATATATATATATACTTTAGAACATATAGATAATATAATAACGTTTATTACCATCAATATTATCTGCCAAAAAAAGCATTGTTCTCTCAATGTGGAAGCAAAATGTACAATTTTGTTGTAGATTGTAGTTTGTACATGTTCTAAAGTATATTTTATAGTAAATATTCTTTGCTTTATTTTGTTTTGATATTGAGCACTGTTTTAAAATCATGTTGGAATTATTTTCTTTGTCCCTTATTCATTTGTATATATATATATATATATATATATATATATATATATATATGAAATTATTCGTTTGAACATTATTTTTTTATCGATACTCGTATTTAAGTAGATATTCTGTTTTTATAATTAAACAGTATTATATATTTATTTCTACCGGCCTGATTATTTACGATAAAGTTTTGTTACGAAAACATATGTCCTTCAACAGGATTCAAACCTGCGACCCCTATGAACATAGGGGAAGCTACTAATTGATTTGGCGCGTCTTAGACCTCTCGACCACGAATGACCGACAGTCTAAACGAAGTCAAATTAAGCCTATATAACACAATTTTCGATTTATCGTAATCACCATATCTACTCTGAAATGTATCGTAACGTCAACATATGTAAACATGTTATGGAAATTAACGAAGATTAACGAAATGGTTATATAATTCATGTGGATAGGGGTCGTAGGTTCGAATCCTGCCGAATGACACATATTTTCGTAACAAAAAAAATTATCGTAAATTAGGCCGGTAGAAATAAATATATAATACTGTTTGATTATAAACAGAATATTTACTTAAATACAACTATCGATCAAAAATAATGTTCAAACAAATCATTTCAAAAAAGTATAATTTATAATAAATATTCATTGCTCTATTTTTATATTGAGCACTGTTTTAAATTAATGTTTTGAACGTTACAATTATTTTCTTCGTTCCTTATATATATATATATATATATATATATATATATATAGAGAGAGAGAGAGAGAGAGAGAGAGAGAGAGAGAGCATGCAGTGTAGATATAGAAGAAACCAAAGGGGTATTCTGTACATAAAGTGGTAGGATAACTCTCTAAGAGAGCTCTAAATATATATGTATATAAATACATATAGAGCAAATATGAGAAAAAATTAAGGCAGACAAGTTATTTCATGGTAAATCGGAAGTTTAGGCCTATTTCAGGCGAACCAACATCAGCTTCCGTCTTTATTGTACAGAAGATTTTACACGAATGAAATTCACAAACAAAGACCCCCTCCAAAAAAAAAAAAAAAAAAAAAAGGAATCAAAGCGATCTTTATTTTTATTCCGTTTTTTTTTTATTTTTATTTTTTTTTTTTTTTGGAGGGGGTCTTTGTTTGTGAATGTCATTCGTGTAAAATCTTCTGTACAATAAAGACTTCCGATTTACCATGAAATAACGTGTCTGCCTTAATTTTTCTTTTATATATATATATATATATATATATATATATATATATATATATATAAGGAATATATAAAAGAATAAGGAATATATTACACTCTCACACCCTGATTGAGCACTCTAGAAGAAAGGTAGACTTTGAAAAACAGTAGCCACTCTAGCGTGTACGCATCGCTCATTTCAGTAAAAATGAAATTTGAGCACCCTAGCTATTGGACGCGTAATATGATATGCGCTAAAAATAACTGGCCCAGGGTTAGAGTCGCCGACTGACGCCAAATCGGTCGGGTTTCGAGCCTGGGTTGTGTAGCAATCGGAGTCTAACCGTACTGATGAGCTGTGATACAGCGAAACAGATCTGTCTGCGGATGACCATATATATATATATATATATATATGTTTAAGTTGCCGTCAGAGAATCAATTAAAACAACTCGAATAGTGCTTGCTATGTTTTCCTTAGTAAAACGACCAAATACAAATACTTCAATGAAAACCGACCAAATCTACTATGAAACTAATAAAACGTAAACTAAAGCGCCTCTAATCCTGGTTAGTGATGACTACGCTATTTTTTTTTTCATATTTTAATTAGTGAATTTTTTAAGCAACATCGATGAACATTTTTAAGGGTAAATTTTTGTTGTAAGTCCCGACCCTTTTCCCCTTCAAATTTATCCAAAATAGCATTATCTCTGTGCAAATGTATATGTTGGACTCAAATCAAGTGTTAGTTATTGAAGAAACTTCCCTTTTTTTATCTAAATGTCCATAAAAAAAAACGAACTATATCTTGCACTTTTTCTCTCCCGTAACTCTCACAAACTCATGTAATTAACTGACGTACTGCGCATTTGAACGAATTTTGGCAGATTTTTTGTCTATTTTCCTTCATTTACTGATACTTCCGGCGATGTACTTCCGGAAATTAAAGTAATGCGCTATTGTATTTCTACACTTGTTACTCTCATAACAGGAAGTACATCACCGGAAGTTTCAGAAAAGGAAGAAAATCGGCCAAGAATCGACAAAAAAGTTCTGCCTACGTAGAACGCCATGCTGCAGTTAATTACATGACTTCGTGAGAGTTACGGGAGAGAAAAAGTGCGAGATATAGTTCGTTTTTTTTATGGACTTTCAAAGCAGAAAAGGTAAATTTCTCCAATAATTAATTGTTGATTTGAGTTCAGCATATACATTTGCACAGAAATAATGCTATTTTGGATACATTTGAAGGGGGAAAAGCTGTCGGCACCTAAAACGAACATTTACCATTTTAAGACCTTTTTTTTTTATTTTTTATTTTTTTATTTTTGCTCTTTGGTGATAAGAGGAAGATTCCACTCGAATATCTTCCCAAAAAGTCTTTCATTGCAGAAGACTCCCGAAATAATGCTTCCTCAATCACGACATCTTAAACTCTTCACATCTATCCTACATATCCATTCTCTCTCCTTGTACGCCCTTACAACAATTTCATTTGGTAATCGGCTACGTTGAGCGGCTCTTGAGCCGTGCTTTGAGTGAACAATAGTGAAAAAAGTATAAACCACAGTTGGCCCTGTGAGTGTTGAAGAAGCACAAATAGGTCTGAGCAGCTAAATATACCTAGAAATGGGCAGCCAGGTCGTAGATGAGAAATCACATTGATTTGCAGTGTGCCTTCCAGTCGAAACGGCTATGATGTTGATGATGAACCATAAGATATAACTGAGAAAAATGTATTTACGCTTGTGCCTTTGATATGCGTGATAACCGAATACAACAACTGTAGTCAAAATTTGACATACTGCGAGTTAAAGTTTGTTTTGTCTTTTTTTTTTTTTTTAATTTTGTGGCGGTCTATCATAGAACAACCATATTCAAAAGGATAACAACAGTTATCCAGGTTTCGTTGCGCCTCCGGTTACGACTATTTATATGTAGAGGTCCTTGCAAGAACAACAAAACTCTTTGGAGCTTGTTGGTTGTTGCCCTATTCTTGCTGGTTGCGAAGAGGCTCTCATTTCAGTTCAGGATTCACAATACCAAAAATATAGATCCGCCACTGGCTAATTATAAAATCAACAGTATTCGAATGACATTGCTCGCGTGTGTCATTGTCCTATCACCAATTTAGCAAAGATGAGCAATTTTTTCATACCCCGAAGGACTTTAAAAAAAAGTAATGAAATCCTCCGGCTACATTATGGTTTATTGTACAACAACCAAATAGAAATTGATTGATTCATTATAAAAAGAAAAAGAAAAAAAAGTAAAATTCGCATCCATTAACAGTGTTAAAAAACAAACTCATTGCGAAGAATACAGAATATAACAGTATGTTCAAAATGACTGTCTCACCCCACGTTGGCTTCTGCACGACCGACAGGGAAGCCGTATTCGTCTTCTTGTAAATATAAGTAATTATGGTTTTAAATACAAAAATGTACAAAGGAAAGACCGGAGACAAGTTTCACAATGACGACAAAAATTCAGGTATCCAAATTTACATTTTTTTTTTCTTTTTTACAAATTGACAACTTTGTTTATTTCTTAAAATTCTGAAAGGTAAAAATAGACCAAAGGGCAAATTTCTTAGATATTTTGCCGCTTCATTTAAAAATTTAAAAAGAAAGTTCTTTCCATTTCTAAATGGGAATCTTCACCATTTCTTGGAAATTTTCCTGTTGTATTTGGAAACTAAGCGTTGTATTTTTTTTTTTAAAGAAAATTGAATCTCTTTTTTTTTTTTCAATATATTTTAAAACAAGATGTTAGATTTGTAATCTTTAACATTCCGCACTATTCACCTGTTTTAATTTTGACTCTGCCTCCTTAACTGCATTGGCTTCCTTCCGTGATTTTCACTGTTGCTATTGCAGGACACGATAACATAACCATGGGATTCAAATATAAGATTTGTTCAGCAAATAGAGTGAACTAAAACTGTGGGACAAACATTTTGCTTTGGAAATAAATCATCTTTCATGTGATAATGGTTAATATAAATAAAATTCGTTGGAATTCCTGATATTGAAAATTGCTATCTAATTCTAGTTCCACTGTTTCATGACAAACTATTTTATTATTCATCAAAAATTATTATCATTATCATTATTATTATTATTATTATTATTATTATTAAAGTTTTCAAATTTGTTTAAAGTCAGTTGGAAATCAGTCATGCAATACGAAACGTAATCTTATAACAATCTTTGTAGGAGAGACGAAAGTTATACCGATGTTTTTTGGGGGTTTTTTTAATCATATCACCCCCAAGCAAGGCATTCCACTTCCACTATAGCGCAGGGGGGTTACATAGAGCGATTGGATATAGGAAATGTGATAGACGAATAAGGAGGTACATAGGAAGAGTGTTTGAGAGAATCGGTGCGAGATAGTGTGTTAGGAGGTGTCTATTGACCTTACATTTAAACTCCTGGAGATTGTAGCTGTCGGGGAAGCAGGCATGTGGCAGGGAATTCCACAGGCGGGAAGTGCAAGAAAATAAGCTATTGGAGTAGAAATTGCGGTTATATTTCATCGGTTTCACTGTAAAAGGGTGGGACCTAGTTGCTAATCTAGTATCTCGTGCAAATGCATACCTAGGGGTCACCAGTGATCTAAGTTCATCAGAGTAGAAGCCGTGAAAGTATTTATAGAAGAGGCATAGGGAAGCCACGTCACGCCGGTGAGAGAGTGACTGCAGGCGGTCAGCCAAGATCACGTTACAGATTCTCCGTTGTATTTTGTCAAGAACCCCGAGGAGAATAGCAGGGGCACTCGACCAGATGTGGCAGCAGTACTCAATACACGGGCGGATGGTAGATTTATATATGTGCAGGATGGATTCAGGCGGAAAGAACTTCCGAGCCCTGCACAGAGAGCCGACTTTCATAGCAGCGGATTTAGCAATGGATTCGACGTAGTCATTCTACTTGAGGTCCGCTGAGAGTATCAGGCCAAGCAGGCGTAGTGTTTTACTCTCTCGGAGGCAAGCCTGTTCCATGCTAATATAGATCTTTCTTTCGACAAATGAAATTAAATAATTGAAATTAATAATTATATTGAATATGACATGATGTTCGAAATTTATGGTTCAAATTACTTATGCCTCGAAACTACAAAGCTTTCTCACGGAATTCTTCTTGCCGATAATATAACCAAAATAAAAGCAAAATAGTTTTAAATCCTCATGTCAAATATTGTTTGAGTGAATAGCATTTCTATTGTGGTTAATAATATTCTTAAAACATGGGATTTTGTGACAGATGATATTGCTAATAAAATATAAGGAGTTTCACCTTTTTGTTTTCAAACTGACGAATCAGAAAAAAATGGAGACTTGGTAAAACGGGAGGAGACAAAAAGGAGTAACGTTATGTCATTTCTCACCAAGAATAAACGCTACTCGGAAAAATGATATTTTTTCTAGCTATTAAAAAAAAAGCAGGACATTTCTTCATCACTACAAAAAGAAAAAAAGACACGGTGAAAATGATGATGTTAGTAATACACACAATCATTTATGCAAATTTAACTTAGAAATGAGAGAACATTATTTCGAGACATACATCAAAAAATTGAAAGAAACAGAACGTCAAAACAGCAACAAGAATTTAAAATTTGTTTAATTACCGCAAATATCTATTTAAAAAGATGTTTAATGACGTTCGCTTTAATTTCTGTAACCCCCTAGCTGTGGGTTAACTAATAAGTCTTGCATCTGGAAAAGTCAGTGTAAAAAAAAAAAAAAAAAAAAAGCATCAATGCTATATGAATTTGTAAAATAGATTATTTTCACAATTAAAAATAAGTTTCGGATTTAAGTAATTCTCAAAGGGTTGACAAACCGTAAAAAATCAACCAATTTAAACTGTATAATATGAAAGACTCAATTCATTTGAAATGAAAACAAGCTAAAATATTCGTAAAATCTGCGCTTGCCGCTCTAAGCCACAAAAGCCTACTAAATGAAAGTACTTGAGACGATAAAATAAATAAAAAGTCGAGAACTAATAAGCAAAAAAAGAAAAAAATAGACAAAGAAGAGAAAAGAACATAAACAGAAAAAAAAAACAGACTTCCACCCACGCAATAGTCCAAATTACTTGTAGGGGATAGGAAATTAAGAATTAAAATCAACTTTCTTTTTCATGTTTACACAAATTCACAATGACGTGTCAAATCCTAGTTTTTTCCCAAATAGAAAAAGGATTGACCAAGTGCTTAAAGAAAAAGTCGAAACCGGATTTCGCAAGTAGATGTTAAATTGATTTTCTAACCAATGCGAACGAATTGCAAGATCCAGAAGACTTAGCGATCCAGTGCGAAAATTTAAATTGCTATAAAAGGCTTTGATCAAATCAGCGCCAAGAGTCAGATGGGAGCCGCGAGACGAAACAACTAAAATGTAACGAGAGAAACTTCAACTACGACCCGGACATAGGTCGCTTCGCACATTGTCCTCCTTCGACTTCTTTCTCGTTTGCTGATTTCTTTTACTTCTTCTCCATTTAAAGACATTCATACCAAACAAACGCTCACACATACATAAGTACGTACGCATAAACTCTTTCATCTAATTACTATTACAAGAACATTTCTACGAACGTTTGATACCCTCAACTTTCTCATTGAACATTAATTTCTACGAATTCTTGTTATTATTTCCTTTTAATAAACTTCTATTTTCAAATGAAAATGTATATTAATCCATAACTGCAGGGAAAAGACTGATTAATACCTTTTCCAAGGGTATTTGTAAGTGAATGCAGGGAATTCAACTGGAATTCGAACTCGGCAATCCGATCTCTCGTTCCGAGTCGATATCCACTGCACCACAACGCACATCCGCGTTGTAGGTGTGCCGCTGCTTAAAAAGGTTCTGAAATACTTTATACTTAGCCAATAGTCAGCGTGAACCTGAGACTGAGAGAGAGAGAGAGAGAGAGAGAGAGAGAGATAACACCAGCTCTGTCTCAGTTGGGAGAAACACACTCGACGTGCGGACAATCACACCAGACCAACACAATTATCTAATCGAAATCCAATAAAACGACACTTTAATTAAAAACTAATGACTTCCTTTATGTCTAAAAAGAAAAACAAGCACAATACTCACATAGCAAAATCAAAATTGTTTTTAAAAAATTTATTAATGATTGTGTAAGAACAAGATTGTAGCGAGTAAGCATAGCTTGTGTTTTGGCACAAGGCCACGTATTTCGTAACCAGTGAAGACAAAACTAAATATGAATTCGAAACTTGACCGAAAAACTGACAGCCTAGTAGCTTAGCACTTAACCATCAAGAATCGAACCTAGTTCGATATTTTCAACCTGTAAGATAATTACGAATGATGTAAGGGAGATAACTCTAATGTGGTTACTTCAAGTGTTTGCTATTCAATATTAGTATATATCTTGGTGTTTATATTAGTTCAGTTATATCTGTTTAAAAAAAAATTGGGTCAAATTATCAAATTTAAAACTAGAATGTAACCTATATCTCTAGATGAACTTATTGACTTTATTTTTTATCTTTCAATGGACAATCTCTTCACAGATAAAACACTTGAGACAAGTGGTGTTGTTCTACTGATGAAGGCTAAGAATAACATGAACAAAGCAGATTAAAAATTAAAGACAGTAAGAAATACAAGGGAACTTATACTTACAATCAGAAAGAGACAGTTGACATTGCTGGGATATAGAATGAGGAAAGAGACTTGGAGAATTTAAAACTCACAAACCATATTAGAGGCAAGACAGAAACAAGAGTGTGTAAATGGATGGTAGAACCAAAACAAAGAGTGATAGTAAATGGTCAAAAAATACTTAGAACAATCACAGACAGGAAGTTGAAGAAAGGCATGAACACTCACATCCTATAGAAACGCAGTGCATAAAAGAAAAATATATATAGAGTATTGTACAAAAGTATTAGGATAAGAACTATTTTATCTTTTATGAGGCATCAAAATAAAGTTTAAGATCACCTCTGTCCTAACACTTTTGCACACTACCAGTAGTGTGTAAAAGTATTAGGACAGGAGTGATTTTTCTAAAAACCTCACTGAAATTCAAATACAGGGTGAAAAGCCAAGTAAATTACTAATAAATATTGATTATTTAAAATTGCTAATAAATATTGATTATTTGAAAGTACTCAGTATCAGATATAGATCATATCTCCAAGTGACAACAGTTATTTACTTATTGTTTCTCATAATTTTTCTGCTTTCCAATTTCTATTTCTAAATCTATCTTTCCGTGTTGAAGCAGTTTCGACTAACACTAATTTTTTTCACCCCTGTCCTAACACTTGCACACTACCGGTAGTGTGCAAAAGTATTAGAATAGGGGTGAATTTCCTAAAAACCTCACTGAAAAGCCAAGTAAATTGCTAATAAATATTGATTATTTAAAACTCGGTGTAAAAGAAATGTATTTAAAAAAAGTTATATTTAATTTTCCCTATTTTTTATGAAACAATTTATTTTGAAACAAATCATTATTCTATTATCCTTGGATATGACTGACTTTTTTCTTATTTCCCCCTCTCAAATTGATAAATTTAATGTTACTTCTCAAGACACACTTTGAGAAACAAATACAAGCTGCTTGGCAGGAGATACCATAAGATACATTGAAGAAGCTTCTGATCTCAATGCCTGACAAAATGAAGGCTGTAATCAAAGCAAAAGGCTATTATACTAAATATTAAATTTATTTTGTAACAAGTATTTTTTCTTGGTAAAACATTAGTTGAGTAAATCAAATAAAATGACTTTAATTAAATTGTTTATTTTCTGTCAATATGCCTCATAAAAGATACAAAAGTTATTGTCCTAATACTTTTGCACAGTACTATATATATATATATATATATATATATATATACTAGATGCGATTGGTAAATTGTCGCAATTATTTTATTATTTCAAATCAAAAGGCTATTATACTAAATATTAAATTTATTTTGTAACAAATATTTTTTCTTGGTAAAGCATTTGTTGAGTAAATCAAATAACATTACTTTAATTAGATTGTTTATTTTCTGTCAATATGCCTCATAAAAGATAAAAAAAGTTCTTGTCCTAATACTTTTGCACAGTACTGTATATATATTTCAATTGCATAAGCTTTTGCAATTATATCTTTGGGGATAGGTAATGAAAAGAAAATCAACATGCACACATACACTTATTGATTCACAACCAGATTGATTAATTTGTTTGTTTTTTTTCTTCTGTTTTACAGTTTACCAACCTTTAGAATTTTATTTTAAAGCCAGAAAATATTTTCAGATTTTGAGAAGTTTTGAGATAATAAAGATTTTTAGTGATACAAGTTGTACTATTTAACCCACAGCTGAGGAGCAGGCAAAGAGCTGTATTCATACTTGTGAACAACTGAATATAATATATTATCCATTTACACCACCCAGACATCCAAGCTTACACCACCTGGTGTTTCCAAGCAGTCAACCATCTAGATACTGATCAAGCTTGATGTTGCTTAACTTTGGTGATCATACAAGAACCGGTGTTTTAACCTGATACGATATTTCACAACCAGAAAAAAATGTAAATATAAAATAATAATTGATCCCAAAAATAATGTGTATTCTAAAGATCAAGAGGAGAGAAGAGTGTAAGGAAAAGATGATATGGTTCACGATTAACAACAAACGTGAATGACTGTTCAGCAAAAGTTATTCAAGAGACAAGAAGTTGTAGAGAGCCATGATCACTTACATCCTGAAGGGACACAGCATATTAAAAGGTATTTTTTAAAAAGATTTTATATATTGAATTACATAAACATTTGCAACCATAGCTTTGGGGTAATGTAATGGAGTGGAATTACTGAGAGACAGACTTGCAGTTCACAACCAGAAAAAAAGAATTCTAAATTTCTAATACAAAACAGAAAACTATCCAAAACAAATAATTCATATTTAAAGGAAGAAGAAGAAAGGTTGGAGAAGGAGATATGGGTCATGGTTACCAATGTAATTTTATTTAATTTTTTTTTCCAGCTCTTCATTTTTAACACATTTTGTATTGTAATATAATAAAAAGAAAAGTAATAGATTGAGTTTGATAAAATTAAAAACAGTAAATTGTCCCAAAATAATTCATGTTTAAAGATCAAAGAGAAAGAAGAAAGATCAGAGAAGGTGATGTGGGGGTCATGGCTAACAACCAGCATTATTTGATTAATTTATTCTAGCTTCTGTTTTATATATTTTCAAACATTATGCAACAACAGCTGCTCTATTTCATCATATTAAGCGCATTGTTTACAAAAATTAGATAGCCTTTAAAAGTGTTAAACTCTAATAATTTACTCATCAACATGTTTGTTAGAAATTAATCCCACATATACAAAATTTTTATGAAATGGATTAATTCTGACATATTTTTAATTCGTTTGTTTAAACATTATTTTTAATGGATACTTTTATGAGTAGATACTGTTTTATTTTTTATTTTTTTAATAATTAAACAATATATTAATTTATACCTACTGGCCTAAGAAATCTTGTTATAAAAATATGCATCCTCTGGCAAGCCCATAAATATCAATAAATATACTATTTATTTATAAAAAATATAGAGTATCTACTCAAATATGAGTAAACATTAAAAATAACGTTTAAACAAATAAATTAAATATATATATTGATAAATATACATATTATCTTATGTTTTATGTATGAGTCTGAGTTTCATACATTTCTGAAATCCTCGGATGCGTATCATATCATGCTGGTCTTTTTTCGAAAAAAGGCCAGTATAATATGATAAGCACTCGAACATTGCGAAAATGCAAAAAAATTTAATCATATGAAAAGAAAAAAGGGTATTATGTATATTTATTAATATAAATTTTTGCTCTGTTTTAACACCTTTACATATATATATATATATATATATATATATATATATATATATGTATATATATATATATTAATTTAAATTAGAGAAAATTTTCAAAATTCAAAGGTGTCGAATGTACATTTCGACATAGGATCTCTAACAGAGACTCTACATCACGTCAGCGACATTGTTTTTCTCTGCCTGCATCACTTTTTAATGTTAAAAATTTTTTAATATTAATTAGGATCAGGTTCTTGGAATTTACCTTCCTACTCTTCCACTTCGGATTAAAGAAAAACAAAAAAAAAAAAATATATATATATATATATATATATATATATATATAGTGTATCGAGGCAGCAGATAATTTTCTAAACATATACTGTTAAATAAAAGAGACAATGAATTAAACATAATAGACATTCATTGTCTTTTATATTTAACAGTATATATATATATATATATATATATATATATATATAAATAACTGTAAATTTATCTTAAAACACGTCTCGAAAAACCCACTGAGTATAAACGCGGAGAGTAAAAAAATAGAAACAAAAAAAGAAACGAACTAAGCACTTGAACATTAGTCAAAGTACTCGTCGAAAGAAAAAAACACCGAGACGAGGAACCTAACACGTAAAGCGCTCAATACAATAGCAGAGCAAATAAATAAGTAGTTAACCTCGAGTCAACGGACCTACCTAGGTTTCCCCTAATGGATCATCAAGGCAAATTGGCAAGTTGGCTCTAGGTTAGTTACTTACTTATATATATATATATATATAATAATAAAATCGACTCTGTACGTATCCAAATCTTAAAATCTTACACAAGTAATTTTTAAGGACCACGAATAACCGGCAGAATCTAACTCCGTTATTGTCCGCCGCTATAAAGCTTTGGACAATGAGGGGGGAAAAAAAGAAAACTGCGGAGCACCGACAATACATACAGTACTTCACAGCAAAGAAAAAAAAACCCTCAAACGGAACGAACCACAAAGAAAGAAAAGTGCTCGATACAAAACTAACCAAAAAGGATTAACTAAAAGGCAGTGACGTAGAGCAAAAACACACGAGAAAAAATCGCAAGATCGCCAAGACCTACCGCGGTTTCGCACAACGGCTCGTCAGGGATACTGACGAGCCGTTGTGCGAAACCGCGGTAGGTCTTGGCGATCTTGCGATTTTTTCTCGTGTATATATATATATATATATATACATTTATCCAAGAACATAAAAAAAAAGATCAGAGACCACGCCAAAGGTTTAACCCAGCACATCCGTAAAACATCAAAACAAACATACAGGGAACTAAAAACAATAAAGAAATTGTTATCAAGCAAAGTTACAACTACTTTCGTCTTTCTTTTTCAGCAGTTGCCTATTATTTACAGATTCTTTTTTAGAAATATGATGGAATCTTCAGTTTGTCATGAAATAATTCTATTTTAATTCTCCTATTGTACATTTCATGTAATAAATCACAACCTTTTCTTTTTTCATATTTGTTCACAAGTAAAATCTGATAAAAAAAAAATATTTGCAATTCTTAAAATGAGGAAAATTAGAGAAAGAATTATCAAATTCCACAACCAAGAAAGATATAAAAGAGTTATCAAACATCACAGGAGTTTCTAACACTGTGCCATACACAAAATGATGTGTGCATACCTACATATATATATATATATATATATGCTTACAAAATTAGAATATGGGTATACCAGTTGGATTGTGGTAAAAATTTAAAAGTTTTACGTTGATGTTTTGCGACTTTACGTGAACATTATCAAAATGTAGCAAAAGGTCAACATAAATAAAAAATATTCAATATCCAAATGGTCTTCATGCAGTCCATCTTTACAAACTTTATTCAGATACTTCTCATCATTCGAATGAGAAGTATGACACACACACGCACACACACACACACACACACGTGTGTGTGTGTAAAACTTCAGATACAACTAAAAATTGCAGAAAAGATAATTGTCTTTATACACATCAACTTAATTTAACCTAAAATTCATTTAAAGTCACATGGAATCTGATAAGTATTGCTATAAATATTCATTATCTCTATATATAAAAGGCAAGATATTTGTGTGAGTGTGTCTGTCTGTCTGCCTGTATGTCTGTATGTATGTCCTTTATAAAGGTCCACAATTTTTATCTGATTCTCATCAAACTTCATACAAATACTCTTCAAGCTTCTGGTCAGGTCATGGGCTGCATATTTTGTTTAATTTCCCCCCAATATTGGAAATTGATACCTCGATATCTGATCAGGTCTGATCAAGATCAGGATTTCAGCCCTTTTATTGTGGTTCTTACTGTAGAATTTGCTTCAACTTGGTAAAATTGTAGTTTTTAGTATCAAACATTAGTAGATCTTCTCAGATGACTCATTTTCCATGATATTGGAAGTCAATATCCTATCAGGTCTGATCAGCCCTTTTATTTTGGTTTTTGCTTCGGGTTTTGCTCTGAGTAAGTATAATTGTAGTTCTTAGTCTCAGCCATGATACCATTTACTCAGAGGACTTATTTAGCCTTCAAAATTCAGTTTGTGACAGAAAACTTATTTGATATCAATACCGGAAATCAAAATTTGACTTACATCCTTTCATTTTTCTTTCAGTCTACGGATTCGCTTTAACTGGAAACAACTATTGCTTTTTAGTCTTTCGTGTCAATGTCCAAAGAGTCTGAGCTCCAGGACCATGGATTAGTTTTAAAGCTTTCATTACACCCGAGCAACACCGGGCTATACTGCTAGTTATTACTAAAATATCAAATATATGAAGAAACAGTGTTAAATGCATTTTAGAACACCCTATTTATATATATATATGTGAGTGTGTGTTTGTTTATGTGTGTGTTTGTAGGATGTATGATCGTATCTGAAAAATAAAGTAAAGATAAGGCAAAGGCAAGAAACTTTTTAGCAATGCATTTCACCATCGTGATTTGTGTAGGCTTCACATCTTCAGGTTGGAATGGAAGACAAAAACCTGTATAAGAAAAACGTACTGAGATTTTTTAGCATAAGAGGGGCAATAAATTAAGTTACCTCATCAAATGTGATGACCAGAGGCCAGAAGATGTTTGTTCCATGTTTTGTGATTTTGTGTGTGTGTGTGTGTGTGTGTGTGTGTGCGTGTGTGTGCGTGTGACCATGTGTGTGTGTGTGTGTGTGTGTGTGTGTGTGTGTGTGTGTGCGACCATGTGTGTGTGTGTGTGTGTGCATGTGTGTGCGTGCGACCGTGTGTGTGTGTGTGTGTGCGCGTGTGTGTGTGTGTGTGTGTGTTGCTTTTTTTTGCTTTTATATAATCGTGTCACCCCAAGCAAGGCCCCTGTTGACCAGGGGGTTACATAGGAAGAAAGTTATGAGAAAGAGTGACAGGTTATAGGGGATGTCAGGAAGAGGGTAAGAGAAGGATGAGAATACTGATGAGAGTAGAGTGGACAAAGAAAGGAGCATGAGAAAAAGGATGCATGTTAGTGAGATAGGAGATGACTATTAACTTTACATTTGAATTCTTGAAGATTGTAGCTGTCAGGAAAAGCAAGTAAACAGAAGGGAATGTATTAGAGATGTTGGTGTCTGTTGGATTTTAACTCAGTCTGCTCCAAGTAGATGTGTTTATATTTTCCATTAGTTCATATAGTGCACTGTGCTACTATTTCTTTTGGGAATGATCAGTGAAATTATGCAAGGCCCTTGTCTTAGTGAATCTTTTTCTTTCCTGGTCAGACTGCCATTCATTCAGTTGAAATTGGGGTCAAATGTAATATATATGTATATATATATAATAAATAGAACTTTAATAGAATATATATATATAATAAATATGCTTAACAGCAATTGCATTTAAAATGTCACCATGCAGTATACCCCTGTGATGCTCATATAGGATTTTTTTTAAATTTTAAGGATGTTTCCCCAATGTCTGATAAGTAATTTCATTTATCGCCTCTCCTAATCCTAAAAAATCCCAACATATTTTCCTTACATTGTTTTGTCTTTCATTCCAACCTGAAGATACTGAACTCAACACACATTATGTCAGCAAAGCACATCGTTATATATATATATATAAGTAGGTACTGAGTTCAATAATGAACAGTGACAGTTTGTTTTATGTTTGACCACAATTGTTTCAGGCATGAAACAGACTTTCATTATTGGTGTAGAACTCAGTGTCCACTTTATATTTACATAACCCCTATTTCTGGTCTAGATTTTACCCATCACTATAGCATACCTTAAAATTATATTTTTATCATTTATATATATACACTACCGGTCATAATTATTAGGCCACCCCAGTTTTTAAAAAGAAATGATATATTTCATATTATTTTTAGTATTTATAGTCAAGTGGATAATTCTAAATGAAAATAGAATGGTTCTTTTGTTATTATTACTTTGCAAAATTTTATAAGGCAGCCATGAAGCCTTTAAGAAGAGACTAACATGGGGTACAGAGCACAAAAAATAGACACCAGAGCAGTTCATTTAATGCACATGTTATTGTGCAGTATTAACAATAAAACACTCTATTTTCATTTAGAATTATCTAATTGGCAATAAATAATAAAAATAGTATGAAATACATAATTCTTTTTTAAAAACTGGGGTGGCCTAATAATTATGTCCGGAAGTGTATATATATCTATATATATATATATATATATATATATATATATATATATATATATATTATTATTATTATTATTATTATTATTATTCATTATTTATTACTTTAGAACATGTACAATATTGAGCATTGTTTTAAATTAATGTTTTCAATGTTGTAATTATTTTCTTCGCTCTTTATTCATTTGGATAAACATATATATATATATATATATATATATATTTTAATTCAGATACTTCAATCCAAGGAAAAAAAGCAGGAAGGTAAATTCCAAAAAACCCGATCCTAATTAATATTAAAAATTTATTTTAATATTAAAAAATGATACAGGAAGAGAGCTCCATGTAATAAAATATTACAGAGCAAATATATATTAAAAAAGGATTAATTCAAAGATGTTGAATGGCCATTTCGATATGAAGATCCCCACGGGGAACGACACATCACCTCAGCAACAGAAAAAAAAAAGTTTCTGAAAGGTTTTTTTCTGTTGCTGAGGTGATGTGTCGTTCCCCATGGGGATCTTCATATCGAAATGGCCATTCAACATCTTTGAATTAATCCTTTTTTAATATATATATATATATATATATATATATATATCCAAGTAAATAAAGATAAACATATATATATCCAAGTAAATAAAGATAAACATATATATATATCCAAGTGAATAAGGAACGAAGAAAAGATTGACAACGTTGTTCAAAACATTAATTTAAAACAGTGCTCAATATAGAAATAGAGCTATGAATATTTATTATAAATTATAGTTTAGAACATGTACAAATTATTATCTACTACAAAATGTACACTTTGTAGTAGATAATAATTTGTACATGTTCTAAACTATAATGTATAATATATATATATATATATAAGGAGCATGCAGGGAAATATTCATAAAATTAATGTCTCACTATTTATTTGGCTTCATCAGAAATTTGGAGGCAAGTACAAAAATACTGAATTATGTTTCAATTTTTTAAGTCTATGTTTTGTTTTCATTGGTTGTATCATCCCAATGAGTAAATTGTTGCCACTTTATATTTTAAAATTTGCTCATGTGCATGGTTTGTTTTTGATTTTGTTGACAACACAATATAGTAAGGTCAGTTGGGCACCATTTGTGAGAAAAACAGCACCATGTCGCAATTCACTCCACCAGAATTTTGGAAACGGCAAGTTGTGTTGCTTGGCATTCATGCCCGAAGCTCCAGTACTAGTATTTCAGTGTGTTTGGGTGTCAGTGCAGAGGATTTGAAAAGAGTTAGATGAGTCTAATGGCGATTACGAAGGTACAGGAGCTTGGAAAACTGACTTTGATTGTTCTGATGAGAAAAGAACTCATGAATTTGTTGGTGAGATCCAGGCTATGATTGAGAAAGATCCCTCCAAGTCAATTAGTTCCATAACCAGGGAGGTAATGCAGACCTGGGTCAAGAGGGTGACTGCTGAAAAACTCTCTCTGGCAACAGAACACTGCTCCATGTCACACAAGCAGAAGAACCCAGTCATGGCTGTCAGACAATTTCTGTGACCACATCTCCCTTTACATCTGGCCACCTAACTCTCCAGACTGTAACCTTCTGGTTATTATGTATGGGACTCAGTTGAGCAAGAGACTCCTTATAACAGTAAAGATAGACTGAAGTCAAGGATTATGGAATCATTCACCAACACTAACAAGGAGACCGTCCAGAAAAAATGGAGGAGATTTGAAATGTTCTGAAGGGCGTAGTTGAAGCCACTCGTGATTTCATTAAATAAATTTATTCTTTTATCATTTCAAGATATTTTTGCATAACTTTGGTAAATATATCAGTTAAAAGGAAATGGCCGTGTATTTTTTCATTTTTGTGTAGTTTGGACAACAATTTATCCTTCGCACTCTGCATTTGTTAAAATGAAATATCAATGTTACTTACATCTTTTTTTTTTTAATTATTTAGACAATTTATCCATCGCACCCAGAATATATGTTAAGAATTAGTAAATATTTTCATTTTTGTGTCATTTAGACGTCAATTTATCCATCGCACCCGGGACACATGTTAAAATGAATATTTTGATATTAACAGCATTTAGATGACAATTTATTCATCGCACCCTGTAAGTACCAGGAAATGTTTTGTTCTTACAAACTTTAACTATCAGTTTTATGAATATTGGTGATAAGAACTGCATTTGATGGGTATTCATTTTTATGTTGATTATTTTTTAATATTTTCTCTAGGTATTTTCTCTGTAACAGGTGATATATATATGCATGTCTTTTTTTATAATCAAAATTGTGACCGATTTGTGTCTATGTGATACTCAGGAAATTATTCATACATACATAAACACTAACGCTATACACACTCAGCTAATGAAAACAAAACAACATAAGATTTTAAAGCTGAAACTTGACTCCATCTTATTTCACTTCCACAGATTTTTCTGAAGTTACGAAATAGTAAGCTGCGTTTAATTTATGAAAGGTTTCCCTACTTGTCTCTTATTTAACTAATCTGTTGAATTTAAGGCATATTTTCAAATTGTATAATTATTGAGATTCAAAGTAAAAAATAATATACTAAAAATTACATGCTTTTCAGAACGATATTGGTTGGTTAGTTGTTTTGTTTTTATGGCATATCAACCTCGGCAGGTCATTTATTGCCAATTAAACTGTATTTATTTATTGCTGGTAATACCTTTTTCTTTCAACAATTTATTGTTGTTTACATAAATTTTTTGTGTTTAATAATACATTTTTCTTTTTGAGTATCAAGATTCATTGGGATTTGTTTTTAAGGGCAGGGTCCCCAAGTCCTACCCTTGTTATTTAACCCATAACTGGAGGGAAGGGATGGATTAATACCTTTCCCAAGGGTACTAGTCCTTAAGTGAATGCAGTGTATTCAACTGGAATTCAAATTCGGCTCACCGATTTCTCTTTCCAAGCCGATATCCACTGCACTCACCCATCTAAATACTGACCAGTTGCTTAACTTTGGTGATCGAGCGAAAACCGGTGTATTCAACATGATAGGCCGTAAGCCTCTCAGAATTATGTAGTCAAAAAAAGATGATCTATTCAAGATTCCAAACTTCAGCAAAAAC
Organism: Ascarosepion bandense; assembly: GCA_037127315.1. NCBI lineage: Eukaryota > Metazoa > Mollusca > Cephalopoda > Sepiida > Sepiidae > Ascarosepion > Ascarosepion bandense. Next base: position 4,149,958 of record JBBBDQ010001661.1, on the reverse strand, counting down.
TTCAATATACATCACACTAGTTTATGAAAGTATCTCAGTTACATGCTCGCATTTATAGTGTCATTACCTTATAACTTTATAATATACAGATAAGGATAAATGTGCAACAGCAGTTTTTATCATTATTTACATCCCAATTAATATCAGGACCTTTGTTATTATCACACCATTTTGGCTATTATGTTCTGGTTTTCTCCATATGTTTGTCTAACTGAAACTTTTATTAAATCTATAGTAAACAGATTGATCATGTTCTATCATCCATATTCCATCTTGTTCTTCATTTTGTACTGCTCAGTTTAAGTCTGTACTACTTGGTCCAGAGGGATTGAACTCCCAATTAATAATAGGCAACTAAATTCATAATCTAATGCTTTAAACCATGAGACAATCCTGAGTCTAGTTGTGGACCTGGTAATACTGATTTGGACTCATTGGAAACAAGGCCAGCAATCACTAAGCAGTACCATGGAAAAATTACTAAAATGTCCCTAAAAAAGGGCAGTAAAAACAATTTAAATCTATTTTTATAGATTAAATACAAAAGGGTTTAGTTTAAAATTCTCTAAATATTATCAAAATCAATGAATACTTGAAGGAAACCACTAAACACAACTGTTGCAATATCAACAAAGATTTTGACATTAAATAATAGTTATACTTTTTTGAAATGTCTGCTTACTCACACACAATCACAATAAATGTGCACCAGCTAAAGAAAGTGGTAATGAACAAGCCATTTGTTGGACGTTCACTCTTCAACAGATATCCCACATTTGAATCCTTGTGCAAGACTAAACCAAACTTAGTAAATATATACATAACATATATATTCACATGAATTTATGGATATATATTTTTGATAGTTTTTCTAGATTAAATTTTACTTAAACATGTAATTTTTTTTTTGTTTTTTTTAATTATATTTTTAAATAAAATGATTAATCTACAAACAAGCTAGCAAGTTGGTGGTCAATTTGAACATTTTTTTGGCAGTAAACCATGTCCAACGAACTGCTTACACAAACCATGTTTGTTACAGAGAGTTAAAAGATGCAGACATATAATTCTTAATAAAAAAGAAAGTAAAAAAATGAAAAGGGAAGGTAAGCAAGCTTTGATTACCTTTCAGTGAACATACCAGAATATATTTTTCACAGAATACTTAGTGATGATACAAAAAAACTCGGTTGAATGAGGAAGAACAAGCAGGCATAGAAAAAAATATAAAAAATACAATTGATATTTGAATATGACACAAAAAAATGAAAGGTTTTTATAGTTGCTAAATATACCAGATGTCAGTAAAAGCCTTACATTTTAAATCTGATCATTTTTCTTTAAATAAACACAATGTTCTAAGTTAAATTGAATATCAGTAACAAGCAATAGCCACTTCATAGGAGTGTTAGTACGGATACAGAATTAGCCATTTCATAGGACATCATGACTACAGGAATAGCCACTTCATAGAAGAGTTAGTATAAATGCAGGAATAGCCACTTCATAGGCCCATATATATACAAGTATAGCCACTTCACAGGACACTTAGTTAAAATATAAAGACAGCTTTTGAAATCTGATTTCTTTATTATACAAATCTATTTAAACCAAGATTTGTTTATATGAACTAAAATTTGTGGATCTAGCATATCTTAGGTCATGTAGACTTTACAAAATTTATTATTTCTTAATCATGTTAAATAAACTAAATAAAAAATCCAAAAACAAACTAAACATTTTATTTATTTATAAATATCAAATAGCAACAAATAAAATTAAATGTACTCATCTTTCTCAACTTGATTGAATTTATTTACTGAACTAATGTGGTGATACTGACCAAACAAAAGCAATGAACCGGATGTGTACTCTCTCACAACTAAAAGTCAAATGAATAAAAATCGTCGTAGCATTCGGATCCGCGCAGATGTTCCGGTTGAAAAATAAAAAAATAAAAATTAATAAAATATCAAATTACCAATTTTTATGTATCATCCAATGAGAAGTCGGAAATCAAATACAAGGATGAAATGCGAAATGACCAGCGTTTGAGCCAGAAGGGAAAATATAAAAGCCTGACAAAAGGTACCCAGACAGACAGGCACAGACGGAAGAGAAGATAGTAATTAGTTTCTTCCTTGACCTATGTCAAGCTGCTACTATGCTCGCCTTCTTCTTCCTTCTTCTTTAGCACCTGTTCTCAAAGTACGAACTGACCTTTTCTAAGACATTCCACACAAACCAACTCACTGACTCATTGACCTTAGAAACGGCAACTTGAAGTAAGTACAAACGTTGGTCTCTTAGGTTTGATATACTAGTGGGAACTTTGTATTATCCCATAGTAACGCAGTATCACATAGTAACTTGCCAGGTCGCTGACTCGTATTTTCTCTCTGACTACTCGCTGTTTGGTATTTAACAATAAAGATTGTTTTTGCAAAGAAATAAAAAATCTCAACCAGTGTATTCCTGGAAGAGAACACCAATGCAAGCAGTTTTTGTAATTAGACATGCTCAACATCAAGACACAGCATTAATAGCAAGAAATAAAATTAAATGTTGTTAGTTCTAATCCATATAGGAATAGTGATTTTCTAAAAGCAGCTTATACGTGGCACAAGGCCGAAAGTATGGGGCACCCAGTGGGATCAAACTCACTACCTAACTCTAATGATTCTAATGAAACAAGCTTGTTAACCATTACATCATAATGAGGTGCCCAAATCCACATAGGAATGCCTGTAAAAACATCCCCCTCTCCAAATTTATAGACAAAGCATACAGATGCATGCTGGGATCTATTCCTAGCCAATAAAATAGGGAACAGCCTGGTCTCAATTGCTTTAGTTCTGTTCTTAATTGTTTTGTAGTTAGAACACCGCAATCACGTGTCTGTGTCCTTGTTTATGTGTTAACATCAATCTTTAGTTTGTGAACTTTTTGCTTTATTAATGTTGCTTTTGCATATATTGTTTGCTAGCTTAATATTATTTTTGTCCTTTTTTATTTCTCTTGCTATTATTTATTGTAATGGGTGCGCTAACACAAAATCACGAGTCACCATGACCAAGGGTTTGAGTGTGCTGGCCTTGTTCAGACTGTATATCACATTAGATAACATGCTCTCTCCCAGAAACTGTAACTAAGGCCCGTTCAGTATAAGACCACAAGTGGGCTCTGTGAGTGTCAAACAAATACAAATGTGTCTGAGCAGGCGTCTGCAACAAGGATTGGCTAGCTGCTCGAGTAGACCGGCATCCTCAGATACGAGTGGCCAGCCACTTATTTTTATTGCAAACATTGTCAGTTCTGTTTGCTGGGAATTTCTGTCAATTACATTTAATTGTGGCCAATTACTCTACAATTGGTTTAAATTATCTCTCCTGACAGTTTCACAGATATGGTATCCACTCATCAAGGGGTTTGATAGTTGTTATGGTGAACTCACCTGTCTAGGCATAGTGGACTCTCCCTTCTAATCTCCTAATATAAGTAACAGCATAGCGAGTAGTCAGGGAGAAAATACGAGTCAGTTACTGGCAAGTTACTCTGCATTACTACGCGATAATACAAAGTTCGCTCTAGTATATTAAACCTAAGGGACCAAGATTTGTACTTACATACAACACACCATCTTCTATGTGGTACTTCACAACAATAGCAAAATTGAATTCATTTACAAAAATCATGTATTAGTTCAATAAATAAATTCAATCATGTTGAGAAAAATAAGGAGTACATTTAATTTTGTTTGTTGCTATTTGATATTTATAAATAAATCAAAGGTTTAGTCTGTTTTTGGATTTTTTATTTAGTTTATTTAAAATGATTAAAAATAATAAATTTTGACCCTTTTTCTAAAAAAAAGGACAAAAAAAAAGTTTTTCCCTTATCGCAGCAATTTTTTTTTTTTAAATTTTTTTTTATTCGTGTCACCCCAAGCAAGGCATTCCACTACCACTATAGCGCAGGGGGTTTACATAAAGGGATTGGGTATGGGAAATGTTAGAAGTTGGGTGATAAACGACTTAGGATGTACATAGGGAGAAAGTTGGAGAGAGTGGGAGTGAGTTAGTGTGTTAGGAGGTGTCTATTGACCTTACATTTAAACTCCTGGAGGTTGTAGCCGTCGGGTAAGCAAGCATGCGGTAGGGAATTCCACAGGCGGGAAGTGTGAGGAAAGAAGCTGTTGGAGTAGAAATTGCAGATACATTTCATCGGTTTCACTGTAAAAGAGTGGGACCTAGTTGCCAATAATTATAGCGCCGAGGAGAGTGAATTTATACATTGCTTTGTTCTTGAGAACTGACAGCAAAATAATAAATGTTATTTATTAGATTTTTTATTTACAATATTTATTTATTATATTTATTATTATTTATTATATCATATTATTATTATATTATTACTATATTATTATTACATTTTTATTACTGTATTTATTTTTATTATTATTACATTATTATTATTATTATTATTATTATTATTATTATTATTATAATTATTATATTACTACTGTATTTATTTATTTTATTATTCTATTATTACTATATTATTATATTATTACTGTATTTATATTATTATTATATCATTAACATATTGTTATTATTATTATATTATGACTGTGTTTATTTATATTATTATTATATTATTATTTTATTATTATTATTATTATTATTATTATATTACTACTGTATTTATTCATATTATTTTTCTATTATTACTATATTATTACATTATACATGTATTTATTTATATTATTATTATATTATTACAATATGATTATTATTATTATTATATTATTACTGTATTTATTTATATTATTCTTACATTATTACTTTATTATTATATTACTACTGTATTTATTTATATTAATATTCTATTATTACTATATTGTTATATTATTACTGTATTAATTTATATTAATATTACAATATTACAATATTATTATTATTATTATATTATTACTATATTTATATTATTATTATAGTATTATTTATGTGTTATAATTATTTATTTATTGGAATACTTGGCAGAACATGGGCAAATTGTCAAGTGATTCAAACTTTATAAAATGGTGAATAGATTTCTTTTCATAATACAGGAAATTTATGAATAAAATATTGTTTTCATATTTATTTCTTTAGAAATTAGTAAATCAGTAAGTATGACATTACATTAGTTTTATTTGTATTAGTTTTTAGAATGTTGTAAATATAAAATTATTCTTGTATAGGAAGACAATAATGCCACTAGTACGAAGGCGGTTACAGGGAGTGAAAGTGAATGAGAAAACTGAGAATGGAGATGAATGAGGCAAGGACAAAAAAGAATAGGAATCAAGAAGACAGAAAATGGCGACTGATGTTGCACTTAAATTTCTGAAATTTTCAGTAAAATGGTGGGACCTAGTTGCCAATCTAGTCACACACTCAAGTTCATGTAGTTAGGGCACCAAAGGAAAAAAAGCTAATCGGAACAGTTGTAATGACAAAGATTAAAGATTATCACAATGCAAACTCCAAAATGTTTTTCATCTGATTTCACTAGAACTGCTTGTTTTTAAATTTAAAGAAAAATATTTATTTTTGAAGGTTTGACAAATTAACAGAAAAAATTGCTTGAGAATTATTTTTGATATTTTACAATTAGAATTAATACAACATTCTTCAGGAAAATAATATACATACGTGCACACACACACACACACACACACACACACACACACACACACACACACACACACATATATCCATATATATATATATATATATATATATATATAAATAAGAAATCTAAAAGCGAGCCAACACCTACCGCAGTTTCACACTATGGTTCTTCAAGGTAAGAGGCTTGGGGATTTTTTTTTCTTTCTAATGGGCACTAGACATATTGTTCTTGTGTGCTGTTTGTTTCTTTTTTTCTCTCCCCCCCCCCATTATTTAACCCACAAGGTAGTTCTCACCAGGTTACAAGATGGTTTAAATTACTGTTAAGTTAGCAATATTTTCGGAAGTTTAGTCTGTTATTATTAGTGTTGCCTTATTGTGATTAGGTTTATTGCTATATATACATATATATATATATATATATATATATATATATATATATATATATATATATATATATATATATACACATATGTACATGGTAGAAGTCAACTCATGACTGAGAACAGACACATCGTCGACTTAATTCATGTTGAAAACATTCCTGTGACTGCATATCTTGTTGCTAATAACCTCTCATACATACATGCATATATGCATACACATGCATATACAAACAACACATTTACATATATATACGCAAGCGTACATGACATGTAGATTTTAATGTTGAAAGGTGCCCTTTAACAAAATATATTCATCTTTCTAAATTAGCTTTTGAGATAAACTAGAAATTCTGAAATATATATGGATAAACTCTTTTTTGCCTCTTTAAAGAAAAAAGAATCTCAAAATCATACAACTAAAAATTTTGAGAAAAATATTTGCCTCCCTCATCTAAAGAAACGAAAGTTCATTAGTTGAATTCTTGATTAATAAATTGTTTCCCATTTGCTGAAATCCAAATACATAACCATCACCCCCCCATCATTATAATTCTTAATTATTTTATTCATTATTTCTTTTTAAAAGGACCCTCCAACTTTACAATGCCCACTGCTTCCCAAACAACATTATTCATTCTTGTAGCTTTACATATATTTTATAACAAAATTATTTTTTGGTGTTGCTAAATTAACAATCATTAAAAGCAAAATAGGTTCTTATGTCCTGTGTTACATTACATCCATTCTAGTATAATCATTTTCACTTTGAAAAACATAATCCCAGTGCTTAGTGTACAAATTTGCTTAGTCTTTGTCTATATTTCTGAAATGAGCTAGTATTTACATTATTCAAACTCATCTTTGTTGCTATTTGTATGACATTTCGGCTGTTGTACACTCCGGCTTTCTTCAGGTGCTAGGAATTTTTAAATAAAGGGTTTTTGTAATAAAGGGTTTGGTTCAAAATTCTTAGCACCTGAAGAAGGCCGGCGTATACAATGGCTGAAACGGTGTACAAACGACAACAAGGATAAGGACAATAATCCAAATAGTGTAAATACTGTAAATTTGCTTAAATTAATACATAAAAAGAAACATAAAAAACACAACCAAATATCTATTTGCTTCTAAAATCTTGATTTTTCCATGCAGAAGAAAAAGCTTCAAAACATTAATTTTTTTCCATATACTATAATAGATATATATTTTCGATATATTCTTCTATGTAGAGGTAAAAGTTCCCCTTTTTAGTTCAGTGGTTCTCAAATGATGCCTCATAAATGTCATATGAGAGAATAGCAGGTGAAGCAAGATGATTGAAAGACAATCAAAGACTTAGAAACATTTTCCAAAAATAAATAGGATTTAAAATTTTTAAATATTATTATGGATTACTTGAAATTGCATGCATGAGTCCCAGTATAGTTATAAATAATTACTGACCAATTTTAACATTGTGCTATTTTAGTATTATATCAATTTTAACAATATAGTAACTAGGGTCTGCAAATTGGAGGAGAGAGTTATCAATGATAATCTTCTGACTTTGAAGCTGCAGTTATCTCCCTTTAACTCTCACTGTGTATTTCTTTTTTAAATGTACTTTTTATCATATAAAATTTGGTGAGTCACAAGCAAATTTTCATTTCGAAAATGCATCCCAGGAAAAAATTTTAAGAATGTCTGCTTTGGCTCAGCTAATTCAAACTTTTACTGCAAGTGATTCATTGCCCATTTTCAGGCTAAAGTTTTCCACTGATATGAAGTGGAAAGATTATAACTGAATCAATTGCTAGGTCTGCTTCTGTTATGGGGAAACACACCCATTCCTCAGGTAATGGACTCTCCTTTCTATATTAGTAAGAGTTAACAGGAAGTTAATGGGAGAAGTTCTGAGGAGTTCTTGGGAAGTTCATAGGAGTTCTATTTGAGTTCAGTAGAACTACGAGGCAGTTGATATTAGTCGGCAGTTAGCCAAATACTAAGGAGTCAGCTTTCAGTGGAAGATTACCAAGTTCCTAAAATGTTGAATACGTTGCATCAATTAACAACCAACATAGCACAATTATAACCTTCAGTGCAAAAACTACTCCACAACAGCTTCTAAGAAAGCTGGTTCGCTGTGTTGTGTTAGATAATTTTTCCCACCAGAATCTATCTTACACATTTATAGGTCTACCATTCATTGAATATTGCTGCCACATCTGGTCTGGTGTCTCTGCTATGCACTTAGAGATTCTTGATAAGATACAAAGAAAAATCTACAATGTTATTGGATCTGACCTGACATCTTTGTTTCAGTCACTTTCCTACTGCCATAACATAGCTTCACTGTGGCTTTTCTATAAATACTTTCATGATAATTGTTCTGATAAACTTTTCACTATGGTACATATGGGAACTAGTAAGAGCTTCATAGAGACTTAGAGGTATTATGGCGACTGTAGTAAGAATGATAAGTAAGAATGCATTGTCTTGGTGGTATGTTTGGGTTAATAATTGTGGTAAGCTAAGTCACGACAGACTGAAGACCATCTTTCCCCTAACTGCCCTTTTGGCCTTGTGCCATACTTTTGTATTATTTTGTATTTTATTATTTATTATTATTTTTTTATTATTATTTTATTATTATTTATTGTTTTATTTAATTATTATTTATTATTATTTAATTATTATTTTATTATTTTTATTATTTTATTATTTTATTATTTTGTATTTCATTATTTTTTATTATTTTATTTTATTTTGTATTTTCAAAATAAATATTACTTTGTTATGGTACCTAGACTTTAAGAAGTGCATCAATAGCTTGGCAGCAAGGACTCATCATATTACAGTTGACAGGTGAGATATAACTGTAGGTTCTACGCTAACAGTTTCTTCTCTCGCACTTCTCACTTGTGTAACGCTCTCCTGGCTACTTACTTTCAAGTCAAATTTGATCTTCAAAAACTTAAATTCAATATAAATTGTTGTCTCCTAAATTCTTAATTCCTATTCTTTTATTGTTCTCTTTCTTTAATAAAGTTTTTTCTCATATATTCTCATGCTTAGTAAACCCTCTCGTCTTAGTGGCTTTATTGCCTTGCTTAGAGTAAAACAAAAAAAAGAACATACCATACTATTTCCACAGAGTCAAATCAACCTCATTCTCCATGTTCTGAACGTAAGAAAGAACTTTCGCTTTGATAAATTTTCCCCCCAAAACTACTATTTTGTGGAACACACTCTCATGTAGGTGCTTCCCAGAATATTTTAATCTTGACCTCTTCAAATCAAGTTTCATTCATTATCTTTCCTACTTATCCTTATAATCTTCACTTTCTACCACCTTTTCTACTCATTATTACCATTTCAACAGTAACCCTCTACTTTGAGTGGCTCTTGAACCTTGTATTGGGTGATATATTAAAAAAAAAAATGTGTGAATCAGAAAAAAAAACTTTTTGTAATTGGACACAATATCAATTCAGTGCTTACAATTTTTTCTCAATATGTGCCTCTCGAGTTAAATCCACTAACCGAGTGCCTTTCAAGCCTTGTATAAAAATTCTTTTTTAAAAGATATGGCGATAATGAGAGAAAAGTGACTGTATCTGTTATCATCATTATTCTGTTGCTACTTATGTAAGTGCTTTATACAGATTCACTTGGGTTGGAAGGTGTTTGGCTACCAACAGGAGCCAGAATCTAACTTAAAGGCTTCTTACCCAGCATCTCATCTAAAAGCTTCTTACCCAGCATCTCATCACAAATTTTAGTAGAATTGCCCTAGAGAGGCATGGTAGGGTAATAGATTGCAGCTCAGATTAAGGAACCAGAGAGCCAAGTTGGAATTGTATACATTGTTCAATACATTCACTTACATGCTAATATCTTTCGGAAACTTGTTAATCTAACTCTTTTCCACCCCTCCCCACTCACCAGTTATGTAAATAGTAGGACAGTCTGTGTTCTATAGCTTTGGGTGGTAACCAGTCTAGGAGAAGGAAAACTCTGAATTCAAAACTGTATGTAGCCCTGGCAATGCAGCCAAGGAAAGGATCATTTGTATCGACTCAGTGATCCCAATTATGGTTGACTCCTTTTAAAGTCATTTCCATATCTAATTATCATATTTTGCAGCTGGGGTTTTGAATGATAAACAAAACACATAAAGTTTTTAAAACGGAAGAAATATCTATAATAAAAATTCATTACATAATATTTATTTTAAGAATTTATTGTTCATTGTTAAAATTTCTCTTAGCTTGAATAATTGCTTTAATGTGCCTGGGTTAGGATTTGTACAAATCCTTCCTTATCTCCACAAGTATGAGTTGTCATTCTTATAACTAAGCTTCCACAACTCTTAGATTGTGTGGATTTTTGTCAAACTCTTCTCTTTAATTCTGTTAATATTTGCTTGATGATATAAGTAAAAACACTGAAATGACTAGTATTTCAATACAGTACATCCTCATCAGCCAGACTCTGGTTTGTGTTATAGAGCTCTGTCATGCTGAAAAATGTCACTTTCATCCATGTCTGATAATAAATAGACCTTCAGGTACTGAATAAATTTAGCTCTATTCAAGCTAAAATCGATTTTAACCAACCTTATTAAACTATCAGTTTTATATATCCCCAGAAAATCACTCTTACTCCTCAACTTTATTGTTTTTGTCATGTAATGTGGGTGATTTTTACATGTTTTTATTTTTTTAAAGACAGATCTGTCATCATATCTAGGTGATTGGGCTAGTATAAGTGACATTAAAATAAGCTCTCTCCTATCTGCCACTTGTCTTTTATCATTTGTAAAGGATAAAGGTCAATTTGTTCACTCTAAAATACTATCTTTTCAAATGGGCTGTTGATAAGATTATATTGTAATGGTGTGCTCTTAAAATAGACAACTTAACACTTGTCAACATGGTGTCAATTTTAGTTTAATTTTGCAAAGTCAATAACTTTTAGCTGTAAACAAAAATGTTGTTCCATTCAGCTTAGTAAATAATTTGTTCACATATATATGAACACTCACACATGCTGTCAAATATAACATGTGTGAGTGTTTTTATATATATGTGTGTGTGTGTGAACAAATTTGCTGTGAAAAATATTTAGATGCTTTAAATTATTGTAAATTTCTAATTTTCAGCTGAATGTAATGCATCACATTGTTTATATGTGAAATATAATGAATTTGTTTATATGACTATAGATTAAAATGATGAATATCAAAATAAATTATTTTATGAAAGTTAGCAGAGAGTTCTAGTTTGTTATGGAAGCCAAAACAAAATATGCTCATACCACGTGATTTCTAAAAGTGTAAAAAAAAAAAAATGTCTTTTTAAAACTTGTAATTGACAAAATTTTAGAGAAAATTTAAACAAAAAGAAAATTTATACTTAACATCAGGAAGAGAAATTTGAAATTTCTAGAGTGTATAATGAGGAAGAAGAGCTTAGCAAATCGGATACTCACAGGACAGATTAAAGGAAAGAGGGACAGAGGAAATCAATGCATGGCATACAGGAGGGACTTGAGTAAATGGATGGTAGACCAGGATTTTGAAGAAATAGCAAAAAGAAAAAATAATTAAGTACTACAAGAACAGGAAGACGTGAAGGGCCATGATCGCCTAAATCCTGAAGGGACACAGCACATAACAACATGAGATTGCAAATTTCAAAATTTAATTTTTTTTTTCTGTTTGAAAAAATCACACATTTTGTTTTGGCTTCCATAAGATGATGAATTTGCATAGTTTCACCTTAATTTTTATAGAATTTAAATTTTTTATTATTATTTGTGATCTGAAGTGCTTAATCTATAGTTATTACTATAGATTAAGAAAAGAAATTATTTCTGTTCACAGTGCCTTATTCAAGTCTGCCAATATTTATTTTCATAATGTCATTAAAAAGAAAATTCTTTCATTTTCTCTACTACAAAAAAAAAGAAAAAAAAAGAAAAATATGTCTTCACCCACTGGTTCTTCACTGTAATGATTTGATGAGTTAATTTAAAAAAAGCAATAGACATGAATTTTCCTGTTTATTTTTTCTTTCTGTTGCTTAGAAATGAAGCGTAAAAATATAACAGGGGTGTTGGTGAATTTGGGGAGGACGTGTGACTGGCTGGATGTGTGGATAAACATGAAGTCCCAAGGTTAAGTGTTCACCCTGCCCTCATCTCCACAAAATTCAAGGGCCCAGGTTTGGGAGACAGAAATTAGAAAGAAACACACATAAGAAGAATGAAATAGACTTAGTTTAAACAAATGGTTTTAAAAGACAAATGTGTTTTGATTTTATAAGAATTGAGTTGAATGATTTAAAAAAAAACAGTGGTTAAAATAGATTTAATGAATTTTAGAGGAGTTGAACCAATTAAAATGTTTAAAAAAACATTTCAGATTTATTTTTTAATAAATTAATAAGGTTTTAAAATAAAAGCTCAAACTAAACTGATGAGAAGTCTGAATAAGGATAAATATTATGCATTTATCAACAAAATGGAATCATTTTTTATTAAAGACAAACAACATGAATTTAATATATTTGAGCAAAAAGTATTTTTTCATTTATTCTTTACCTTTTTGCATTTACTTTTTTGTATGTATTTAGGTCTATTTTCTTTTTTGTTCATGTGTTTGTGTGTACACTTGTTTTCAAGTGGTTGTGTCATTTGTTTTTTGGTTGTGTCTTGTGTTTTTGTTATATGTGTGCTTGTGATTTTCTGTCTTTGTTTTTTCAGCATATTTGTACCTGCATTTTATGTCTGTGCATTTGTGCCATTGCATTTTTTTTGTGTGTTTATGTTTCTGTATGTGTGTACCAATTTTGTGTGTGGGTGTAAGTTCATGTCTTTTGCAATTTTTTGTGTGTGGGTATAAGTTTGTATCTTTTGCATTTTTTTGTGTGTGGGTGAAGTTCGTGTCTTTCGCATTTTTTGTGTGTGGGTGTGAGTTCATGTTTTTTGCATTTCTTGTGTGTGGGTGTAAGTTCATATTTTTTGCATTTTTTGTGTGTGGGTGTAAGTTCGTGTCTTTTGCATTTTTTTGTTTGTGAGCGTAAGTTCGTATCGTTTGCAATTTTTTGTGTGTGGGTGTAAGTTCGTGTTTTTCGCATTTTTTGTGTGTGGGTGTAAATTCAGGTTTTTCGCATTTTTTGTGTGTGGGTGTAAATTCAGGTTTTTCGCATTTTTTGTGTGTGGGTGTAAATTCAGGTTTTTCGCATTTTTGTGTGTAGGTGTAAGTTCATGTTTTTCGCATTTTTTTGTGTGTGGGTGTAAGTGCGTGCCTTTTGCATTTTTTTGTGTGTGGGTGTAAGTTCGTGCCTTTTGCATTTTTTTGTGTGTGGGTGTAAGTTCGTGTCTGTTGCATTTTTTTGTGTGTTTGCTTGCAGTTTACCTCCTTTTTTTGTTTTTTTTTTGTTTTTGCTTTTTGCATGGTTGCTTTTTGGGGGCTAAAGAGCTTGTATGAATTTACAATCAGCACAACTTTTCATTACTAAATATTAAAAAGGCTATCACAACTTACAAAAAGCAGCAAAGATATTTTCAACAAATTTTGTTTTCAGGCTGTTCAATTTCAATTTAGATATAATAAAACAAAATTCATTTGCCTGTTTTTTGAATAGCATTCATTTCTCTTTTTATTCCAATGTACCATTTTGATCTCCTCCCAATCCATACACTCACTGTCCATAAATCTATTCTAGATATCATACACATTTAATTAAAACACACATTCTCAGTTTAAATCAAACTTCTTAACGCATAAACATTTTTTCTTTTTTAAAAATATTTCAAAATGATAATTTTTAACTTTTCTGAATTTTTAGATGAGGTATTTATATTATTAATTTTTGATTTTTTTATATTTCTCTTTATTACCACTCAGGGGTACAAGAGTTCAAGCCTGGCAAGAAGTTACTGGTACTTATTTTAACGGTCTTGCTCAAAAATGAATTATAAAATGTCTTTTCCTTATATCCTGAGAAGAGACAAAAACAAAGGAATTTCATTTTAACTTGAAAAATAATCTACTGTTAATTTACTAAGGGCCAGCAAATTCTATAATCTATCAGCTTAACAGTAATATTGCTAATTTTTAAACCTAAGCTTGACTCTGCCTTTATGAATCAAATTTTATAATCTATCAACAGTAATATTGCTAATTTTTAAATCTAAGCTTGATTAATTCTGTCTTTATGAATCAAATTCTATAATCTATCTTTTAAACATATGCTTTATTGACTTTGCATTTATTAATTAAATTCTTTAATCAAATCTATCATCAACTTCTATACTCTATTAATTTAGTAATAATATTACTGATTTTTAAAACTAAGCTATATTAATTCTGCCTTTATTCATCCTATAAATCTTCATTCCTTTATCAAACCTACAGATCAGCAATACCTCAAGAATGAACTGCTTTGCCAAATAACAAAAACCACATCACTTGAAGACTTACACCAGCGGCAACAGCTAAAATGGATAGCACATGTAGCTAGAAGAGTAAATAATGACATAATCAGGATGTTAACTTTCCACAGTACCTTAAACAAAAGGTTAGGAAGGTAACTTCTGTCAATATTAGAAAGAGCTTAACAGTGAACTTGAGAAGTATAATTTATTGAAAAACTCTTTTAACAAAAAATGTTTATAAATTTTCAACTTAGTGTTTGGTAAAATACGGAATATTTCTTGTAGTTCATTGTGCCATTACCCTTTGTAAGAATGTTATTAGGTTTGTAATGAAACCTTTTGCTGAAATTTTAATAATAGTGGCATTTGATCTTTTTTTCTTAAAAAATAATTGTGTAGATGTTATTTTAATCAAATTGAATTAAAAAACTAAAGAAACTCTGTTTTGATGACACAATGTCAATTTTCCTCTTCAGCTATTTTAAGAATTCAACATTTGAACATTAAGGTCCCCTATTCTCAAGCCTGATGCCAATAAGCAGGAAATTGAACAAATTAAAATTTCTAAATGGCATAATTTGCATCATTTACTCAATAGGGCTGCTTATATATATATATATATATATATATATATATATATATATATATATATAAACTAGGATTAAATATGGATCGGAATCTAATAGAATGGTGCCTGAATGCCATATAGACAAATTAGAATTATGATATACTTACACACAAATTATACATGCAAACACTGCTAAAAACGATAGTTTTAGATGAGCTTTGCTTAACCAATAGAAAAAAACCAACACAAAAATTAAAAATAATACAATTTTTTTTCTCCATATCTCATTCTCTGATGAAGCTTTATTAAAAGCAAAACATGTCAGATTTATAAAAATTTACTATTTGTTCCTTATCCTATATCAACAATGGTAAATGTATAACAGAGCTAAATTTTATACTAATAATAGACATTTTTGGTTCACGAGTAGCACAGTTCTTGGGTTTGCACAATGCAATCATCAGGTTTGGATTGAAAACTGACAATTATATCATGCATGAAACTTAGAATTGTGTTTCTACCAGTAAGCTAGAAAATGTATATTTATTATTAGAATATATATATATATATATATATATATATAAACAAGGACTTGATACCACTGAGCATAAATTTTGATTTGAAAAGGCACGAAGAGATTTCCTATTTTTTTAAATATATTTGACAATCTGGACCATGCCAAAGAATATATAGATGACTTTTTTGCAGTTTTGCACAGAGCCTGGTCTGCACACCATTCATGTGTACTTCAAGCAGCTTATATTAAGCTACACCAACCAGGTCTGTGCTTCTCATTTACTACTTTTCTGTGGAAAAAAAATATCTTTGTGTTATGGGACCTTTTTGGACTATAATGAACTCTTCCTATTATTATGAATACTGGGAGAATATGCCTCTCAGGGTGGAGTTGAGTGGAGTTGAGTTGGGTTGAGTCACTCCAGTCTAATACTTGGCAGTTAGACTGACGTGTAACACTATGTATTTGTTTTCCGTTTAATATATATGTTTCACAAATTTCCGAGTTTGAGTTTTCTTCCGGACCTATTCTGGGTCTACAACAGTTTGTCGTCTAATTTTGTCAATGTTTTTCATCTGATAAAGTGTTAGCATGAAAGGATTCCTTAAGGAAAAAAAACAAAAAACAAACAAAATAGAAAATACTTTCATGTCTTTTCCAAAAAAAAATATATATATATATATATATATATATATATTTACGCTTTCACTTTGAAAAACAGTAACTACTCTGGCATATACGCATCGCTCATTCAGTAAAATGAATTAGAGCACTCTATTGGGCGTGTATAATGATAAAATACATGCTAAAAAGTCAGTCTTCTTCTACTGAACGCCCATAACCCAGAGGCAGAATCGCTGACTGACGCCAATTCGGTCAGGTTTCAATCCTGGGTTAAAAAGCAATCAGAGTCTAACCGTGCTGATGAGCTGTGATACAGTGAAACAGATCTGTCTGCGAATGACTATTATATATATATGTATATATATATATAACTTTAAGGTATGCTATTTTTATGGGTAAAAGTACTCAGTATCAGATATAGATCATATCTCCAAGTGACAACAGTTATTTACTTATTGTTTCTCATGTTTCTGCTTTCCAATTTCTATATCTAAATCTATCTTTCCGTGTTGAAGCAGTTTCGACTAACACTAATTTTTTTCAAAAATATTTTAGTTCTTTGTTATGATGTCAGTTTAACATTTTAAATATTTCACATTTTCACTTTTACTGTGTTTTGCATATTCATGTGAAAATTTATGCTTTTTTATCAATGAAAGGTATATATATATATATATATTTTTTTTTTTTAATAAAAGGTATTTAGTATGTTTTATCTGATGTTTTATGCAAAAGATCAAACAAATACATCAAATCTCAGGCCAAACATATTAAACAAATCTAATGAAACAAAAAAAAGAAAGCACAAACTCACATGTTGGTTGGTTGTTTTTGTTTTTATGGCATATCAAACTCTGCGGGTCATTTATTGCCAACTAAATTTTATTTATTTATTGCTGGTAATACCTTTTTCTTTCAACAATTTATTGTTGTTTTTATGTAAGTTTTGTGTCTAGTAATACTTTTTTCTTTTTGAGTATCAAGATTCATTGGGATTTGTTTTTAAGAAAACAAATTCTTGTAAAAGAAATATGTATTAAAAAAAGTTATATTTAATTTTTTCTACTTTTTATTAAACAAGTTATTTTGAAACTACTCATTATTCTATTATCCTTGGATATGACTGACTTTTTTCTTATTACCCTCTCTCGAATTGATAAATCTAATGTTACTTCTCAAGACACACTTTGGGAACAAATACAAGCTGCTTGGCAGGAGATACCATTAGATACATTCAAGAAGCTTGTGATGTCAATGCCTGACAGAATGAAGGCTGTGATTAAAGCAAAATATTAAATTTATTTTGTAACTAGTATTTTTTTCTTGTTAAAGCATTTGTTCAATAAATCAAAAATTATTTTAATTAAATTGTTTATTTTCTGTCAATATGCCTCATAAAAGATAAAATAGTTCTTGTCCTAATACTTTTGCACAGTACTATATATATATATATATATATTAATATTATATTTATTATAAATTATGTTTTAGAACATGTACATAATTTTTTCTATATATGTCCTCTCCTCTACAATCATATGTTTGTTTCAACGTTGGGTGTCTAACATTTCGTCAAGAGGAAAAAATTATGTACATGTTCTAAAACATAATTTATAATAAATATTCACAGATCTATACATCATATATCAAGCACTGTTTTAAATTAATGTTTTGGACGGTGAAAAAAATTTCTTTCTTCGTTCTGTACTCACTCGGATATATATATATATATATATATATATACAGTACTGAAAAAAAAAAAATATATATATATATATATATATATATTTTTTTTTTTATTATTTAAAGGTGACTTATTTTACAACCTAGGTTTCTACCTTTCAGTGTCTTCATGTGATTTACAATAACTTGATTTTACTGTTTTTCAAATGCTCACATAACAGGGATCTTTTATGAATGCACAATTTTCAGAATTACAAGAAGTTACTTAGAACACTTTCATCCATGATTGTATGTTCCAAGTTGTTTTAATTGGCATGATTACACTTGCCATAATCTGCATACGTCACCATTGTTGTAAGGTTTGGATATTTTTACTGTGCTCAGAGTTATATCAGAGTCTTTTCCATATTTCAACTTTTTCAGATTATGCCAGGAGGAAAAATTGGTTATTATGTTCTTCCCAGACATAAATTTAAACTTATTTATAAATAGAACTTTGTCTGTGTGTGTGTGTGTCTATGTTTGTGTGAGTCCGTTACCTATAGACTCCGAAACGGCTGAACCGATTTTCTTGAAAATTTACACAGTTGTACTATAAGCGTCTGCCAGTGTTCTTAGCTAGGTTTTGTGTTGAGGTACCCCTGATAAATATCAAAAATTGATAATCAAAAATATCGGGTTATAGAAGGAGTGGTCCGATTTTAATCAAATTTGATACACTCATAGACAAAGATATAAGAAACGATATTCAGAAGTTTCAAGGCTGCAGTTCTTACAATAGTGCAGAAAATTTGATATCAATACCAGGAAATCAAAATTTGATTTACATCCATTCATTTTTCTTTCAGTCTACGGTTTCGCTTTAATTGGAAACAACTATTGCATTTTAGTCTTTTGTGCCAACGTCCAAAGAGTCTGAGCTCCAGGACCATAGATTAGTTTTAAAGCTTTTATTACATCCGAGCAACGCTGGGCTATACTGCTAGTAAATTACTAAATGAAAGAACAGAAATTATGTCAAAGTATAACCAGACCAATAAATGCCTACTATGATCATACAATCATGGATGAAAATGTTCTAAGACCCTTAAGTTACTTCTCCTAATTTTGAAAATTACATGCTCATAAAAGATTCCTGTTACATGCGGGTTTGAAAAAATGTAAAATCATTATTGTAAATCATCTGAAGCCACCGAAAGGTAAAAACCTAGATCACAAAATAACTTATTTCCAAATGAAAAAATATATAAGCAGATAGAAAGTTCAGGCTATTCTTTCAACTATTTTTGCAAAAATAACCCGTCTTTAAGAACTAATTAAATCATTTGAATTTATTAACACATATATCTAGTTTAAAATATATTATATAAAAAAAAATATTAAATGTTGATACTAATTTTAACTTAATCTTAAGTTACTATGACATGACATAACCTATTCTGAAATTACTGATTTGCATTAGAAAGAAATTTATGTAAAATATTTTAACTAAATAAATAAATGGTTTTAACTGTTTTTAGTTAATAGAATTTTTAGACACATTTGTATCATCATAATATTCAAAAGATTTTGTGGATTGTATTGACAATCTTTATTTCACCAATATCATATTTTATATTGGTTTTTCTTCCGAGATAAATTTATTAATCAACTAATGTTTCTTCTGTAATTGTAAGACAATTTTTGGGATTAGTTTGTAGATAAGTCTGGAAACTTTACATCTTGAGAAGATTAACTATCCATTTTTTTTATAATCATTTCACCCCAAGCAAGGTAGCACTGCCACTGTTGCACAAGTTGCTATAAGAGAGGAGAGTGATAAGAAAGAGGAACAAGATACAGGGAGTGTCAGAAAAAGGATAAGAGAATGATGGGAAGACTAGTGCACAGGACATTATATGTGAGTAGTGAGAAAAGCAAGATACAAGGTGGGGGGAGAGCATAAGAGAAAGTTGGGAACCAAGGATATAAAATGATGGTGACTGACATTTCACTTAAACTCTTGGAGATTGTAGCTATCAGGGAAGCAAGTAGACAGAAGGGAGTTCCACAGGTAGGGAAGTGCAGGAAAAGAAACTGCT
>JBBBDQ010001661.1:3962500-4127500 GCA_037127315.1 Ascarosepion bandense | reverse complement strand
ATGTGTATATATAGGCATTTTATATATATATATATATATATATACAAACATATAAATGTGTATATATAGACATTTTAAATATATATATATACATATATATATATATATATATATATATATATAAACATAAATGTGTATATATAGGCATTTTATATATATATATATATATATATATATAGCTGCAAAAACATGTGTATGTATATATATATATATATATATATATATATACAGGCATACACACATATACACAGACATTTTAATAATATATATATATATATATATATATATATATATATATATATATATCGAAGTTTTTATGTATATATGTATTTTATATATGTATAATTATATAATTTGAACTTTTTATCAAAAAAAACTTTTGAAGTGTTTATACATATTCAACTTAGAGTTCATAAAATATTTTATTTACTGTTTTCTACCATAAGCAATTGTTCAGAAAAGATGTACACTAATGTATTAAAATTGAAACATAAAAATTGCAAGAGACAATCACAGTTTCAAAAGCTTTTTAATGAAGTATATTTTAATCTCTTAGAAAAAAGAATATACTGAAATTACTAATAAAGACTTTTACACAACTCAAAATACAACTTTTCAAGCAAAACAGGTTTTGTTTAAAGGAGACTATTATTGTTTGACTATATTTTTGTCTTTTTAGACATTACTTATTGTTGCTTTTTAATGCTTCATCTCATAAGTACAACTGGTATCAAATGGTCAAAATAGATGTGGAAAAAAATATGGGTTCAATAAATTGAATCAAAGGGAAGTAACTCCAGTTACAATTGAAGCTAATTTCTGTAGTTTATGTTACCCTTACACAAATCTAGGAAGACTGAATAGCTCCAGTCTTTTAACTATATTTTTTCTTTTTGTAACTCTGAGTGGAAGAGGATAAGTAGTTTTACCATTTCCAGACACCATCAGTTTAAAAAAAAATGGAACATTAAGCAAGGTTGTTGATACTGTTTGCATTTTATACCTTTTATTTTCCAAACTGAAGATTTTAAAAAAATGGTGTATACCAAACACTCAAGAAATTTGCAGGCAGGAGGCAACAAAGAAAAACTGATTTTTAATTAAAGGAAGTAAACCATTAAATGCAGTGTTGAATTAAATGTCTTGATAGCATAGATAAAATTCTTTCTTGATAACTGGAGACTAAAAGATGCTTAAAATTAATCTTTCCGATTCTTTTAAATGATTTTTGATTGGCAGGCTTCAAAAGTTTAGAATATCTTTTTCTCTTAAAGAATTAAAAAAAAACAGTTCATTGACCTTTCACCTTAATTGCAAGTGTGAAAATTGGTTAGTTAAACATAAAAAAATTCACATTGCTTTATATATATGATTTCAGAATTTAATACATTTCTGAAATATGTACAAACAGTTAAAAACAAAAAAAATCATGAAAACTAGAGTGGAAAAAAAGAAAACCAGTTTTCCCCATCACATATTCTATTTCACATACCCCTAAATGACCTTGTGCCAAAGTTTTTGTATTTAATAAATGACGTATGTTTACTTTTTCCATTTTTTTGAAAGGTGGACAGATCCAGTTGGTAGGAAGAAATGGAGATAAAATAAGAAAAAATTTAAGATTTAGGTCAGAGAGACGTACAACTTATTAACACATGTGCACCAAAAAAGAGGCAGGTGAAGAAAATAGCAAGGAAAGAAAATTGGAAGAAGGGAGAGAGATTAAAAATATTGAGAGAGGAGGGTGAGAGATAAAACAGAACAGGTATCTAGATAAAGAGAGAAGGTACTCAAAAAAAAGAGAAAGTTAGTGGAGTGAGGGGGAAAAAAGAAGGAAGGAAAAGACATAAAATGGAGGGAGGGAGAGAGATTAAAAAATTGAAGAAGGAGGGTGAGAGATAAAACAGAACAGGTATCTAGATAAAGAGAGAAGGTACTCAAAAAAAAGAGAAAGTTAGTGGAGTGAGGGGGAAAAAAGAAGGAAGGAAAAGACATAAAATGGAGGGAGGGAGAGAGATTAAAAAATTGAAGAAGGAGGGTGAGAGATAAAACAGAACAGGTATCTAGATAAAGAGAGAAGGTACTGAAAAAAAGAGAAAGTTAGTGGAGTGAGGGGGAAAAAAGAAGGAAAAGAAATGAAATAAAATCAAGAAAAAGAAATAATGAGAAACTGTAAGAGTTTTAGCGAAATGACCAAATAACAAACACGTTTACAACTTTTCCATTTTTTTCATTCTTTTTTTTTTGTTTAGAATTTTTTTCGTTCTTTCTTCTTTCAGTGTGAAAGAAGAAGAAAAATAGAGAAAAAATATCAATTTTTTAACCTTTTTTTTGTTTGTTTTGATTTTCCAAAAAAAATAACAAACTGGAAAATATTGAGGAAGAAAAAAAAGTTAGGCTTTGAAGGACAAAAAACATGATGAGTTGTTTTTTCTTTTACTTTTTTTTTCAAACCAGAGTCGAAATAAATTTTGACAATTATACAGAGAGAGAAAAAGTCATTTTGTATAAGTTTATTTATTTTGTTCTTACCATTCATTCAGGCACCCACACATTTGAAAGAATTCCAATATTTATGATTTATTTGGGGAAGTGGGGAGGAAATTTATGTAAAATCCCTAAAAAACAATTTTCTTTACATTTACATTTTTTTATTAAATATTTGATTGATATATTTTTACTTTTGAACAATACTTCATTCTTTCTTTTGTTAGTTTTTAGGGAGGGTTTTGCATTTAAAAATGCTAAATTATTGCTTTCATTATTAATTTTATTGCCAATTGTTAATTTTCATCAAAACAAAATCATCAAACAACAAAACATTTGTTACTTATTTTTCACATGATATTTATAAAATAGTGGATGGAAAAAAAAAACTGCAACATCAATGTGATGTTCTCATGATGTAATTGCAAATTAAAAAAAAAATTCTGTGTTCCCATCATGCAGTTCATGTCCCACTTTCCTTCTCTTTGAAAATTTTTCAATAAATTTTTTTTTTTAGATATATATATTGAATTTCACCCAGGCAGGATATCATTATTCAAATCATGGTGGATAAAGCAGTAATTCATCATAATTATTTTCCTATTTTGATAAATAATAAATCAGAATGGTGCTTTTTTTCTGTCTGAAAAAACATTTCAGGTCAAATTCAACAATTCATTAAATTTTGTATTCAGAATGTGAGAGTGTGCATCTACTTACTGAGACAAAAATCATAACATTGTAAACACATATTTGCTTATATATATATATATATATATATATATATATATATAACAAACATTTCAGCTTTCATGCAGCAACAACTTCAAATTTAATTTTCCTATTTATCAAAACTTAAAGAAATTGACTCTAAAAACTAAGATTACTGATTTAAAATTTGAACCTTTTAGCAGCATTAGTTACTTAATGAAAATAAAGTTGATGTAGTATAATTAAAATACAAGACATTTTTGTAAGTTTTTTTTTCCTTTTTTTAAAATTCTTATGGTAACTTTTAGATTAACTGAGAGAAATATAATCTCCATTCAGTGTATCTTAAGAACAAAAATCCCGACTATTAAAAATTGGATAATGGTTTAACAATTAAGACTTTATCTATCTATATTTCTGAGTTGAGGTATTATAATTATTTACACTATTTTCATTGTTCAGACTGTTGTCCTTATCTATGTTGCCATATTCCTAACAATTTGACCATTGTACGTTCTGGCCCTCTTCAGGTGATTGGAATTTTGAACCAAACCCTTTATGAACCTTCAAGGCGACATGGTCCAGTGGGTAAAAATCTTGGTTGACTTGACCCAAACAGTTGTGAGTTCAACAAAAACATGGACAGTGGAATTAAAAGGGAGATAACTGATACTGATAGCCATAAGAGACATGGCCTGTGAAATTAGAACAATCTACCTGGGTGGACAAAATAAAAGGTTCTGTTTGAAATTCCAATCTTCTGAAGAAGGCCAGAGCATACAATGGTTGAAAGGTTGTGAATATGGCAACAATGATGAGGACAAAAAATGTGAACAACGTAAATAATGTAAATTAAGACTTTGTATATTTTCATTTTAGACAATAAATTTCTTTGAATTTATTTTAATTAAAATTGTTCCAAGGAGTGTAAATAAATTATTTACAAAGTCTGGCTCTGTATTTTACATTTAAATTTTTTTTTTTTTTGTTACTAAATGCTGGAGAAGCTTGCAAGAACATTTTTAAATGATGTAGACAAGTGTAAACCATTTCTACTTTATTTTATTAAACCCCGCTAAAGATTTTTCAAAGAAAATCATATTAATTGGGAGTTTTTACTAAAAATCATCTTTGATTTTTTGATGACCAGGGAAACAACAAAATTTTGTTTTTGCATCAAGTTTAGTTTTATAAAATGTTCAGTGATATTGTGGTTTTTTTGTGTTTTTTTTAAATTTTATTTTGCTTTTTTAAGCCAGAGATTAACTTTTGTTGAAGCTAAAATAATCAAAATGCGGCAAGCCTCATCCACATAAAAAAAAAAACGTTAAGGGGAAATAATTCAAAATGGTTGGCATTCACTTTTTATTTGATTTTTAAAAGCAGTTTATACAGGTATACCTCAAGTTACATTGTTTTTAGTTAAGTCGTTCGCAGTTATATTTCATTTCTCAAAAAAATATATGGCAAAATAAAATTCAAGTTTAAGTCATTTTATTCAACTTTACGTCTGTCTGTCACAAATATTAAAGTTGTAATATCACTAGAAAAGCATTAAAAGCACATAAAATCATGTTATTGTTCAATAAATAAGAATAAAAGTATATAAAATCATATTAAAATATGTACATTTACAGTAAACGTTAATATAATCATCATAAATCCTAGAGAATTAAATAAATGGCGTCCATAAAGTGTGTGAGTGGCTATTTAGAATCACTTCATTCTGCAGCTTGAACAATTAAACTTGAAGGATAATACAGTGTTCAAACAAAATGGAGATCCTTGTCACTTTGCGCTGCATGTTAGACAGTTTCTAAATCAGAAATTTCCTAACAGATCGATCGGAAGGGATGGACCATTTTATTGGCGTCCACGTTTGCCAGATTTGACTCCGTTAGATTTTCTATAGAGACATGTGAAAATAAAATTTTAAATAAAATTTCAATAAAACCTTTAAAAATATAGATTTACTTCTTTCTAATCCTTTTTACAAATTATTTATATCACAAATACAAATAATGTTATGAATTTTTTAAAGTGCACACGAACTTTATGGACACCCTGTTTGAAAACATCTGTTGTCGTTTTATTTAGCGGTCGTTAAGAGCTCAACATTGGCATTTACCACATTAATTTTGATATCTACAGTTTGTATGTACCAAAGTAAATAAACAAATTGAATGTAAATATTGGTAAATTTAACATAAATTAGTTTATTTTCTACTAAAACAAAATAATTTTAATAACTGTATTTGTTATTTAACCTTAAGAGATCATTTTATTTTATAATGTCTTAGAGTGAACCACATTCACAAATAAAGAGTCCATGATGTACTGTAAAGATTGACAAATTATAAATGTCTACATTTACAAATATGAAATTATTTGTTTGAACATTGTTTTTGATCGATACTCATATTTAAGTAGATATTCTGTCTATAATCAAACAGTATTATATATTTATTTCTACCAGCCTGATTATTTACGATAAATTTTTGTTACAAAATGATACACATTTTTATAACAAAAATTTATTGTAAATAATCAGGCCGGTAGAAATAAACATATAATACTGTTTGATTATAGACAGAATATCTACTTAAATATGAGTATCGATCAAGAATAATGTTCAAACAAATAATTTCAAATTGTCAGTTGTTTAAAGACCATTTCATTAATTTCCATAACATATTCATTAGGCCACTCCAGTTTAAAAAAAAAATGAAGTATTTCGTACTATTTTTAGTATTTATTGTCAAGTGGATAATTCTAAATGAAAATAGAATGGTTCTTTTGTTATTATTACTTTGCAAAATTTTACAAGACAAGGGAGCAAAAATGAACTTATATAATAAATTCATTTGATGCACATGTTATTGTGCATTATTAACAACAACAAAAAAATTCTATTTTCATTTACAATAATTCACTTGGCAATAAATACTGAAAAATAGTATGAAAGACATAATTGTTTTAAAACACTGGGGTGGCCTAATAATTATAGCCAGTAGAGTATATCCATGTATTCGTAAACTTAGATTACTTTTTTTCTGTATTATATTAAAACTAAAACTTATTTGTTAGTAAGCTTAAAATAGATTCTTATTGACCATATATTATTAAAATGCATTAAATAAAAGACTTAACTGGGATTGGTTATTTGTGGTTTAGACTAGTGGTAAGTAAATTTGGAGACAAATTTGACTTTAGCCATTTTTAGACTGACGTCACCTCTCCTGGAACAATTTACAGACATAAGGTGAGGTATACCTGTCGTCTATTTTTTAGTTTCATTTTTTTCTTGAAATAAAATTCCTAATTTTAGTAGTAACTTTTGAACAAAAATTAACTCAAAATGTTCATATTATTACTCAGCAGATTTGTATGGTTGATAAATTTAAGAAACATTTATTGTATATTTTTCTCTGGTTAAGATTTTAAAATAAGAAATAATCAACAAGTATTAATTTTGTTTTCCTTACTCCTTATGTATACATACATACATACATACATGCACTCTTTAAAAAATACTGCTCACAGTAAGTGGGACTGACAGAAAACAAAGTTGTTTTGAAATCAGAATAATTCTTTTAATTGATTAGCTGAAGCTGGTTTTTCTTTGGCAATGAATCACAAAACTTGAAGCTATCATGTCTTTTGCTTTTGTATATATATATATATATTTTTTTTTTAATCTAATGTCACCAGACTTACAGCATATATTAAACTGGCTCTACAAGAAATAAATTTTAATTTTTTGATGTTTTTATTTTTGGACACTGAATTTTCATGATAAATGGCTTTCATGTTATTATTATATTTTTTATAGATATAATATCCAGTCTGCTTCATATCTGTTTTTTTTTTGTTGTTTTTTCATATATATATATATATATATATATTTGTTTATATGAATCAAAATCATTTTTTAACTGTTATATTTTTCTGCTAACAAGCTGATTTGCAAACAGAATATGCACCATTTTATTTGATTTCAACAAATTTTTTTGAATGAATTTGGAAAAACAAAAAAAAAAATACAAAAAAACTACTATATGCAAGAAAAATGTTTTTAAAAAATCTTAATGTCAATATTATCTTTACAAGCAGAGAATTATCATTTTTTTTATTTGCCACTAAAAATTTATTGCATTTGTAAATTTATAGATGTTCCCACAAAAATTATGTTTAGTGGAGATGATACTATAAGCAAATTGAGGAGACAATCTTTGACATTTGCACAAATATATTTTGAATTTTTTTTAATTCTTTTTATTTTAGATAGTATATTTTGTCTCAGGTTTGGTAAATGTCTGTGGAATTTATATCTTGTGATGAACCCTGCACATCATTTTTTTTTCTTTAGAATAATGGATAATGCTGCAATGGTGTTCAATTTAGGGAAGGACAAGAGTGGTGGTTTGGGATGGGGGATAAAAAAATCCAAATATCTATTTTCTTCTCCAAAGATAACACACACACACACACACACGCACACAAACGAATACGCACTAGTTGTTGTTTTTATTATTATTTCTTCTTTTTTTTCTTCATTTTTGTATTTTTTAAATTCCTCCATTTAAATTTCTCGACATCAATACCGGTATCATCTGAAACAGCCATATGCAAACTTTTTTTTATATATATAGTTTGGAGAGGATGGGTGAATTGAAAAAAAAACATTGGTGGTGGACTATCTTTCCCAAGTTTGCTAAGTGCAGAAAGAATCGCCCAATAACTGCGATACAATTCTATGATACATACTTATTGCTTTTTTTTAAGAATTTGTGTGCTTTTATATATATATATATATATATATATATAGATAGATATAGATATAGATATATACAAGTACAGTAGAATGTTTCTCCAAATAAAGAATTTCTTTATTTTTAAATTAAAAAAAAAATGAAAACATCTCTTAATCAACACTTTTGTTTGTTGTTTTTTTTTTTTGTTTTGCCACCTTCTCTTCATTCATTTCAAACTGCGTTTTGAATAATTTGTTTAAAGCTGCAGTAGTTTGCACTTAGCTGTTCAGTTGATAGACATTGTAGTCGTTTAGGAGGTAGGAACAGAGGGAAGAAACAAGATTAAATGTAATCAATGGTGAACACAGTGACTGCAAATCATGTGTTTTTCATCACAACTCATTTTATTTGATATTATATTTATGTAAGAGAAGTGTGAGGCTGTATTTTTCTTTCTACATTAATTTTTTCATCATAATTCTTTTATCTTTAATATAATTATTTAATAACCGGGTTTTTTGTAACACATCACTTTTTCTGGCTAAGTCAATATTCAAAAAAAATAATATTAAAACTAATTGATAAAATTTTATTATAAATTATTTTAATTCTATATTGTCCTTAAAACCTAAATATGATCATAAATTATAATTTTAATTATATATATATTCTCTATTTTTTTCAATATACACAATTTTTTCTACATCAAATCACTATATCATACACTTTAACATTTTTTCCTATGTGTAAATTTTATTGATTTGTTTACAAATATTTACTTTTTAATTTTATCAACTGCTAAATTTTCAAAACTTTTATATTGAACAATAGCATTTTTAAGTATCAAGGCTGTTGACAATTTTTCCATATTTCCATATTTTTTTTAATGGTTCTGATGAAGTTCTTATTGAGCAAAATCTTAAAAACAGAATAAAATTTTAAACATTGAATTGGTTTTTGCATATTCCATCTTGTATACTTTGTTAAGAAATTTCATATCAATCATTTCATGTGTATATGGACACACACACATATATATCTATGTGTGTGTATTCAAGAATAGTTATTTAATTTTAGAGACACACCAAATAAGTACTTGAAATGATGTTCAGATTTATTCAATAGAGATACTTTGAATATTTGCATGCAAAGATAAGATTTTTTTATAACATCGATTGTTATTTTTAGTAGATACTCTTGTTTGAAATAGATGTCCCATTTCTTTTTAACCAATGTGTATTATCTCTAACAGCCTGCATACACAAGAAATCTTAATAAAGAAAATGTACTCTCCTATCTCTCACTTTGTAAGAGAAACGACCATTTGATCTGGTGTGCTTTAGACTGCTCGGCTACAGAGAGCATCATAGCCCAGCAAGGTTCTATTTACCGTTTTAAGGAATGCTCACTTCCTCATTCAGTAAATTTGGAAAGCCCATATCTGCTTAGTTTCAAAATGTAAACAAAGCAGTTGCTAAAGAATTAATAAATTCATTTTTCATCAGACATTTTTATTGCTTCAATTCTTATTTTAGTGGATACCCATATTTGAAATAAACCACCTGTTATTTTTTTTGTTTTGTTTTTATTTGTTTGTTTTTTTAACAGTATGTATTACATCTACCGGCACTCAGGAAATCTTAATAAAGGAAATTTACTCTCTGGCAAGGTTTGAACCTATGTCCCTCTTTGTAAGGGAAACCACCATTTGATCTAGGGTGCTTTAGACTGCTCAGCCACAGAGATCATCACAGCCTAGCAAAAGGGGCTTACAACGGAGAATAGAAACTTGCTTGACTGTGATGTTCTCAGTAAACAAGCAGTCTAAAAGCATCCCAGATCAAACAGCTGATTCTCCTATAAAAGAGGACACAGGTTCAAATCCTGACAGAGAGCATATTTACTTTATTATCTCTCAAGTGCACTGGCTGGTATACATAATACAGACTGTCTAATATCTTTTTAAAAATTTAAAAAACAGGGCATGTATATCAAATATGTTTAGTGGAGATGATACTATAAGCAAATTAAGGAGACAATCTTTGACATTTGAACAAATATATTTTGAATTTTTTTAAAATTCTGTTTATTTTAGATAGTATATTTTGTATCAGGTTTTGTAAATGTGTGTGGAATTTATATCTTGTGATGAACCCTACACATAATTTATAATGTATTTTTCTTTCTACATTAATTTTTTCATCATAATTCTTTTATCTTTAATATGATTATTTAATAAGTGGGTTTTTTTCTGGCTAAGTCAATATTAAAAAAAGTAATGACTGAAGTAATAAAAATGTCAGATTAAAAAATAAATCTGTTAATTCATTAAAAAGTGATTTGTTATCTGTCACATATAAATGTGTAAGGTTGATTCAGTGTGAACAGGTACCTACAATTACTGAACTGTAATTCAGTCAGTTAAGTGCCATACATGATACACGCTTGGGCGATCATGTCTTGAAAGAAACATGACTGACTGGGCAGAATATTATCCCGCAGTAGGTTGCCATTGCTTTCTGTGGTAGACTGGTAGCCGATCAAGGCTATAGAACCCAATCTGTCCTATTATTTAACCCATAACTGGAAGGAATAGACGGATTAATACCTTTCCCAAGGGTATTTGCACGTAAGTGAATGCAATGAATTCAGCTGGAATTCGAACTCAGCTCCCCGATTTCTCGTTCCGAGTTGATATCCAATGCACCACAACGCACATCCATAACTGTAATTACCTGACTTAAAATATAAGCATATCTATATACCAAAATTAAAAAATAGTCTATTCTTTATTATATTCGTCCGTTAAGTTTCTACACTTTGTGCCAATTTATATTGAAAATAATGACAACTAACATTTCTCCAAAGTTTTAGCTCGTCAATGCTATTCTATAGCAAAAATCCCAGACTGGAGATATTCTTTGGAATATCTGAATGATCCTCATATTATAACCACTTCATTGGAATATAGACAACCTCCTGACTGGGTAGAGAAAATTCTAAAACTGGATTCACTCCATCACTGCTTAGACTGCCTTATTATCTCTGTAGATGATAATATGGAAAAAGCTATTCAGACAATGTGTTTTGCCTCTTTATGATAGGTTTTTAGGTTGAACTTAGAGACAGACTCACGTGTAAGGAAAGTGCGTTAGAATTTTCTGGAAGAGATAATAAATATCATTATCAAATGCTTTGGCCAAGTATTTTTTTAAAATCTTAATAATACCCATCACTGTATTCAGTAAAAAAAAGACTAACTTTTTTTTTTGGAAAACAGTGAAATGGAAATATTCCAGTCTGGGTAATCGAAAGTCTTATTAAAGAAAATGCATCTCTTGCTTGGCCAGGATATCTCTTGTGGCCGAGCATATTAAGCATACTGAGTTCAAAGGTAGTTTCTTAAAATAAAGTGAATGCAGCTTCAATCTCTACCAAAACGAATGTTTTCTTTGATAAGACTTACAGTTGCTAAAGCCAATAGATATCAATTACACTGAGATTTAAAAAAGAAAAAATTTAAAAAAAAGATGCCTATTTCACATGCATCCAGTAAATACAATGTTTATAGTAGAAACAAACAAACAAATGGATAGTACTCTATAGTTAGCATTTAAGAGTTACCTCCCCATGACCAAAGATCATATGTTATTCAGTTTTAAATCACCCAGATCTTTAAATGAAGTTAGTACATTTTAGGAGAGATCTTAATATTTCTGGCTATAATCCAGCATATTGTTTATGTTACAAAATCATGCGGTTGGTATTATATAAACAGCCTTTAAAGTTAACTATAAACAAGTATCAACAGTTGTTCATAAATACCTTCAAGAAAACTAATACCTACTTTTTTTAGATAATGATTGTGAGTTTAATCCGTCGACTGAATAGCACATACTCAGACTCAAAGAAAACCGGGTGAGCAACAATAGAGTAGTACTAAAAGGTTAAGACAAGCTAGGCATGGAAAGTGGAACGAGAACAATCTACCCCTGTAAATAAGATAAAGGGTTCAGTTTGAAATTTCCTGAAGGTTACCTGGATCAACAAACACTTGAAGGAGGCTGTGGAGGACAATATCCAAAACAGTGTGATAGTAAAAACAAAGATGAGAATATCAGCCAGGCTTTAAATAAATAACTTCATTTTGGCTAAAATAAGAAATCCTAGAATTTCTGTATTATTATTTTAGAAATGTTGTATTCAAATATTATCAAATATTATTTCGTATTGTTTCGTATTGTTATTTCATATTGTTTCGTATTGTTATGACTTTGCTATCATTAAATTATACGAATATTTACAATATTTTATCTTAAAAATTTTAAATGCAGTATCAATCTTTATTGTTCGCTTTAATTTTTATTCTTTTATCGTTATTTCTCCTTAATAACCATTTTCCACATATTCTTTAGCACTCAGTAACCTCTTGCGTCCTAGTAGCTTTATTTCCTTGCTTGGGGTGAAATAAAAAAAAACAGATATGTATATTTTCCTTCTTTTTCTGATTCTATAATTCAGTTTTGCTATATACTGATCAAATGTCAAATACTACTAAGAATCACCATGCCAAGTACACATCTTCATTCCTTTTGTATTCCATTAGTAAAGAGGAAGTTCCACTCAGCTTCTTCACAAGAATCACTACTTTGTGGAACAGACTCCCTAGAGGATGCTTCCCAATCACTGCAATCTTAACCTCTTTAATAAGGTCAAGTATTATCTTTCTTTTATATTCTCATAATCTGCACTTCCTCCTCTTATGTCCATATAACAATCAAGAATCACTACTTTGTGGAACAGACTCCCAAGAGGATGCTTCCCCAATCACTGCAATCTTAACCTCTTTAATAAGGTCAAGTATTATCTATCCTTTATATTCTCATAATCTGCACTTCCTGTCCATATAACAACCTCATTCAGTAATCTTCTACCTTGAGTGGCTTGTAGGCCTTGCATTGGGTGAATGTGGTATATAATTAAAATAATTTTTTCTGTTACTGCCATTATATGTAAAACATACAATGAAAATTATTTTGTGTCATTTTAAGAATATATTGAGTGCAACATTGTCTCATACATGGTTATGCCAAGTACACAGGGTAAAATCATCTTCACTCCTTTTGTATTGCATTGGTAAGGAAGAAGTTCTTATTCATGGTTATTAATCTTAGATTAATTTTTATTTTTAACTTTTTAGTTATTTTTGCTGTCAAACTTTGATTGATTAAAATGAAAGAACAATAATGAAGAATATGTATTAATAATGCCTCAACTATTGAATATTGCTGCTACATATGGCTCAGGGCTCCTGCTATATATTTAGAGATTCTTGATAAAGTCCCAAAAAGAATCTGCAATGTTATTGATCCTTACCTGGCATCTCAGCTTTAGTCACTTTCCCACCACTGTAATGTAGATTCCCTGTGCCTTTCCTATAAATACATTCATGGTAATTATACTGATGAACTTTCCTCTATGACACCTGGACTTTGTGAATATAAACTCAGTACTAGATTGGCAGCTAGGTCTCTTCATTTTAAAGTTGAAATGGCTAGATATAACCACAGATTCTATGTTAATAGTTTCTTCTATCACACTTCTTGCTTGTGGAACTCTTTTCTGACTTATTGTTTCTCAGTCAACTTTAATCTTCTGAAATTTAAGTGCTAATATGAGAATCATTATCTCCTGTCTTCTTAATTCGTGTTCATTTACTGTTTACTTTCCTTAATAGCATTTTTTTATCATATTCTCGAACACCAAGCAACCCTTTATTGTGTTGCCTGGATTGAAATGGTTAAAAACAATAAAAATAAAACAAAAAGACAAAATGCAATTATACTGAAACTTTCAAGTTCAGCAAAGTCTAGAAAACTGATTTGTCATTGTAAATTGTAATTTAAATTTGTATTTCTTGAAAGTGGCAATCATATAACGTCTCCAAAGGCATCAAGATGAGGACAGAGTTTAAGTAACAATGTACATTGTATTTGGAATGGTTAGCCTCACAAAAAAAATGGCATCAGCAAACCAAATTTCAAATTTTGGTTAAGAGTTTCTATTCACTTTACACTAATGTCCTTGGAAAAGGTATGAATCCATTCTGGCTCTTCTCTCCCCTGCCATGGATAAAATAACAGGACAGTCTTGGCTGGTAACCAGTCTAAGAAGGAAATACTCAGACATCAAACAGGCTAGATGTGAGATTAACAACTCTAGCCTATAAAATCTGTTTACCACAGAAACAAGAGCAGCATCTGTTTGTGTGATGTTGTTGTAATCCTATGCTCTCTACGAAGGCTACAGATTTCTACTTACGTACATCTTATTTATGACTAAATAACAGAATTTATAAGCTTCTCTCAGCTATGCATTAAATAGCAGGGTAGATTGGACTCTCTAACTGTGTTTGGCAAACCTGTCTAGGAGAAGAATTCAAAACCATATATAGCTCTGACAAAACACGTACTAAGCACCCTGCTATCCATCCCCTATAATCTGTCACTCTTTCTCATAACTTTCCTCCTATGTAACCTCCCTGCAAAACAGTAGCAATAAAATGCCTTGCTTGGGCCGATATGATTATAAAAAAAAAAAAAATATGGAATTTACAATTAATAGCATGGTATGGTTGCGGACACTACAATCTTGACTGTAATTACAGGTCGAGGTTATTTATTACTACAAGTAAAAGCTTGTGAAAACCTCGGTATTCTTACAAGACAACAGTAAACTTAAATTATATATAATCCATATTAAGCTTATAGGAGTAAATAACTAAACACATTTAAATTAAAATCAAAAAACAAAAATTGATTGGAACTCTTTGAGTTTTCACTTCAGATTAAGGTTAAGAGAAAAGAAACCATAGCCATTTGTGCCAACCATTTAGGGGACCATAAATAAGGTATAGTTTGGAGCCTATTTCATGCATATTTTATGAGTCACTTAAATATGAGAATACCAAAGATTTAGTTGCATATGGTTGAGACAAGATAAGAAGTAATATTTTCTTGAGTCATCAAAGTGTCATGTGATTTCTTCCAAATTGACATCTAAGAAGCAAGCAATGAAATTCTTTTATCAAGATTCTAGAATCTTGAGATTTCTTTTATATCCCAACTTCTTAGAATTGTATATTTTCCAGTCATGTCAATGAGATGATCATAGCAGCAGCAGCAGAGAAAGATTGTGGGCATCTTTACTTTTATATCACATATGAACTGGTACTATAAAATTGTTCACTAAGTTTAGCCTAGTCTGACACACAGCTACAATAGTTAGGCACCCATGAGAACTTCAACTAGACCCTCTATCAAATTTGTATAAGAGAAGAGCTTATTAATGGTTGTACTATTTTAATCATTTATGTTATATAGCCTTTTGATCTGTAACACTCTATCTTGACTGGCTCTTAGGTCTTGTACAAGTGAATATCATTGTAATTAAACATTAAGCATTTTGTCTTATTAATTTAGATTATATTCAGATCACATAATTTTTTTTGATGATGTCAATTCATCAGTGACACATGTCAACAAAGAAAATTTTCTGAATTGTCATATATATATATATATATATATATATATAAGTTATAGTTTAGAACATGTACAAATAATTTTTACATGTTCTAAACTATAACTTATAATATAATTCATAGCTCTATTTCTATATTGAGCACTGTTTTAAATTAATATTTTGAACATTGTTAATACTTTCTTCGTTTTTTATTCACTTATAATATATATATATATATATATATATATATATATATATATATATATATATATTTTAATTAGTTTTTGGTCATAATTAAATTAGACCAGTATAAAGTTGTATTAAAAAGTGTTCAATACAATTATATTGTAAGACTTTTGAATATTTTTCATTTGTAAATGAGTTATTATGCGACCTAGGTTTCTACCTTTTGGTATCTTCAGACAATTTACAATAACTTGAGTTATTGTAAATCAACTGAAGACACTGAAAAGTAAAAACTGAGGTTGCAGAATACCTCATTCCCAAATTATATATATATATATATATATATATATATATATATATATATATATATATATATATATATCAATAAATATACATATTATCCTACATTTTATACACGACTCTGATTTTCATGCATTTCATCAATCTTCAGGTGCTTAACATATCATACTGGCTTATTTTCAATTTGAAATATTAATTAGTATTCTTTTTATTAAAATTCTTTATGGGTATAAATTTAATGTACTAATATTTTTACATTTATTAACTGTATACTTATTCACCTTCTTACCTATATGTGTGTGTGTGTGTGTGTGTGTGTGTGTGCGCATAATATTTCAGATATTACTAAAATTTATATCTGTAAAAGGACAATACGAATAAAAACAAATGAAAACCTGTCTTAACCAATGCATTTCATCCTCAAGGCAAGTGTAAGCATTTTATTTTGCAAAAAAATATATTTAAAAACATAAGTAAAAATGCTAGTTTTTCAAAAGTTCTAAACCTAAGAGATGTTCATAAATATTCTTCAGCAGAACTGAAAAATCAAGGTAAATTATGGAAGATGCTAAGTGATGTAATTTAATGTCTAATAAAGAAAAGTGAGTAAATGATGTAATTTAAATTTAAAATCTTTCTTTTTTTAAT
This sequence comes from Ascarosepion bandense, assembly GCA_037127315.1. Lineage (NCBI taxonomy): Eukaryota > Metazoa > Mollusca > Cephalopoda > Sepiida > Sepiidae > Ascarosepion > Ascarosepion bandense. The sequence goes on along the minus strand of JBBBDQ010001661.1, from coordinate 4,110,893 downwards.
GCAATTAATATTTAAATTATATTAGTATAGCATAAATTTTATATATTATTTATTTTTTGAATAACAGAACATTACGAATTTGACCATTTACTTTTGACTTTTTAACATTTTTATTGTTATGCATGTTTGCTTTGGAAAGGAGTAATTCTTTCAGTGAAGGAGATATTTGAAAAAAATCCAGTGTGCAGATTTATATTTTAAGATTCGATAGTCGCACTCTCAAGAATTTTTCCTTTAAGTAAATTACTTTCACTTTAAATAAGTGTGGCATTCTTTAGATCAAAGTTGTGATTGAATTTATTTCTATATATAACTAATGCATTTGACAAATTGTGTATATTTGCCTGTACTGTGTGTGTGTGTGTGTGTGTGTGTGCATATATATATATATGTGTGTATGTGTGTGTGCATATATATGTGTGTGTGTGTGTGCATATATATGTGTGTGTGTGTGTGTGTGTGTGCATATATATGTGTATGTGTGTGTGCATATGTGTGTGTGTGTGCATATATATATGTGTGTGTGCACGCATATATATGTGTGTGTGTGTGTGCGTGCATATATATATATATATATATATATATATATATATATATATATATATGCTAAATAATAATAATACTTATTGATATACATAAAATTATGTAATGTGCTCAATAGATACCAAGAGCAATGACTATTATGAATGAATATTTTATTTATTAATAATAATAATAATAATAATACCTATAGTAAATATGTATTTGATGAAGAATTCAAAATTGAGTTGTAAAGACACAAGATTTGTACACTGGGCTGCCATACTAACAAACCAGGTGGAAAACACTGCAAAACTCATTACCTGATGGGACACACAGACTTGGATTGAAATCACATTATTGCACATATGCACACACATACAGACACTACAGTAACAGAACAAAGTAGGGTCGGATCAAATCTGATTGGGTAGAATTTTAGGAAGGGGGAATAGACTTAATTTTGGGGTTTGGGGACCTTTGTTTTTTTTTTTCCATTTCTTTTAAATCGTTTTTGGGTGGAGGAGTTGGGGAGTACAGCTTAGAGGGATAACAACAAGGGGGAACTTTTTTTTTCTTTCTTTTTTTTTTCTCCAAAGAAATAGAACTCTGGTAAAACAACAAAAAAAAAAATTTTTTTTTCAAATTTTTGGACACGTAGTATATCCAGTTGGTCTGGTCAGATATTTGCTCAGTTAGCCGGTCAGACAATTGGTCAAGTTCTGGACCACCCTCCTCAGTCCATTTTTTTTTCTTTCTTCTTCCTCTGCCATGTTTCCTTGCCAAATCCCTCAGGGTATCCTACCACACCCCTGTTTCTGCTGGCAGAGATACAGAATTGGCTGACAAAGTCCTTTCTAGGTTAACAACAAGACCTGTTCTGTCCTTGTTGCTGATTGGAAGTGGCAGGAGTTTGGAGGGGCCCCAGGGGGTCAGGAGGGAAACAGGACAAGCAGATATATAATTGTGGCGGTGGCGGTGGTGTTGGTGGTGGTAGAGAATTGTGGAGGTTCATAAAACAAATGGTAAATAAACCAGCAATGTTGAAGAGACAGTAAGTAACAGAGTATGTGTGCTGACGATGGCAAGGTGCCGACCGTGAATGCTGTGGCTGGATGCAGAAGTTGGCTCCTCCTCTTCGACATCTTCCCCCGCACGATTTGGGAAGTGTGTATTCTCCATCTTGCGTGGACCTGAAAACAGATTGTAGAATGAGATTTTTTATTGCAGTATAAACACCAAAAAAGAAAACATACTGGCCATTGCTCACTGTTCTTCCAAAATTAGTTCCTGCAAAATGTCTTTAGTACAAGGAAAAATTGCAACAAGACTTGGTGGAGCTGTACAATAGGTACTGTCACCAGAAATAAACATTTTTATTTTAAAAAATCCTTTTATATTACTATCAACCAAAATCAAACAAAGTACATTTCAAATATCTGGGAAGTGTTTTTACATCAAATGGAAAGTGTGACACTAAAATCTAAAGGCACATTGGGATAGTGAATGATGCCTTTCAAAAGTTATGCAATGTACGAGGGTCATCCAATAAATACGGCAAATTTTTCGGTGTAAGGACTTCTAATACAGATAGAAGCTTACTTATTTTTAATTTTTCAACGTAGTCTCCCAGCAGTGTCACACACTTTTCCCATCTATGCACAAGCTTCCGTATTTCCTCAGCGTAAAAATCTTTGGACTAATGTCTTAGCCAATCGCTCACAGCACTTTTGACTTCATCGTCACTTTCAAACTCCATGCCTCTTGAAGGGGCAAAATCTGGGCTGTAAGAGGGATGAGGAAGCAGTTCTCAGCCAAGCTCGTTGATGGTCTGCACTGTTTGGACTGCTGTGTGAGGCCTTCAAGTAGGCAAGGTCATCTTGGACAATTTTGTATGCTGTCCCAACAGATAGGCTCAAAGTCCTTGCAATGTCATCCACTGTCACCCTTCTGTCAGACTGAATAAGGTCATTAACTGATTCGATCACCTCAGGAGATCTCACTTCTGTAGACCTCCTAGGCCTGTCTTCATCCTCAACACTTGTGGCACCATACACAGTTGACATTCTCCTATAAATTTCAACTGGTTTGCACCCTTCAGCAACCAAAATCTTGATAACTGACCTCTGTTCAATACTAGAGCATGCTTCTTGGTCGGCCATTTTGTTAATCTCCAAAACTCTCAAAGTTTATTTTCAATCTGCAAAAAAAATTAAATCCCTTTGAAAAAGAAGTAAAGAAAAATTAAAAAAAAAAAAGTAAGCTTCTATCTGTATTAGAAATCCTTATAGTGAAAAATTCACCTTATTTATTGAATGACCCTCGTATTAAAAAAACGGAAACATTTTGTTAGAAACAAAGAGGCCTAAACTGTTATATAATATCAGTCCTCCTATACAACAGTAAATGCTGGACAATCTCCTCATAGATGAAGAAGAGACTTAAAGCAACAGAAATGTGGCTCTACAGAAAAATACTGAGAATACCACAGACCAAACATGGAGCAATGAAAATGTTTTAGAGAAAATAGTAACAAAAAGGACACTTATACTTAACATCAGAAAGATAGGCAGTTGAAATTTTAATAATGAGGAAAGAGGGTTTGGAAAATTTGATACTCACAGAACAGATTGAAAGCAAGAGAGACAGGAGAAAACAATGCACAACCTACCTAACAAGCTTAAGTAAATGAATGGTAGAACATGATTTAGGAGAAATAAAAGACGTTTATTAAGATCTACAAAGGACAAGAAATTGTGGTGTCAGGACCACTTATGTAACTGAAGGGACACAGCACACAAAGAAGAGTTGCCAATCATCCTACAAAATTGTCGGGCATCAGTTGATACAGGACATGTTTTTGTTGCATATTTTGAAAATCAATGATAGCTTTTACAAATTAAGCATAAATGTTTCTTCTTTTTAAAAATCTACTTAATAACGATTGAATTCCAGTTGAATTTGTGATGTTCACTTATGCACAAATAACCTTGGTAAAGGTATTAATCCATCTCTTCCTTCCAGCTATGGGATGAATAACAAGACAGATTGGGTTCAATAACCTTGGTTGGCAACCAGTTTATCACAAAAAGTAATGGCAACCTACAGTAAGAAAATGTTCTGCCCAGTCAGTCATGCTCCTTTCGAGACATGAGCATCCAAGCCTCAATTACATATAGCACTTAACTGACTTAATAAGCATGAACAGCTGAAATATGTGCAAAATGTTGCCTGTTTTACTCTCCTTTGCTCTCAATCTCTCTCTCTCTCTCTCTTCTTTACTTTTCCTTCTCTCACTTTAAGTCACCCCTCTCCGATTTCACTCTTACTTTCTCCCCATATCTCTTTCATCCTCCTTTTCCTCTCTTTTTTCTGTACCTCTCTCTCTCTCTCTCATTCTTCTTTTCTCTTTCTCTCTCCACATGTCCCACTTTCTTTCACCCTCTCTTTCATTCCTCCTCCTCTCATCCACCTTCTCACCTTCTTATCATCTCTTTCACTCTCCACATCTCTCTTTCTTTCTCCCTCTCTCTTTTTCACCATCCTTCTCCCCTTTACTTTCTCTATCCTTCTCTCTCTCTCTTTCACTTACATACAGAAATTCAATGACCAACTAAAAACACTACCTCACTGTTCCTATTCTTCTTCTATGTGCCATACCCCTATCACTGATAACCTCTCCCTGGATATAGAGCTTGACAAGAGAATTGGGAAGGCAGCTACAACCCTTGTGTGCCTCACAACACATGTTTGGATCAACTCCAAGCTGACAGTGAAGACAAAGATAGCAGTGTGCAACGCCTGTGTCATTAGCACACTACTATGTGGCAGTATGCCAGGCAAGAGAAGAGTCTGAACATCTTCCACGTTAGAAATATCCGATGCATATTCAGAATCTCATGGTAAGACAAGGTGCCCAACACTGAGGTCCTATCTCATGCAGGTCTGCCCACCATGTTCCTATACCTTAAACAGCACAGACTCTGCTAGCTAGGCCATGTCCACTGCATACCAGATGGTCACATTCCAAAAGACTTCCTTTATGGAGAGCTGGCCTCTGGAAGAAGACACACTGGATAGACACAGCTGTGGTATCGTGACATCGTAAAACCCAACATGAAGGCTGTGGGCATCAATACAGAGTCATAGAAGAGCATAACAGTCAACTGGTCTAAATGGAGAGGAATCCTGGCCCAACAACCCAAATGAAGGGAGGAGCAGCTAACACAAGTTGCCATGGAGAGGCAGGTTCACAGCAAAGTGACAGCTCCGACAGACCAGAAACAAAACATGAATGCAGCCTCTGCATCAGAGACTGTCACTCCCGTATGGGCTTCTACAGTCACAGATACTGATGCTCCAGCCAAGCAGACAACTAAAATGCTACCCATGGTCAACCCTGACTGACGGAGGCCTACTACTATCTCCCTATCCCTTGTAGCTCTTAACACCCTTTCTTTTGTCACCCTTCTCAAACCCTGCATTGTCATCCATTTGCTCAAGCCCATCAGGTATATCATATGTTGTTTTCCCCTGTCTCTCTTTCCAGAGACTACAAAGAGTCATATCAAATTCTCCAAGCCCTCCTTTCTCATTACGTGTCCCAGAAACTTCAGCTGTCTTTACCTGATATTAAGCATCAGTTTCCTTTTTATTTCCATCCTCTCGAAAATCTTGTCGTTGCTCACTGTTGGTCTATGGTATCCTCATCATCCTTCAGTAGAACAACATTTTGGTTGCTTGAAGTCTTTTCTTCATCTTTGATAAGATTGTCCAGCATTCGCTGCCATATTAAAGGACAGACATCACATAATAATCCAGTACTCTTTTCTTTGTTTCCAATAAATTTTTTCTCTCTCAATAGTGCATTGTGATGCAGTGGATATCGGCTCAGAACAACAAATCGGGGAGCCGAGTTTGAATTCCATTTGAATTCCTTGCATTCATTTACACACAAATACCCTTAGGAAAGGTATTAATCCATCTCTTCAGTTATGGGTTAAATAATAGGATAGATTGGGTTCTATAGCCTTGGCTGGCAACCAGTCTACTGTAGAAAGCAATGACAACCTACTGCAGGATAATTTTATGCCCAGTCAGTCATGTTTCGTTCAAGACATGATCGTCAAAGCGTGTATCACGTATGGCACTTAACTGACTGATTCTGCTTATCTTTTGGAATGCGATCCTTGGACATGCAAATATACCTTCGGATCTCAGTGTCACGCTTTCTGTATTCTGTTAGAATACTTCCCAGGTATTTAAATGTCTGTATCTGCTTGATTTTAGTATCCCCAACTTGCAGTTGGCATTTTGGAATCCTCTTTTTACTGATAATCATGCATTCAGCTGTTCTTAATATACAAAATGATTTAACTCAACTTGAGGGTACATGAACTCCTGGTTGGGAACCTGTCAGTAAGAGTGTCTGTGGACTCCACCCCTTGATTGAGAACTTACACACAGAGTATGTAACCTCCTATTTGGGAAAACTCTAACTCTTCATTCGAGATATTTCAATTTTAGAGAGTTCTTAACCTTAGTCTTAACCTTGTCAGTCAATTGTTTACAGTAATACACAACTATCAGAGCAAAATATATACATAGACATTTATCAAGCTTATGTTGGTTGGGCACAAGGCCACAAGTATAATGGCTATATTTACATGTCAAAATTTGTCACATGTGGCACCCTGTGTAAATCAAACTCACCTGTGAAGAATATAGCCTCTACAGTAGTGATAATCTACAAGAGAAAAACTTTCTAATTATGACACAATGGTCAGACACACAGAAGTTTTATCTAATATATAAAAATAAAACTATGTATGTGTACAATGGTACTTGTCATATTTCCCCTATAAGAAAATATTTTGCATTCATTGACTGAGCTGTCAGTACTGCTATTGGTTGAAATTTATAAAATCTTTTGCTTGAAAAACTGGTACCCGCTATAAATGAATTTACTCGAGCCACAAGATTGGCAACTGGGTTCCACCCTTTTACTGTGAAACCAATAAATTGTAAATGCAAGTTCTACTCCAGCAGCTTCTTTCCTCACACTTCTCGCCTGTTGAATTCCCTTCTGTTTAATTGCTTTCCCGGCAGCTACAATCTTCAAGAATTCAAATGTAGAGTCAATAGTCATCTCCTATCTCACTAACTTGCATCCTCTCTCTCCACCCCTCTCTCACCACCCCTCTCTCATCAGTATTCTCATTCTTCTCTTATCCTCTTTCTGACACCCCCTATAACCTGCCACTCTTTCTCATAACTTTCCTCCTATGTAACCCCCTGCACAACAGTGGCAGTAAAATGCCTTGCTTGGGGCAACACGATTATAGAAAAAAAAAAAAACTTCTTTAGGAAAACAGGTTACTCAAGTCCAATAGTTATTATTGCTTTTTCCAGTATTGACGAGGGTTTCCTTCCTAACGTTTTATTTTAAGTAGTGTGGAAATGTTAACAATCTCTTTCTCTCTCCCCTCTTTCACTCTCCTTTTCTTCTCTTTCTCTCTCCTTTTCTTCTCTTTCACTCTCCTTTTCTTCTCTTTCACTCTCCTTTTCTTCTCTTTCACTCTCCTTTTCTTCTCTTTCTCTCTTCATATATCTCCCTTTCTTTCACTATTAACCCATTAATACTCAGAATAAAAGCTATGTGAAATATTGCCTGCATGCCCCTCTCTCTTTCACTCTCCTTCTCCTTTCTCCAGCTCTCTCTTTCACTATTAATTCATTAATCAGTCAGTTAAGTGCCATACATGAAACACGCTTGGGCGATCATGTTTCTAAAGAGACATGATTGACTGGGCAGAAGATTATCCTGCAGTAGCTTGCCATTGCTTTCTGCGGTAGACTGGTTGCCAGCCAAGAATCTGTCCTGTTATTTAACCCATAACTGGAAGAAAGAGACGAATTAATACCTTTCTCAAGGGTATTTGCGCATAAGTGAATGCAATAAATTCAACTGGAATTTGAATTCGGCTCCCCAATTTGTTGTTCCGAGCCTAAATCCATGCACCACAATGCACATTCTTAATTCATTAATACCCAGAGTAAAATCCAGTATTATAGGTTTTGGATCATTTTCATGGTCTTCAGTGACAATTTAATTATATACAGTATAACCCGAATTTAAGAAACCCGGATATAAGAGAGACCCGGATTTAAGATAACTTTTATCCAGTCCCGACAACTCTCTTATATCAGGGTTACACTGTACTATCCAATGTCTGAGTACTTTTGATTTTCAAAAGCCATTCTGAAAGAACGGAATGATGTTAGAGAAATCTTACCAGCTGCCTGTTCATATTTTGTAAATGAGTTTATGCCATATAGTGTTGACCGCCAGTGGTCTTGACATTTCTCTATAGATTGCCACAAGATCCAGTTGACTTCCAAAGTCTCCATCTCATCTACGCCACATGTTGAATGGCATTGACCTAGAAAAAAAAATAGAATAATATTTATTTGAAGAAGGAAAAACAAAACATTATAAGCAGTGCAATCGTCAATGTTTAAAGACACTCATCAAGACCTTCATTAAGACTGAAAATGCATACAACAGTTTTAATTTTTTTTTAATGATTTCACTCCAAGCAAGGCAATTAAGACACTAAGATGCAAGGAGTTACTGAGTGTGAGAGAATATGATAAAAAAAAAACATAATTAAGGAGAGAGAACAGTAAAAAAGCAGGAGGATAGTACACATATCCCCCCACCCAGTGGATAAAGGTATTGGTTGAAGTAATCCAGATCAATATTTCCACAGAAGAAAAAGAGCTGAAAAAGAAAAAAAAAGGAAAAAAGAAGGAAAAAAAGAAGAAGAAATAAAAGAAAAGAAAAATAGAAGAAAGAAAAGAAAACAGAAAAAAAAAAAGAAAGAATTTATTCGCTTTCCAATTTTTAATTTTCCAATTTTCTCTCACTAAAACTGTTGCAGAGTGGCTGTGACCTCTGCAACAATCTCACTGATGGAACAACCCATTGCCTGAAATGGTCTATTTAAGTAAAGAATAGTAGAATTCAAGGTGAAATATTTGAGAAGTATTATTCGGACTGATTACTTCGACAACTGTTGCAATTTAAACCCCTCCTCTCTGTGTTGTAAGTTCTGTCTTGTCTGTTATTGTAACTATTGTACTATTCCGTGTCTGTCCGTTTAGCACCGGATATTGTGCTGAATAATACCGCAGCACACTTTCTCTGTGTATCGTATCCACCTCGGAGATACAACAAAAAAACAAAGTTAACTCTGCTGATATTTCAACATTTTATCTGGAAGACATTTTGATTCTGTATTCAAAACTATCAATATCACAATGATCTTTGCCTCTTTCCCAAAATTTATATAATGTCTAAAACTATTTATACATTTATGTTAGTATCTATTGATAAATCTGTGTTGAAAGCACATATTTTATTGAAGAAATTTTATCTAATATATACTAAATGATAAATAACTGCACTCACTGAAGATGTTTATATAACCTGTAAAATCATTAAGTTTTGAGTTACTAAAGGGAAATAACTAAAACTGATACATCCAATAAGGTATGCCATGCATCTCTAGAACAAATTACCCCAGTCGATAAAATAAAGGGTTCAGTTTGAAATTCCAACGTATATCCCCTGAAGAAGGCGGAGCATATAATAGCTGAAATGTTGTGAATAACACAATAAAGATGGGGACAACAGTCAGAACAATGTCAATAGTTACAATATCTCATCTCAAAAATATAGCCAGTCAATTAGTTAAGAGCGATATGTGATAAACGCTTGGGCGATCAAATCTCGAAGAGACATGACTAACTAGGCAGAAGATTTTCCTGCAGTAAGTTGCCATTACTTTCTGCAGTAGATTGGTTGCCAGCTAAGGCTAAAGAACTCAATCTGTCCTGCTATTTAACCCATAGCTGGAGGGAGAATTGATGAATACCTTTCCCAATGGTATTTCCACGTATGCGAGTACAACGTATTCAACAGGATTTTAAACTCAGCTCTCCAATCTCTCATTTCAAGCCAATATCCACTGCACAACAATGCACATCCCAGAAATATAGACAGACGTTAAAAGATCAGGAATTAAAAAGTCAAATTAACGATTGATATTGCCCTTATATTTTTAAAGATCAAAGATGATTTGAAAGCAAGAAGCCGGGAGAGTGATCCACAAATGAGAAGTGTGATGGAAGAAACTATTAGCATAAAACAGAAAACGGTTAAATCTAGCCATTTCAACTATAAAATGATGAGACCTTGCCAGCAATCAAGTACTGCACTTAAATCCATAAATGTCAGTGAATCTCGTACTTCCAAAATTATAGTTTATAACTATATATAATTATATATATCTGGAAAAAAGTGGCATCAGTTTGAAGTGACATCAGGAGGATAGAAGGACATGGCTTAGCATAAGCAAGTAGCGCTTTTTATAAGAGTATGGTAGCATATTTAAACGACAATTACCATAATATAACAAGATATTTTCAAAACAAAATTATCTTGCCTTCTTGTTATGAAGCCGATATATTGCTTTTATTATGATAGAAAATAATTATTTCACAAATATTTTCTGATCAACTACGAAAGTATCATTTTTCCTCATTGTATTGCCATTTTTGTCTGACATTTTGCAAATTACAAGCCGCAATTTCTATATTTTATAAGTATGGTGTTTTTTAGAAAAATTTTAATACAAAAATGTGATACAAGGCGAAATGCGGAGATAAGGGGAGGCTGGTCTCCAATCTGCATTATCTTAAACATAGCTAGCTATTATTAATGACCCTATAGGACACAAAAAATCACATATCATCCAACAATTAACTGAAACGTAAAAAATAAAATCTTTCTACATACACACATTCTACTCTTTACTACTATTTCTCTGAAATATTTAACTTCGTACATTTTCTCTTTGAATGTTTAACTCTTACGAATTGATTAACTATGTACATTTTCCATTAGAACATTTTCTTCTTACAAATTTGTTATTGTTCAGTTAATAAAATTTCACTTATTTCACAAACAAACCACTTTTCTTTCTGATGATATCTTTAAATCCGAGGATTTTCAGATATGTTTGTGAAGTGGCCTCGTACCATGCATGGCCTACTGTCCCTACAACCCAAACACGCCACAACAAAACAACATATTCTAACTTACCATTCGTACTATAGCCACCCTAATACCTCAAATGTCGTCCTAACTAGTTGCCATGGCGGAAAGTTTATCAGAACAATTACCATGAAAGTATTTATAGAAAAGGCACAAATTTGTTGTAAATCATCCACTCATACTCTATTCTGTAGATTATTGTGGCATACTAGGGACAGAACATTTCTTTTAAAGGTAACATAAGTAACTTCAGCCCAAATTAGAATTCAGTTGGCGATTTGGATCTCATTGCTGAAAAACATGCTACGACTTTCACACGAAAAAATAGATTAATCTAAGGGAGATAACTCATTATACTATATTTCGCACATTTTTTTCTGATTATTTTATTGACGATATTACTCGCTATTTTGTCGATTTTACCATTGAATTTTCAATAGATACGTTCAGCAAACATTTGAAAATATCCTTAGTTTGTGATGAACATACAGATACCACATGGGAAACATTTGAAAATATCCTTTGTGACGAACATACAGATACCACATAGGAAAAAACGTTCTTCTATAAATATTTTCATGTCTTCTGCTCGGATGAGCTTAAGTCACTGATGCCTCCTCAACAGGTGTTTACCCGTGCAACCAGACTGGCAACTGGGTCCCACCCATTCACAGTCAGGTTAGCCAAATGCAGACGACAATTCTACTCCTGCAGCTTCCTCTCTCGCACTTCTCGCCTGTGGAACTCACTCCCGTATTCCTGCTTTCCTGACGACTACAACCTCCAGAAATTTAAATGCAAAATTAATACTCATCTACTAACCACTGGCCTCTAGCTCTCTCCCCTCCCCTGTATAACCTTCCCTTTCTCTCCACCTATGTATCTGTCATCGCACCTTCTTTCTCAGCTTTCTATTGTTCCTTTCTAACTAGTTTGTACTCCTCACTCTTTTCTAATTAATCTTTTTACATTTATGTAACCCCCTGCATATCAGTGGTGTTTCCGCCTTGCTCGGGGTGAAATGATTAAAAAAAAAAAAAAAAATTTATATTGTTTTGAAACATTTTTTTTATTTCTTAAATAATCTGAAAAATGTATAGCAAGGAATGCAAAAAAATACTAATATATCCTCATATTTGAAGTAGACACTCTATTTTAACTTTTATCTTAAATAGAGTGTATTACCTCTACCGGTCTGCACATTCAAAAAATACTAATAAAAAATACACTTTTTAATAGAGATTGAACATGTATCTGCACATCATGGAGAAGAAACCAGTTTGATTCAGCTTGATTTATTACTTGGCATCACAGTTCAGCAAGGCTCTATTTTCCCTTTTGAGGAAAGTACACTTCCTCAATAAAATATTTTTCTCAAAAGCACATATTTGTTTAGTTTTGTATTTGAGACGTAAACAAAGCAATTTCTAAAGAATGAATGGATTTATTTCTAATCTGACATTTTTATTACTTCAGATTTTATTATAGTATACATATATATATATATATATATATATATATATATATAGTGTACTGAGGCAGCAAATAATTTTCTAAACATATACTATTAAATATCAGAGACAATGAATGTCTATTATGTTTAATCATGAGCCGTTCTAAATGTCGTATTTTGGCTTTAATTTCAGTTGAAAATAAAGACAAAAATTCTCCAACATTTGGATAATCTTTTATTAATTTGTTTCTAAGCTTTTGGCTCACATGAGCCATCATCAGAGAGGTTATTTAGATGGTAATACAATAACATCCACCATCACCGACGATTTTATTTTGTGTTGACATAAAACTCTGCTAGGCAACGGCGATAGTTACCAAAAATAACAAACGCAGTTCGCAAATTTTGCAAATAAACCCATCAAATTTAAACTAGTGATGACAAATATAGTGTATGAATTTTAATGCCCAGCACAAGACTATGTTTCTTATCAAAAATTAATTACCTATATAGAACACATTACCACATCCTGGAGTAGATGCCTTATATATCCTTTATCAAATCAAAGTGCCATAAAAAAGAATTTGTTAACCTATAATATACAAAAGCCCTTGAAGAAAATTCTGTTCAAAAGCACAATGTTAGAAACGTCTTGCTATTTGAGAGGCCCTATATATCAAACATTTCTCTCCTACAGTCAACCTTATATTATTTAACAGTGGAAATAGACTGTTGAAATCTTTTTTAAATAAAAAGATGATCCTGCGAATTCCAGGTAGTCGACTGCCTGATGATTGTGCACTGTGCAATCTTCAGGCAATCAACTACATGAAGATTGCACACTGTGCATGAAACTGACAGTTGTGGTTGGTCACTATTTTACCAGATATTAGTTCTATAAATAATATGAAGTTCTGACTCCATACATGGCATTGAGCCCTTTGCTCTTTCCAGTGTGGAGCCATAAGTGGATTTTTTGGGGAGCTACTTATTCCCTCTCATATATATATATATATATATATATATATATATATATATAAATACATATATACACACACACATATATATACACACACACACACACACACACACACACATATATACACACAAACATATATATATACACACATATATATATGCACACACATATATAGATACACATATATATACACACACACACATATATATACACACATATATACACACACACACATATATATATACACGCATATATACACACACACACATATATATACACACACACATATATATACACACACGCACACATATATAAATACACATACACACACACACACATATATATATTTATTTATTTATCTGTAAATTCAGATAAAATTTAGAGGGGAAATACCCATTTTCAACATGTCAGTTTAAGACATACATTGTCAATCCCGTTTAAACAAAGAATGAGGAAAATTCTAATGCCGGAGGCTTGGTCAAAGATTCCACTAGCTTAACTTTATAAAAGCCAGTATTCCCCAATCGCTTCCTTTACTAGACCAAGCCTTTCTGCATTAGAATTTTTCCTCATTCTTTGTTTAAACGGGATTGACAATGCATGTCTTAAACTGACATGTTTGAAATGGTTATTTTCCCCTCTAAATTTTATCCAAATTTACAGATAAATAAATAAATAAATATTCACTCTGTAAATTAATTTACATTGAGCTCTCTATTAGATCAGTTTTAATATTTTAACGATATTACTAGGATCTTCCTGGATTATTTACCAATCCTATCCTGGGTTAGTACCACGTATATATATATATATATATATATATATATATATATATATATGTGTGTGTGTGTAAGTGAGAAAGCTGTAGACTGAGGCTTAAAATCACTTGTAGAAAAATTTCAAACTCTGGTTTTCAAGCATCACCACTGCCTAGCCCAGTGGATAGAGATGATGGTAAACAAGTAACTTGCAGGGTTACAGGGAGATAACTCATGACTTCCAATCGATGATTTATGCAAGGAATGCAGATGATATACCCCAGTAATTGTAATAAAAGGTTTGGTTCTTAATTCCTCGCACCTGAATAAAGCCAGAACATACAACGGCTGAAATGTTGTACAAATGGCAACAAAGATGAGGACAATAGTCTGAATAATGTAAATACCGTAAGAAATTTTTTTCTTTTTTTTTTTTACGATCCTTAATGTTTTTAAAATCTTTTCTTTTCTGTGTTCAAGAGAAATATGTAACTTACCTACAAATCCTGTGACTGAGGCTCCTTTTCTCCACACTACATGAAATCCAAAAGTGGTATTGGGTTCGTGATAATTACCAATTCCATAGATCAGTGAGTGTGTGTTGCCTGCAGTCCCTTCTTCACGTTCCACAGCAGTACGGTATTCACCTGAGATAAAACAGAAAACAAAAGTATCAAATAATGTCAAGTTCTCTTTCTTTATGTCAAATTCTTTCTCTCAAGTTATCGTCTCAGATAAAAAGTTATTAGTAAAATAATTTTAATTTAATAACTGTTGTATCATGGAATGAAGAGATACACTGAGAAATGTAGATGAACTACTTTATTAACACAGTGGTACAACCAAGATGTATATACAATGCTTAAAGTCTCTCGCTGTAGTAGGTATTACTTCCCAAAGTCCGTGACAACTCCTATGCTAAGGGCACATTGTCTTTTATCTGGATGACCAGATATCACATGGTATGAGCCATGACACATGAATAACAATATAAAAAATTGAAAATTAAAAATAGGATATCTAAGCTTCTAATACAACTATTACTCCTTTATAGTAAGGAATTCCAGCTGAATTCATTGCATTCACTTACGCACAAATACCCTTGGGAAAGGTATTAATCCATCTATTCCTTCCAGTCATGGGTTAAATAACAGGACAGATTGGGTCCTATAGCCTTGGTTGGCAACCAGTCTACCGCAGAAAGCAATGGCAACCTACTGCGGGATAATCTTCTGCCCAGTCAGTCATGTCTCTTTCAAGACATGATTGTCCAAGCATGTATCACGTATGGCACTTAACTGACTGACAGAATATAATAGTTGGAATTATGATTAAGAATTCTACTGGTCATAAAATGGGGGGTCGTTTTCTATTGTTATGCCATAATAAACTGAACCCCCTATAAGTACTAAGTAATAATATAGTACATTGCTTCTCTCTCTAGCTACGAGTCAAATAACAGGACAGATTGGATTCTATAGTCTTGGTTAATAACCAGTCTGCTGCAGAAAGCAATGGCAACCTACTGCGGGATAATCTTCTGCCCAGTCAGTCATGTCTCTTTCGAGACATGATCACCCAAGCATGTTTCACGTATGGCACTTAACTGACTAAATAGAACTTACTTCAAAAACTAATGACAGAGTTAACTCCCCTGTACAATGACTTTTTTTTTGGCAGTGTGTTAGTGCCTGCAAAAATAAAAATAAAAAATAAAAGCTCTTTCAAAGGACGGTTATTCCCTTGACACTGCTATTACTTTATATATTGTTTAAAAAAAGTGATGATTAGAATTTTAATAAAACAAAATATATAAAAGTGGATTTAGCCATTTTTTTTATTCTTGAAAACAAAGATATCAAATATATTTATTTAATAGATTGCTTATTTATAAGAATAATTTTATATTTTCAAATTTATAAAAATATGTGAGCCAATTACAATGAAATATTGATTATTTACCATTTTAGGAATAAATAAATATGAACACATTTTTTTTATTCATAAATTTATAAAAATGTCTGGGAGAAGAAAATTTAAATAAACACATAAGAACGACTAATTATAAATTTTTAAAAAAATGCATTTCCAGGCATTTCTTTCACTTGCCCCACCATATAAATTCACTAAAATAGGTTGAGAGCATCACTTTGTCTTACAGATTTTGATAATTTTTAAATTTTTTATAAAATTTTTAATAAAAAGATTTCTTTTCAAATTTATTTCTTCATAAAAGTTAAATAATATTTGCACTTGGTTTAGATATTGGCTAGATGTAACTGCAAATTCTATGCTATGCAATTTTCTTGCAATTGTCCCTTGTTGGAATCCCTTCTACCTCAATACTTTCCAGCCACTTTAATCTGCAAAAATTTAAGTGCAATGTCAATCGTTATCTACTGTCTTCCTGATTTTCACTACTCTTCCTCTGTTCTCATTCTTAGTAATATTCCTGTTTTTTTACTCTTCCATACACAGTAAATCCTTGCATCTCTGTGGCTTTATTGCCTTGCTTGGGGTGAACTTGATTAAAAGAAAATATTGTTGACGGAGTCAAAAGTGTAATAATAGTGAAGTTAATGGAATGACTGAACTTTTTGCAGGCGTCATGGTTAAACACTGCAACATTTCCTTTGTGCAAAGTTGCATCAATAAATTGATAGTTTATTGATTTTAGAAAAAAAAATAGTTTTACAAATATATTTCTCAACAGAATTTCTTCCTTGGAAATGCACTTAATTTAGTGATTAATATCAATACCCGAGATCGAACAATATATAGGAATAATTTCATATAAGTATTCAACTAATGTATCATTTAACATTGTAAATGTTATTTTAGAGTTGCTTCCCTTGAACGAACAGAATCTTATGCATATAAGAGCTTTAGTTTGAATTCTTGTCAAATTCTTTTCACTTCCTCACATGCAAATATCCTTGGGAAAGGTATTAATCCAGAAATCTTAGATGTCGACGCATAATTGGAGAAAGAAGAAGTGGATTCATATCTTTCCCAAGATAATTTGCACATAAGGGAATATAACAAACACAATTGGAACTTGGCTCTGATTTATTTTTTAATCATTTCACCCCAAGCAAGATGGTACTGCCACTGATGCGCAGGGGGCAACATAAGAGTAAAAGTTTAGAATAGAGGAAAGTGAAAAAAAAAAGACGGACCAGTTACAGGGAGTGTCAGAGAAAGGGCAAGAGAAGGATGGAAACACAGGGGTGAAGACAGTTGCAAAGGTAGAGAGAAAAAAAGAACAAAATACACAGGGTAATGTAGAAAGAACTGGAGTGAAGTGGATAAGAGATTAAGAGATGGGTATTGACATTGCATTTAAATTTCTGGAGGTTGTAGCTGTCAGGAAAGCAAGTATATAGAAGGGAGTTAGCCATTATCCATTACACTACTTGCACATCTAAGCTTACAGCACCTGGTGATCAATTTAGGTACTCACGAGGCTTGATGCTTAACTTCGGTGATTGCATGGAAACTTGCGTTTTAACATGACATAGTCATAAGCCTTCCAGATTAGATTTTTTTGTTTGTTTTAATCAGCTGAACATTTCATAAGTAGCAGAACATTTACAAGTCAAGTAAAAGTTATAAACAGATTTTCAAAACTTCTTATTGGAGTGTGGGAGCCAGTTAAGTGCCATGCATGATACATACTTGAATGATCATGTCTCTTTTGAGCCATAACAGAATAGGCAGAATATTTTCCTGTGGTAGGTTGCCATCTCTCTCTGCAGTAGACTGGTTGCCAACCAAGGCTATAGAACCCAATCTGTTCTGCTATTTAACCCATAGCTGGAAGAAGAGATGGATTAATACCTTTCCTAAGGGTATTTGTGCATAAGGGAATACAACAAACTTGAATGAAATTCAAACTCGACAATCCGATTTCTCATTCCAAGTTGATAACTATTACCCCACAACGCATGTCCAGATTTCTTTAAAATTAAAAATATTTCATACCACTTGGCTGCCGTGTTTGAAAATGAAGGTGATTATATTTTCGATAGATAATATCTAAATAAATTTAACATCTATTTAATTCCATATCCTTGTTAAACTCTTGCTGAATTCACCTTTTTTACTCCAGGTCACCTTTGCCCCAAGATGTCTTCTCTCTAGGTGGTGTGTATATATATATTAGGATAGCTAAGTGATTAGCCAATAATGAATCTATAACTTAGCAGTGTCACCTGTGTTGATCTGTCTTTTCTAAACTGCCATTTTGTCAAGGGGAGTTAACTCAACAAACTTTTCTAGTAAAATCTCATTACTTTTTCTTTTTTTAATCATATCACCCCGAGCAAGGCGATAACGCCACTGATGCGCAGGGGACTAAGTAAGAGTGAAAAGATTGGAAAAGAGAAAACCAGAAATTGCATCCTAAACAGGAAACAAGGAATGAGCCTCTTCACCTGTTCAATAGATGTGGGTGGAGTGTGAACCGGGCGATAGTTTAGTCTATCTACTCCAATTGGAAAAAAAAAAAAATAAAGAAAAGAGTGAAAAGATTGGAAAAGAGAAAGCCGGAAACTGCATCCTAAACAGGAAACAAGGGATGAGCCTCTTCACCTGTTCAATAGACGTGGGTGGTGTGTGAAGCGGGCAATAGTTTAGTCTATCTACTCCAATTAGAAGTGAAGTGAAGTCTTTAATATAGTGCAAATGTTACCTGATAACTATGTTCTTTCTTTTATGTGCAGTGTTCATTCAGGGCATAGGCGGTCATGGACCTCCACTTACCCCTATCCCTTGTTACTCTTAACACTTTTTCTCTTGGTATTTCTCTCAAACCCTGCTCTTCCACCCTCTTGCACAAGCCCATCAAATATGTCTCATATTGCTTTCACCTGTTTTCCTTTCATTCTATCTGTCCCATGAGTATTATATTCTCCAAGCCCTCCTTTCTCATTACATGTCCCAGAAACTTCAACTGTCTTTTCCTGATGTTAAGTGGAAATCTCCTTTTCATTTCGATCCTCTTCAAAACTTGGTCATTGCTCACGTGTTTGGTCCATGGCATCCTCATTATCCTTCTGTAAACCACATTTCTGTTGCTTTGAGTCTCTCCTTCCTCTTTGATGAGACAGTCCACTATTTGCTGCCATATAGGAAGACAAATACAAAGCAAAATAAAAGAAAAATACTGATATAAATGACTATTCTGAGGATATTGAGGATTTTATAAGTACTAGCAAAGATTGCCTTTTATCTACTTTGAAATCTATTGGTAAACCATTAGAAGATGTAATCAACAACTGATATAAATCAAAAAATGAAACAAATTTTAGTTGAACTTGTTGTGTGGGTGTGCATGTTCCTTGAACATCAGGAGTCACCAGTGTAGCCATAGGGAGCCGGTTAATGTTTTTTTGATTTGGCCTTGTGTCAGACTTAACCACACTCCCTACAGCTTATAAGTTTTATGCAGAGTTATAATCATCAGAAGGTTGGTTGTCAGTAGGTTAGAATATGTGGAATAGCATAAGAAGAATAAAATATACATTTTGCATTTTCAAATAGAAATTTATTAAAGGGAAAGACTAACATAAGTTGTAGAAGTTAATGTGCAATTAGAAACGTTATTAAGAGGTTAAGGGTAGAGTTTGTACAAAATGTTCGTAGTAGTAATTGTTGAAAGAGAGAAGAAGAAAGAGAAAGAGAACAATGTCTGGGTTGCTTGAAGTTTGAAGTTACATTTTAGATGTGTCTCTCTTTGCTGCTCCCATCACTGATTCTTGACTGACACCAAGGTCATTTATATAGTTCTTTTGAATTTCACACTGGACCACCAAGTCCTTACAAGTTGCTCCCATTGGTCAAAAATCACTTTAACACCTACTTGCGAAATCTGATTTCAACCAAAGGAGATGGTCAATCCTTTTTCTATTTGGGAAAACCAGGATTTCACACATCATTGTTAATTTTTGTAAAAGTGAAGAAGAAGGTTGATTTTAATTAATTTTTTATCTGCTACAAACTTACCTTTAATTATACCAGATTTGTCATAACTAAGAATTATTTCAGAACCCAGTTCATTGTACCAGGTGCCTTCTAATCGACAGGTAGGCGTTGCTGGTTCTGTAATTAAAAAAAAAACAAAAGAATAATATTCATTAAAAAAATATATATTGCAGAATAATAACAGTTGCATCTGGAGCAAAACAGTTTCATCTGGAGCACAAGAGGCTGCCACACATTTAGAAATACTAGTAACACCTGTGAAAATTTCATGGTTTTCTATTTCAGTTTTCTGATGTATCGTAATATCTAATGAATAAGTAATTTATTGTAAGCCTGTCCTATAAAAATAGAAATCAGATGTAAAGTACATTAAAATTGTTTAAAGTAAAAGATTAAAAAATACTTGTAGTAACCGTGAAAACGTCATGGTTTCCTATTTGAATTTTCCAATGTATCATCATATTTAATGAATAAATAAGTTCATTGCAAGTTCCACGACTAAATACCTGAGCTTAAAAACTTTAGCAAAATATTGAAATATCAATCATAAATATGAACACTGGTCTTTATTTAGAGAAGAGGGTACAAATGAAAGGATCTGAAACTGAAAAAATTTTCTATTTCACTGAAGTAGATGTTCACTTCTTTTTTCTCACTGAAACCAAACAGCATTTTTGATATGTTTTGATATATCTATTTTTCCTGGTACCTCGACCATGGATGTGTGCTGTGGGGCAGTAGATATTGGCTCGGAACGAGAAATTGGGGAGCTGAGTTCGAATTCAAGTTGAATTCAATGCATTCACTTGTGCGCAAATATCCTTGGGAAAGGTATTAATCCGCCTCTTCCCTCCAAATAATAGGACAGATTGGGTTCTCTAGCCTTGGTCGGCAACCAGTCTACCACAGAAAGCCATGACAACCTACTGTGGGATAATCTTCTGCCCAGTCAGTCATGTCTCTTTCAAGACATGATCACCCAAGTGTGTATCACGTATGGCAGTTAACTGACTGACCTCAACTAGACGTATTTACTCATGCTACTAGATTGGCATTAAGATCTTACCCTTGTACCATCAAACTAGTTAAATGTAATTGCCTCTTCTACTCTAACAGTTTATTTTCTCACATTTCCCATTTGTGGAACTCACTTCCATTTGTATGCTTCCCTGATAGCTACATTCTCCAAAATTTTAAATGCAAAATCGATTGCTATCTTATATTTACTTGATTCCCATCCATCTCTTATTTTTCCTTTTTTATTCTCTCACTGTAGCCTCCTGTGCACCAGTGGCATTTCTGCCTTGTTTGGGGTGAAATGAATACAAAAAAAAAATTATTTCTGTCTTTCCTTGTGATCAAAATGGAATAATCTATTATGAGGCATTGGTAAATAAAGGAACAAGCAAAATTATAACAGTAAGAACAGGTGATACTCAATAACTGTTACAGACATTGCTACACATAATGCACCATTGGCCAGCATATATGAATAGTTGAGACAAAACACAACCCACATGGCCCGAGGATTGAATTCAAGTATGAAACATACTCTCTGTGCTTGGTGTTGCTCACAGTGTCCACTTTTCTTCTTCTTCTATGTGTCCTGTCCCTTCAGGACGTAGGCGATCATAGTTCTCCATGTTTCCCTATCCCTTGTGGCTCTTAGTATGTTTGCTCCTGTTACTCCTGGCAATCCCCGTTCCGTCATCCACCTGATCAGGCCCTGCAAATATATTATCCGCTGCCTTCCTCTGTCTCTCTTTCCTTCTATCTGGCCAGTCACTATCAGGTTCTCCAGATTCTCCTTCCTCATTTCGTGTCCTAGTAACTTCAGTTGTCTCTTCCTGATGCTCAGTATTAATTTCCTTTGTGTTGCCATTCTTTCCAACACCTCAATGTTGCTTGAATGATGCTACGATATCTGTAGCATCCTTCTGTAGAACCACATTTCCGTGCTTCCAGTTTTGTCTTCATTTTCGATGATATTGTCCAGCATTCACTGCCGTATTGAAGAACCGACATCACATAGCAATCCAGCACTTTTTTCTTTGTTTCTAGTGAAATTTTCCTGTGTGTTAGTACTTTACTCAGCTTTTGGAATACGTCCTTTGCCATGCCAATTCGCCTTCGGATCTCTGTGTCGCATTTTCCATCTCCTGTTAGAACAATTCCTAGGTATTTATATATTTTTAATCAATTTCCTCAAAGAAAGAAGATAATACGAACTACAACACAAGGTGTTATTGGAAGTGAAACAGAATAAGAAGATTATAGAAAGAACCAGAGACCTAATTGGAAACAAGATACAAGAGACCAGGGATTACAGGCAAACGTATATATATATATGTTATACTAGCAGTATAGCCCGGTGTTGCTCGGGTGTAAGAAAGCTTTAAAACTAATTTATGGTCCTGGAGCCCAGACTCTTTGGATGTTGGCATGAAAGACTAAAAAGCAAAGAAAAATGAACGGATGTAAATCAAATTTTGGTTTCCTGGTATCAATATCAAATTTTCTGCACTATTGTAAGAACTGCAACCTTGAAACTTGTGAATATCATTTCATATGTCTTTGTCTATGAGTGTATCAAATTTGATTAAAATCGGACCACTCCTTCTATAACCCGATTTTTTCGATTATCGATTTTCGGTATTTATCGAGGATACCTCGACACAAAACCTAGCTAATAACACTTGCAGACGCTTGTAGTACAACTGCGTAAATTTTCAAGAAAATCGGTTCAGTTGTTTTGGAGTCTATAGGTAACGGATACACACACAGACACATACACACAGAAAGTTTCATTTATAAATAAGTTTAGATAAGTAATATAAATTGGGATGTGTGGTGTAATGATTAGCAAACTTTTCTTGCTAAAACCTATTACAACTGATTAATGAGTTCGATTCTCACTGGGTGCCTCATACTTTCAGCCTTGTGCCGCATTTAAGCGGCACTTAGAAAATCAACAATATAAAAATAGAGCAACGAATATTTATTATTAATTATTACTTTAGAACATGTACAAACCACAATCTACTACAAAAATTGTACATTTTGTTTCGATATTCCAAAATGTACAATTTTGTTGTAGATTGTAGTTTGCACATATTCTAAAGTATAATTTATAATATATATATATATATATAATATTTATATATAGATATATAGATATATATATATGTAATTTTTTTTTTTTTTAAATAAAACTTTGAAAATCACAAATGTTGTCATGTGATTTTCAATGTTTTATTTGAAAATATACATATTTGGCTTTGCAAATAGACAACACTATTTACATGGAGCCCCCTAGCTGGATCATTTTTATTACTAATAATATCAATGACCTCCCAGATGAGATCAAGTCCCAAGTAGGCATCTACGCAGATGACACTACAATATACTCCCGCACCAGTAAGAAACCTGTCGTGGCAGACAGACATAATCTCGCTACTGACCTTGAACGGGATCTACACACTGTGGTGAACTGGGGCAAGAAGTGGCTTGTCAACTTCAATTCGTCTAAGACCAAGCTCTTGTCTGTCAACCATTACAGTCAACCTCTCCTGCCTCCCATAAGCATGGACCAAGCGATTCTCCCTGAGAGTAATACACTATGCCTCCTCAGACTTACCCTGTCCTCAGACCTCAGATGGAACCACTATATTGAATCCATAGCAAAATCTACTGCTAAGAAGGTTGGGTCACTATGTCGATCCAGGATGTTTTTTCCACCTGAATCCATCCTGCATATATACAAGTCAACCATCCGTCCGTGCATGGAGTACTGCTGCCATTTATGGTCAGGTGCCCCTGCCGTTCTCCTAAGTGTTCTTGACAGGCTCTAAAGGAGAGTCTGTAATGTGATAGGTACTGATCTGGCGGCTCGACTGCAGCCACTTCCCCATCGTCGAAATGTGGCCTCCCTTTGTCTGTTCTATAAATACTTTCATGGCTTCTGCTCCAACGAACTTAAGTCACTGATGCCTCCTCAACAGGTGTTTACTCGTGCAACCAGACTGGCAACTGGGTCCCACCCATTCACAGTCAGGTTAGCCAAATGCAGACGACAATTCTACTCCTGCAGCTTCTTCTCTCACACATCCTGCCTGTGGAACTCACTCCCATATTCTTGCTTTCCTGATGGCTACAACCCCCAGAAATTTAAATGCAAAGTCAATACTCATCTACTAACCACTGGACTCTAGCTCTCTCTCCCCACCCCCGTATAACCTTCCCTTTCTCTCCACCTATGTATCTGTCATCGCACCTGCTTTCTCAGCTTTCTATTGTTCCTTTCTAAGTAGTTTGTACTCCTCACTCTTTTCTAATTAATCTTTTTACATTTATGTAGCCCCCTGCACATCAGTGGCGTTTCCGCCTTGCTCGGGGTGAAATGATTAAAAAAAAAAAAAAAAAAATAGGATCTCATTTGGGATTTTACCTACATGCCACTTTTAGTTTGAATTTATATATATATATATATATATATATAGCATAATGATGAGCTACATATACTGTCTTAATATGTATAGGAAAAACTACTAAAAAGTTGTAAGTTTAAAAATGTATTTTTTTGACAGTATTTATTTATTTCTATTATTATATTTATATATTTGATATTTCAGACTGGCCTCGGCCTTTCATCATATATATATATATATATATATATATATAAAGGAAAAATATGACCAAGTGGAAAAAGTTTTCTTATGACACATTTCATCCTTTAAGACATCACCTGACTTTCAAGTGACTTTTGAATGATAATGACATTAATGAAAATATATTCTAAATTACCTTTAAAAAAATAACTATAATTTTCATACTTTTGGAAATACTGATTTTTCAGAAAGTTTAACTTAGCAAATATTGTATCAAGCAGACAACTAACAGTACCCCTCAAAGAAAATTCCTTCAGTTTTTAACAATATGAGTAAAAATGTTTAACAATATTGCCTTAAAATTAAAAAAAAATAAATTTAATGTAAAAAGAAGAAAAAAAGATCTCCATTCTTTTATACACCATACAAAGTGAATATCAAAAGAAAGAAACACGTAAACATCTCTTGTTTAAATGTCTTTCAAATAATTTCATGGATCATACTTATAATTGGAACAGCATCTGATAATATATAGGACAAATTAACTCTTGAAAAATGTTTCCAAATAATCAATATCTGATTAACAAACAAGTATGTGTGGCTGATTAAATTTTCCACATTTTCTTGTTTAGTAATCAAATATTGATTTAACTACAAGTGTGTTTTTTTACGAAGTCACTTCCATCCATTGTTTTAAAATTGTGAGAATTAGTTGCTTGTTTTTTGTTTTAATTATTAATTTTAATTAGACACAATGTTTAATATGAAATACACTCATGTCTTGTTTTAATGGATATTTATTTGTTTATTTATTTATTTCTTTTCAATTGGAGTAGATAGACTAAACTATCGCCCTGTTCATACTCCACCCACATTTATTGAACAGGTGAAGATGCTCATCCCTTGTTCCCTACTTAGTATGTGGTTTCTGGCTTTCTCTTTTCCAATCTTTTCACTCTTACGTAGCCCCCTGCGCTTTAGTGGCGTTACCGCCTTGCTCGGGGTGATATGATTAAAAAAAAAAAAAAAGAGGGAAAACATTGGTCCATTGTCTGTAGTACCTAATATCAATGTTTGTATTACAAAAAAAAAAATGAAATAATATTGTACTCTACATTTAATCAAGCACACTGATTGGACTCTGTGAAATACGTATACACTGTAATTATACAAAATTTTGTGCTACTTTTAAAATCACTCTATTCCACTTTTTTGCTGAAATTCAAATACAGAGTGAAAATCCAAGTAGATTGCTAATAAATATTGATTATTTCAAACTAGGTGTAAAAGAAATGTATTAAAAAGAAATTATATTTAATTTTTCTTATTCTCAATTAAACAAGTTGTTTTGAAACTAGTCTATTGAACATCTATGGGATATTTTGAATTAAAAAATTGATAAATCTAATGTTACTTTGCAAGACACACTTTGAGAACAAATACAAGTTGCTTGGCAGGAGATACCATTAGATACATTGAAGAAGCTTGTGATGTCAATGCCTGACAGAATGAAGGCTGTGATCAAAGTAAAAGGCTATTATACTAAATATTAAATTTATTTTGTAACGTATTTTTTCTTGTTAAAGCATTTGTCAAGTAAATCAAGTAAAATTACTTTAATTAAATTTGTTATTTTCTGTCAATATGCCTCATCTAAATCTAAATCTAAACTTATTTATAAATGGAACTTTGACTCTGTGTGTGTATGTGTGTGTGTCCGTTACCTATAAACTCCGAAATGGCTGAACTGATTTTCTTGAAAATTTACACAGTTGTACTATAAGCGTCTGCTAGGGTTTGTGTCGAGGTACCCCAGATAAATATCGAAAATCGATAATCGAAAAAATCAGGTTATAGAAGGAGTGGTCCGATTTTAATCAAATTTGATACACTCATAGACAAAGACATAAGAAACGATATTCAGAAGTTTCAAGTTGCAGTTCTTACAATAGTGCAGAAAATCGATAATATATATATAAAAAAGGCAAAATGTTTGTGTGTGTGTCTGTTTATCTGTCTGTATGTCCTTTATAAAAATCCACACTTTTTATCCGATTCTCACCAAACTTTTTTTTTTTTTTAATCATATCACCCTGAGCAAGGCGGTAACGCCACTGAAGTGAAAAGATTGGGAAAGAGAAAGCCGAAAACCACATCCTAAACAAGGAAAAAGGGATGAGCCTTTTCACCTGTTCAATAGACGTGGGTGGAGTGTGAACCGGGCGATAGTTTAGTCTATCTACTCCAACTGAAAATAAAAGAAAAAAGAAAAAAGAAAAGAGTGAAAAGATTGGAAAAGAGAAAGCCGGAAACCACATCCTAAGTAGGTAACAAGGGATGAGCCTCTTCACCTGTTCAATAGAACTGGGTGGAGTGTGAACCAGGCTATAGTTCACACAAATATTCTTTAGGCTGAGTCTGAGCTCCAGGACCATGGATTAATTTTAAAGCTTTCATTACACCTGAACAATGCTGGGCTATACTGCTAGTACAAGATAAAATAGTTCTTGTACTAATAAAAGATAAAATAGTTCTTGTACTAATAAAAGATAAAATAGTTCTTGTACTAGTAAAAGATAAAATAGTTCTTGTACTAATAAAAGATAAAATAGTTCTTGTACTAATAAAAGATAAAATAGTTCTTGTACTAATAAAAGATAAAATAGTTCTTGTACTAGTAAAAGATAAAATAGTTCTTGTACTAATAAAAGATAAAATAGTTCTTGTACTAATAAAAGATAAAATAGTTCTTGTACTAATAAAAGATAAAATAGTTCTTGTACTAGTAAAAGATAAAATAGTTCTTGTACTAATAAAAGATAAAATAGTTCTTGTACTAATAAAAGATAAAATAGTTCTTGTACTAATAAAAGATAAAATAGTTCTTGTACTAGTAAAAGATAAAATAGTTCTTGTACTAATAAAAGATAAAATAGTTCTTGTACTAATAAAAGATAAAATAGTTCTTGTACTAATAAAAGATAAAATAGTTCTTGTACTAATAAAAGATAAAATAGTTCTTGTACTAATAAAAGATAAAATAGTTCTTGTACTAGTAAAAGATAAAATAGTTCTTGTACTAGTAAAAGATAAAATAGTTCTTGTACTAATAAAAGATAAAATAGTTCTTGTCCTAGTAAAAGATAAAATAGTTCTTGTACTAATAAAAGATAAAACAGTTCTTGTACTAATACTTTTGCACAGTACTGCATATTTTGAATCAGAAAAAGGACAAACTGAAATTTTTAGGACATGATATAAAACATGGGTGGGAAAACTTGACAATCACAGAACATATTGAAGGAAAGAAGAAAACGACAAGTAACATACCAAACAAGTTTGTGTAAATAGATGACAGAACATGAACTGGAAGGTATGACGAAACAACAAAACAATGAGCTAGAAAGGACAGGAAATGGTGAAGAGATATAGTTGTCCACATCTGACGGCCATATTACGTTGAATACACTGGTTCTTGCTCAATCACCAAAGTTAAGCAATGTTGAGCCTGGCCAGTACTTAGATGGGTGACCACTTGGAAATACTAGGTGCTGTAAGCGTTTAGTGATGGATGTGCGTTGTGGTGCAGTGGATATTGGCTCGGAAAGAGAAATCGGTGAGCTGAGTTCAAATTCCAGTTGAATATCCTGAATTCAATTAAGCACTGGTACCCTTGGGAAAGGTATTAATCCGTCCCTTCCCTCCAGTTATGGGTTAAATAACAAGGGTAGGACTTGGGGTCCCTGCCCTTAAAAACAAATCCCAATGAATCTTGATACTCAAGAAGAAAAATGTATTACTAGACACAAAACTTATATAAAAACAACAATAAATTGTTGAAAGAAAAAGGTATTACCAGCAATAAATAAATAAAAAAATTTAGTTGGCAATAAATGACCCACTGAGGTTGATATGCCATAAAAAACAACCAACCAACATCCTGAAAATACCAGCATATAGAAGAATTTGCTATATTTATCCATGTTCATTATAGAATTATCAATTTCTGTAATGTTGGCATCCAGATGGACTTGTTCCAGTGAGATCTTACTAATATGGGAATGAAGAGAATAGAAGAAGCCAACTGATGTTGCACTTAAACTTTTCAAGATCGTAACTATCTAGGAAGCAAGTATGTGGAAGGAGTTCCAAAGGTGTGAAGTGCAAGAAAAGAAACTGAGGGAGTAGAAGAGAGTTACATTTGACCATTTTCACTGTAAAAGGGTGGGGTCTCATTACCAGTCTAGTAGCATTACTAAATTCATGTAGGGGGTGCACCAGGAAGATAAGCTTGTCAGAGCAATCTCACACCCTGATTGAGCAATCTGGAAGAATGGTAGACTTTGAAAAACAATAGCTACTCTAGCAAATACACATCGTTCATTCAGCAATGAATTAGAATACTCTCAGCTATTGGGCGTTTATATTGATAATATATGTGGTAAAAAGTCTGCCTTCTTCTACCGAGCGCCCATAACTCAGAGGTAGAATGCCAATTTCGTCGGGTTTCAATCCTGAGTTAAAAGCAATCGGAGTCTAACCGTACTGATGAGCTATGATACAGCAAAACAGATCTGTCTGCGGATGACTATATATATATATACATATATATATATATATATAGTCATCCGCAGACATATATATATATATATTAGGATTAGGATATAGAAAGCTCAACAATTTTTTTTTTTAATTTTGACAAATGGAAACATGTAATAAAATAGATTTGATTACACATTTTACCATTCCAGAGTTCATCAGATCCCAAAACAAAAGAAAAAAAATATGTGTATGCACATTTGTGAGCTTGCTTGAATATGAATCTGAGTAAGTTTTTAATAAGCTGGTGTTTCTTGTGATTAAAGAAGAAAAAAAAAGTGACTTTTAAAAAAGTCATCAATATTTATTCTGGTATCTTTTCTTTTACAATTCTTAGTTCCATTCGAAAGTTGTTAAGGTATTTGTCCCAGCTTTTCTGTAGTGAATTAAAGGCAAATCATCTTCTATCAGAATTTCTTAAAAGCAAGAACTTCATTTAGCCTTTTCTGAAATGAAGCCAAAGGAAATCCTCATAAAATTCTTTTATAATGAGTTGTGAGTAAGATCTGTTTTTTGTTATATCCACATGTTTTCCATGTTGACAATATATATAAATTTTGACAAATGGAAACAAAGGGTTTTGAGGAAAGAGTGCTTGGAAAATTTGATACTCACAGGCCAGATTGAAGGCAAAAGGGAAACAGCAAGTAATGTACCTAGTGAACATGTGTTGAACGGGCATGTGGAGGGATAATAAAAAGACATGAAAATTCTTGGAGCTACAAATGACAGGAAATTGTAGAAACCATTAAGAACCATGTCCTGAAGGGACACAGAATACAGAACAGCAAAAGTTTTTTTGTTTTTTTTTAATCATTTCACCCCAAGCAAGGTGCTACCACCACTGATGTACAGGGGGCTACACAAGAGTAAAAGTTTAGACAGGAGGAGAGTGAAGAGAAAGACGAACCAGTTACAGGGTATGTCAGAGAAAGGGCAAGAGAAGGATGGAAGTACAGGTGTGAAGACAGTTGCAAAGGTAGAGAGAAAGGAAAAGATATACAGGGTGATGTAGGAAGAACTGGAGTCAAGTGGTTAGGAAATGGGTATTGACATTGCATTTAAATTCCTGGAGGTGGTAGCCGTCAGGAAAGCAAGTATATAAAAGGGAGTTCCACAGGCGAGAAGTGAAAGAAAAAAAGCTTCTGGAGTAGAATTGTTGGCTACATTTGGTTGATCTAACTGTAAATGGGTGGGACCTAATTACCAGTCTGGTTGCACAAGTAAATTCTTGTGGCGGGGGCACCAGCGACTTAAGTTCGTCAGAGCAAAAGCCATGAAAATATTTGTAGAATAGACAGAGGGAAGCCACATCCTGCCGGTGAGAAAGTGGCTGGAGTCGATCTGCTAAGTTGGGACCTATCATATTACAGATTCTCCTTTGGAGCTTGTCAAGAACACTGAGATGAACAGCAGGGGTGCCTGACCATGTATGACAGCAGTATTCTATGCAAGGGTGGATGACTGATTTGTATAGGTGCAAAATGGATTCGGGCGGAAAAACTTCCTGGTCCAACACAGTGTTAAATTAAGCAGAAGTACCTCAATGGATGAAAAGCACATTATATAAATTGGTCAGCAAGGAGTAACCATCAATTTTAAAAAGACAGAATAAATGGTTGCCGGCTGGAAGAACAACAGAAAATGCCAAAATCAAAGAACAACACAATGTGCCAAAATCAAACAAGTACAACAATTTACCAAATGTGCATTGTGGTACATTGGATATCGAATCAAAACAATATATCAGAGCACTGAGTTTGAATTCCAGTTGAATTCATTGCATTCACTTATATGCAAATACCCCTGGTAAAGGTATTAATCCATTGCTTTTCTCTCTAGCTATGGGTTAAATAGCAGGACAGATTGTGTTCTATAGCCTTGGTTGGCAATCAGTCTATCACAGAATGTAATGTTAACCTACGGTTAGAAAATCTTCTGCTCAGTCAGTCATGTTTCTTTTGAGACATGATCACCCAAGCATGTATCATGTATGGCCCTTAACTGAACAACAATTTAAATATCTGGGAAGATATGGAAAATGTGATATCAACAATCCAAAGCTGTATTGGGATAGAAAAAGATGATTTTTTTTTTTTTTTTAAGGTAAGCAAAGTATCAAGAAGCAGGAAAATTTTGTTAAAAACAATTACTGAACTGTCACATAATATCAGTTCTGTATGGCTGTGAATACTGGATAATTTCCTCACGCATGAAGAAGAGACTTGAAATAACAGAAAAAGTTTTCTGCAGAAAAATGTGGAGATTACAATGGACTGAACATGTGAGTAATGAGGAAGTTTAAAAAAAAACAAAAATTCTATATTTAGAATCAAAAAGAGGCAGTTGAAATTTTGAGCTTAAAGATACACTACCAGCCATAATTATTAGGTCACCCCAGTATTTAAAAAAAATTATGTATTTCATATTGTTTTTAGTATTTATTGCCAAGTGAATAATTGTAAATGAAAATAGAATAGTTCTTTTGTTAATATTGCACAATAACAGGTGTATCAAATGAATTTATAAATATTTAATAATTACCTATATTGTAGTTTCATCAATGAAAGAAGGAAGAAAATTTAGGGTGATTCGAACGAGTTCATCTTTACTTCCTTGCCTTGTAAAATTTTGCAAAGTAATAATAACAAAAGAACCATTTTATTTTCATTTGGCAATAAATATTAAAAATAGTATGAAATACATCATTTCTTCTGAAAAAAAACTGGGGTGGCCTAATAATTATGGCCCATAGTGTACTTTCCAGAAACTAAAGTGTTGAGATCAGAAAAAGTGTTTATAAAAACAAATGAAAAAGAACTCTAATCTTTTATCTGGTCTTACATTGTAACAATAACTGACCTGATTCTGATTCTCATACTGATTGCTGCTGACTAAAATTTCTAGGGCACATAATGAGGAAAGAGGGCTTGGAAAATTTGATACTCACAGGTCATATTGAAGGCAAGAAGGACAGAGAAAGAGAGTGCATAACCTAACTAGAAAGTTTTGTAAATTAATAGCAGAACATGGTTTAGGAGAGACAGCAAAAAGACAAAATTTACTATGAGCGTCAAAGGACAGAAAATTGTGGAGAGCTATGATCAGCAAAGCCTTGAAGAGGCATGGCACATACAAGAAGATGCAGCTGGTAGTCATAAAACATCACATATGACAATGATATCTATACAAATGTTTAAAACAGAGCTTCTTATTAAAGCAAAAAAATCAACAAAAAATTTAAAACATACAAATGCTTCTCAATTAAGTTAGATTTTTAAAACTGTATACAACTGAATTTTTTGGCAAAAGCCAAAACATTATAACAAAAAGGAATATTTGTGTATTAATAAAAGAATGTTTTACTTGCCTTGTGAATTTTTTACTTTTACAAAAGATTTACTGTTTCTCTCAATAGAAAAACTGTAATTCTGCAAAGGAAATTGGGAAAGAATTGAAAATAATTTTATATGACTGCTTGAAAAATAGTAAAACAAGAATATATATATTCACTAAAAACAACTGACAAGGTACCGTGGTTAAGTTTTTCATTTAATTTTTAATCCATTCTTACAATTATCTTCTTTTCTGGAAGTCAATCATGTAAAAAAAAATGTCCAAATGTTTTGTGTGTGCTGGTTGTGTTTGAAAAATAAAACATTCACATACCTCTAGATAGAGAGATAAAACAATCCATAATTTCAGTTACAAGCAAAAAATAATATTCATTCTTGATAATTGCTAAAAGTATAGCTGAAAGTGCACGGACATACAAAACATTCACATACCTCTAGATCAGGGATTTCCAAACTTTTTGACTTACAGACCCCTGTTTTGACTTACAGACCCCTTTAATATTTCATGTTTTAGTCTAGGGACCCACTAAAAATGCTTATGAAATTTATACATAAATTTTTATTAAAAATAGCTTATAGTTTTGCATTAACATAGTAAAAACTGGTTTTAAGCTAACTTTAAATTAATAAATTTAAATTTTTATTTGATAAGTAAAAATAAATATCCAGACATTGAAAATTTATACTTTGAATTTCATGTGATGAGTTAATCCACAGACCCCCTATCTTATCCTTGTGGAACCCCTGTGATCTGCGGACCACAGTTTGAAAACCCCTGCTCTAGATACATAGATAAAACAATCCTTACGTTCAGTTAAAAGTAAAAAATAATATTCATTCTTAATAGTTGCTAAAAGTATAGCTGAAAGTGTACAGACATACAAAACATTTGAACAACTTCTACATAATTTACATCCAGAAATGATGAAAATTATAATAACATGAAAAATCAAATAAAAAACTTAAACACAAAACCTTGTCAGTCAATTTAATGAAACTTGTATAAAAGAGGGATTACTACTCAAATACACAGTCTGCCCCAAAATGTATACACACTTCAGCAAAGGAAAAACTTGTATATATATTTTAATACTAAATTTATTCAGATATAACAGGTTTAATACAAGTTACCTTTGAACTCTACAATCACAATTGATACATAAAATGCTGACTGTTAGCTTCCAGACATTTATTAGTATGGCAAACTACTGCTCAGGCTATGTTGCCCAAAAGTGTCCTGTAGGATTGCTGCGCATTTATTTTAAATTTCTTGTCTAAGGGCCGTCAATGTAATCAGTTTTCTGTGATACACAACATTCTTTATGGTTCCCCTTAGTAAACAGTGTTACCACAATTTGATAAAACTATCAATGACAATTTTTTCCTTTCTTGAAATGTGTATACATTTTTGAAACTGATTATCTCTTTCTCTCTCTCATATATATATATATATATATATGATAGATATAAAATTTAATCTGTGATAGAGCCAGCAATTAAAAGTTCTCAATACAATGTACAGTCTATAAAACATGAGAAATAAAGAGTAAAAATTAAAACCAAGGCAACTCAAGTCTCACCTTCAAAATTGAACAATTGTCTTGACAGGTTCCATCTTTATCTTGTATAGTTTGTGGCTTACACATTAAATATGGAGAACTCCAAGTTTCTTTTTTTTCTTTTTTTTAACCCGGAAATGAATGTTAACTTAGTTCTATATTAGAAATCTATATTAAATATTATTGACCATTCAAACAATGATCTCCACTCACTTTTATGAGAGTGAACATGGGTCCAGAAACATCAAGATTGTCAACTTTTTATCCGACTATAATTTGCAAAATTTCTTTCCCCCTGTATAGATCTTACTTCTTCTGACATCTTATTTTTAGTTAGAGGGATTTTTTTTTTTTATAAACAAATCGCCCCAAGCAAGGCATTTTACTGCCACTGTTTTGCAGGGGGTTACATAGATAGGAGGAAAGTTATGAGAAAGATTGACAGGTTATAGGGGGTGTCAGGAAGTGGGTAAGAGAAGGACGAGAATACTGATGAGAGTGGAGTGGACAGAGAAGGGAGCATGAGAGAGCGGATGCAGGTTAGTGAGAAAGGAGATGACAATTGACTTTACATTTAAATTCTTGGAGATTGTAACTGTCTGTATTTCATTCTTTTACAAAAGCAGTACTGTTATGGTATCTACTCAATCTAAACAATGTTCCGTCAATACTGTATCACCTTTTAAAAATGCCCTAGATTGAACAAATATAATTCATCATGGGGAAGCTTTTCACCTTATAGCAACAGATGTGCATTTTGGTGCAGTGGATATCGACTTGGAAGAAGAAATCGGGGAGCCGAGTTTGAGTTCCAACTGAATTCCTTGCATTCACTTACGCGCAAATACCCTTGCAGAAAGGTATTAATCCATCTCTTACCTTCAGTTATGGGTTAAATAACAGGACAGATTGGGTTATATAGCATTGGTCAGCAACCAGTCTACCGCAGAAGGTAATGGCAACCTACTGCGGGATAATGTTCTGCCCAGTGAGTCATGTCCCTTTTGAGACATGATCGCCCAAAGCGTGTATCATGCATGGCACTTAACTGACTGATACAGCACTGTCAGTCAAATATTGTTCATTTCAGAAGGAATTTTCACTTTTTCAACAATTACAAGTTTCTGCTTTATTTGCAGAATCATCCCACAACACTTTATAGCTTCTTCTTCTTCTATGTGCCCTGTCCCTTCAGGACGTAGGCGATCATGGATCTCCACGTCTCCCTATCCCTTGTGGCTCTTAGTATGTTTGTTCCTGTTGCTCCTGGCAACCCCCGTTCCGTCATCCACCTGATCAGACTCTGCAAATATGTTATCCGCTGCCTTCCTCTGTCTCTCCTTCCTTCTATCTGTCCAGTCAGTATCAGGTTCTCCAGGCTCTCCTTCCTCATTGCATGTCCCAGGAACTTCAATTGTCTCTTCCTGATGCTCAGCATCAATTTCCTTTTTGTTGCCATTCTTTCTAATGCCCCTTAATAATCTTCTCCATATTGGATATTGTACTGAAGGTAATTTTTATAGAATTCTTGTTAAAAATTTTATAGAATACACTACCACGGGTAAAAGTGTTTGTTTAGTAAAGAATTTTCTAAATAATGGCCAAAAAGTAAAGCTAAAAGCTCTTGGACATACAAAACTTTTGGACAATTTCTAGATAATTTATGCCCAGAAAAGAAGTTATAAGAACACATGGAAAATTAAATAAAAATTTTTTACATTTTCATATGGTTTTAATAAAACATGTATATAAATATGTATGCATTGTGTTGTAATAGATATTAGCTTGGAATGAGAACATTCAAGTTGAATTCATTGCATTCCCTTACACACAAATACCCTTGTGAAAAATATTAACCAATCTCTTCCCCCTCCAGGTATGGGTTGAATAGCAGGACAAATTTGGTTCTATAGTCTTGGTTGGCAACTAGTCTACTGAAGAAAGAAATGGTAACCAACCATGTATCACATATGATGCTTAACTGACTGATATATATATATATATATATATATATATATATATATATATATATATATGTAAGTTTCTTTGAATATGACAGACAAGGAAAATTTAAAGAATTTTTTATTTACTCTTTCTAATATTTTTAGATTTTTTTCATTTCGTTGGGGTCATGGGAAAATGTAAGAATATTAGAAAAAGCAAATATTAGAAAAACACAAATAAGAAATTCATCAAACGTTCCTTGTTTGTCATATTCAGTGAAACATGTATGAAAGAAAGGTTGCTGCCAATATATATATATATATATTCTCTATTTTAATTATTTTTTATGATCTATTCATCATGCATTAAATTCATTTCTTAACAATTTATTTAGTTTTTCCCATAAGCAAATGAACTGTTCCACTATCTTAACAGCAGGTTATAGTGAAATATCAAACTGTCCATTCTTTATTGGTGTCTAACAATTGGCATATGAATGAAACTTAGAGTTGCACCACATAGTGAGGAACAAAATGTATTTGTTAAACACTCTTTTATTACTAGCAACACTCGTTGCATTATA
The DNA here is from genome assembly GCA_037127315.1 of Ascarosepion bandense. NCBI lineage: Eukaryota > Metazoa > Mollusca > Cephalopoda > Sepiida > Sepiidae > Ascarosepion > Ascarosepion bandense. Next base: position 4,074,431 of record JBBBDQ010001661.1, on the reverse strand, counting down.
TACTGTTATATATATATATATATATATATATATATATATATATATATATATATATATATGTAAGTATTTAATAAACACTTCCCCAAAAGTTGTACAAAATCTTCAACCAAAAACACTGCGAATATAAGTTATAGTTATACCAACAACTTAGAAAATACAATTAAGAAGCAGAAGATTAAAAATTTTAATAAACGTAGCATGCAGTATAATGTTATAACTAATCAAATGTGCATTTGTAGAAATAAAAATGAGTGCTCACTAAATAGAGTATGTGAAGCAGAAGGTGTATTCTACAAGGCAGAGGTGGAAAATGAAAAAGACCAAAACAAAGTGTATGTTGGCATACTGAAGGCAGATTTAAGAGAAGATGGTATAACCATCAATCATTATTTAAGCTAGAAGGTTACAAATATAGTACAAAACTAGCTATGTATGGGAGCTAAAAAATTAAACATGGAAAAAGCCCTTATATATGTTAGAGTATTTTGAAAAAAGGCAAGCCATATATTATTTGAAATATTATGTGGAAATTGTGTTAGAAAGAACAGCCGGTTAATATGCTATATCCAGAGCAAGGCAACTTGTGAAATAAAAGATCTGAAATAATGGCAACTTTAAAAAATGCAAAAAATATGAACCTGGATGAGAGTACTAAAATTTATATATATGTTTAGAAAGCATTGTGCTGTTCACATATTTATTATTTGTAAAGGATGCTTTGTGTGCATAGTTTCTTTGTTTCCAGGGTCCTTCAGTTACTCCTATATATATTTTTTCTTTGTTATCTGCTGATTTTACAGTAGCTTGGTATATTATATTGTTCTCAAAGTAATTCTCATTTAAAGGATATTTATTCATTATTTTGCCGTTACACGTGAGTTTAATTTGTTTAGGTGCTTTTTTTATTATTTGTGTCATGTTCACAGAACAACTGTAGCTGATTTTTACTTCATTTTTGTTGAATTGGAGTGAAGAGTGCTTGATGTAGGGAAATGTTCGTGTATGTTTTTAATGAATATTTTTCCTACATTTGTTTTTCAGTGCATAGAACTATAGCAGAAAAGAATGGAAAAGTGTATTAGACTCGAGTGGGGTTACTTTGAAGAGGAAACCATGTAGTTTGTTGTTTGGAGTTGAAATGAATTTTTTGCAACATTAACCCCATAACTTTTTAGATAGATCCTGTATAATATACACAACTGAATGTTTTTATATTAAAGCAAAAACTGTACTTACCAATGGCCGCTCAGGTATATGTGTGTCCTTTTCTTTTTGAGGCCCAGGTTTCTGTGGGTACCGCGTGAATATGTCACGACCTATTCGATTGGCCTTCCATTTCTCATCACAACTACTAGACATGGAATGAAGCAGCCACGTAGTGAGCAGCTTCTCGTGGCCACCCAGACAAACAACACACTGACCTGTGGGGGGAAAGAAAAGAGTCACAACATTTAAAACCCACCAGACATTATTCACATTTAATCACTCTCAACTTTGATATAAAGAAATTCCAACATAGATTTGATAGCTTAGATTCAATGAATAATTCTCTGGATGTTATATCCTAAAAGTCTACCATTCATCCATGCTTTGAGTATTGCTGCCACAGATGGTCTGGTTCTCATGCTATATATTTAGAAATTCTTTATAAAATAAAAAGAAGAATCTGCAGTAATATTTGGTCATGATTTGATACCATGGTTTCAATCATTTTCCCCACTGCCATAATATAGCCTCCCCATGCATTTTCTATAAATACTTTCATGGTAATTGTTCTGATCAATTCACAGTTATGGTGTCAAGACTTTACAAATTTAAGTGCAGTACTAAATCGGCAACAAGTTTTAATCAATTTACAGTTGAATTCACCAAGAAATTAAAATCAGATTATAACTAGAATATGTAGGCAGTATTTAAATAGAATGGCCCACTCATCAAAAAAATAGGGAAATTTATTTTAGAGAAAAATTTTTGTAGATTAGCAATCAGTAGGCTGGCTTCCTTAAACCACAACATTTGTCAGAATTAATATTCATTAGGCCTTCCTTGAACCACATTTCCCTGAATTATCATTCATTATATCTTTCTCAGCCTTGAGAAACCATTACACCACTTTGTGGTGGTGTAATGGTTAGCAAGCTTGTCTCGCTTGAATCATTACAATTGAGTAGTGAGTTTGATCCTCACTGGGTGTCTCTTACTTTTGACTGTGTGCCACATCTAAGCTACACTTAGAAAATCATCTTCCTCCAGGTTTGGGGGTTGGGCGCAGGGCTGACAACCCTGCCCCATAAAAAACAGTTTGTTATGGAAACAGCAAAAATGCTGCCCCTACACACCATTGGGTGTAACTGGTGATGATGATATCTTTCTCAAGACACAAAATTTTTCAGAATTAGCATTCATCAGGCCTGCCTCGATCAATGAGCTGCCATAAGTTGCATTCATTAGGCCTTCCTCAAACCATATTTGTCAGAATTAGCATTTATCAGGCCTTCCTCAAGCTACAACATTTTTTTCAAAACTAAAAAAGATCAGCTTTTTTATAGATTTAATAGGGAAGTCATGTTTATAATATCAATACAATGTAAAATTGATCCCTGACAATTAACAGACTTATTGGGCCTAGTTGTTATTTACAAATTTCAAGTTTGAAACTGTGCTTACATCACTGAACCTTTTTTTTTTATCTTAAAAAATTATTTTTTTCCAAAATGTTTTTTGTAGACTGGAAGTCTTTTTTGGAAGCACATGCACAAACACCTGGTAGTAGGATAATAATTGTCCAAGGATATCTGTCTACTAGGGTGGCTAGCTAATCCCCATTACAGACGCCTGCTCAGACACATTTATGCTTGTTCATCACCCACAGATACTACCTGTGGCTTATGTTTTAACGATGCTGAGCAGATATTAATTACAGTTTCTAGGAGAGAGCATGTTATCTGGTGTGAACAAGTGGCTTAACAAAGCTAAGGATGCTCAAACACTCAGTCACAATGACTTGTGATTTCATGCTAGCACAACCATTGATGGCTCCAGAAGGGTCTTGTCAACCCAGTTTCACTCACAAGGCTTGTGGTTTTCAGGCACTTTCCAAAGGTACTGCATGCTGTGATCGCGTCCTCCAGACTGATAACCTCAAGAAGTCACCTTTACAAATCGACCATGGTAAGATTTGAACCTGTGCTTTATAGTCAGACAGTGAACATTCTAGCCACTAGCCCACACATCCATAAACAGATATATAGTTTTATTAAATTATGTAAAAATATTTATCTTTAATTAAAAGTGTATATGTCTGTCTGTTCTTATCTGAAAGGGATTTTTTCTTGTAACAAAAATGCTGTCTGTTTTTGTATGCTTCTGAACAGTTTTGTTTGCCCAGTTTTATTCCCAAGGTGTATGGCTGATTGGTTAGAACCATGAGGCGCATGTTTAAATCTCACTTTGTTCAGTTTGTCAAGGAGGTTACTTCTTGATAATATCTACAAAGAGAGATAATTTCAACTTGCTGCATGATTGTTCCCAATCCAAAATATATGAAGATAGTGAAAAGATCAAAATTGATAAACTATATAAACATAATACAAACAACAACCAAGAATTTCATCAAGACTTCAGGGTTTTCCTATTCAAATTTTCTGATGTATCATAATATTTAATGAATAAATAAGCTCAATGCATGTTCCACAACTACAAAATACCGAGAAAATATTGCAATAAAATTCATGAATGTGAATAGAGGTCATTATTTAAAGATGAGAAAGGGTACAAATAGAAAGAATTAAGAGGGTACAAATGAAATGATTTATGACTGAAATGAAAAAAAAACTTTAAATAACTACATAAAAATAGCTTAACATCAGCCAAATATTGCAATAACAATTGTAAGTGTGAATATAGGTCATTAAAGAAGTAAGAAGGTACAGATGAAGATTTATAATTGACTGAAATTTAAAAAAATAGCTAAATGTAACCATAAGTTCTTTTCATATAGTTCTTTTTTTTTATCTCACACTACTTGTTAATAGAACTCCCTTCCAGCTACTATGATAGTTAAAATGCAACATCAATCCCCATCTTGTGTCTTTCTGAATCCTGTCCCGTTATTGTTCTTTCTCCTCACTTATGTTTTCCCATTCTCTTTCATCCCCAGTAACCCCTTGCATCTTAATGGTATCATCACTTTGCTTGGGGTGAAATTATTATTAAAAAATTTACACAAGCTCATCAGGTACATTACTTGATGTTTTTATATATCTTGTGAATGTCAAATTCTCCAAGCTTTCTTTCATCTGAGTATCCCTAAAATATCATTTGTCTCTTTCTGATTCTAAGTACAAATGTGCATTTTGTTATTAATTTCCTTAAAACTTCCTCATTGCTCAAATGGTTCCATCTGGTATCCTCTGTAGACCCATAATTTTGTTGCCTCCTCATTTTATACGTAAAGAGATTTATCCAGTTTTCACATTTATATAAAAGGATTGAGGGAAACTCAACATGGTGAAATGGTTAACAAGTTTGTCTTCTAGATCAATTTTTTTTTTTTTAATCATATCACCCCAAGTAAGGCAGTAATGCCACTGATGCGCAGGGAGCTACATAAGAGTAAGAAGATTGGAAAAGAGAAAACCGGAAACCATATCCTAAACAGGAAACAAGGGATGAGCCTCTTCACCTGTTCAATATACATGGGTGGAGAGTGAACCGGGCGATAGTTTAGTCTATCTACTCCAATTGAAAAAAAGAGTAAAAGAATGAAAAAGAATAAAAGATTGGAAAAGAGAAAACCAGAAACCACATCCTAAACATGGAATTACGACTGAATAGTGAATTTGACCCTCACTGGGTACCTTATACTTTCGGCCTTGTTGTACATCTAAACTATGCATCATGCTATAGAAGAATTCAGATTGCATAGCATTGCAGCAGAATTTTTTTTTTTTAATGAAATTGCTCTGTTTTGGGATAGAAATGTTTTGTTTCCGTTCAGTGTGCTTATATAAATGTTTGATTGCATCCTTCAAACATTTAGACCTCTCAACCTCAATTTGGTCTTGGGTATGATGGTAAATTACATCTAGCAGCAAGGCCTCTGAATGGAAGTTTGTAAGGAGCATGGAGCCACCTCTTAATTGCTATTGTTCCCAAGTCCACTCTGACCCAGAGTGGTAGCACCTGTTAGAGTCCTAGTTATGGACAAATAGTTAATCCACCAAACTAGGGTCAAAACACTATGAAAGTATAAAAAAGTATACATTTTTTAAGGAAAAAAATTATTACCATAACATGAAGGAAAAAAATTATTAGTAGCAATACATTTTTGAATACAAAACTAGAAGACATCTTCAGTTTTCTAAAACAAAAAAGAATAAAAAAAATTCATCAAAATCTGACTAACTCAACTTTCTCGCTATAACTGAACATTAAAAAAATACCTTAAAATCCAACCTTTTTGGCATTAAATAACCCACAGAGATTGATATGCTGTTAAACAAAACTCACTCACTCAACTTCAATTTCTTATCTGTAGCACTTGAGATAAACAGGTGATTATGAAAGTGCGTGTTTGCAAAAAAAGATTTCTTACCAAGTGTACACGGCATAACTTGAGTTTCTGTTCAAAAGAACTCAAAATGTCTTTCAAAACTAAACTGCTTATAATTAAAAAAGCTAGTTAGTAGGATGTTTATTGTGGTACAGTGGATATCAGCTCAGAATGAGAAATCAGAGAGCCGAGTTTGAATTGCAGTTGAATTCATTGCATTCACTTACACACAAATACCCTTGGGAAAGGTACTAATCCATTGCTTCTCCCTCCAGCTATTGGTTAAATAGCAGGGCAGACAGAATTCTATAGCATTGATTGGCAACCAGTCTACTTCAGAAAGTAATGCAACCTACTACAGGAAAATTCTCTGCCCAGTTAGCTATGTCTCTTCCAAGACATGATTGCTGAAGCTTGTATCACATATGGCACTTAACTGACTGACTGAATTTTTTTTCAACAGAAAGTTAGTCTGAAACTTTCAGCATTTCAAACAATTTGTTTAAAATGTTATCTTTTGAAAATTAAAAAAATAATTATGTTTGTTTTAATTATAATTTTATCATGGTTGTTAATAGAAGATGATTTTTTTCAATGATTTGTTTTATTTTTGAGTGTTAAGAAAGAGATTTCACAATCCCCTCATTTAATTCACAATCCCCTCATTAAAGGAACTAGTACTTGTATGAATATTTACTTTGTCTCCCCACTAAGATGTGGATATGTTACAAGGTCAAGGTTTAATGTGGGGAGCTCGAACATGTGCTAACGAACATGGGCCAAAAATTACCCAGTCCCCACAACCATTAATTGCACTGGACTTGGTGGTGATCACCAATCCACTTCTTTGGTGCAGCCTCAGACACTGTTCCGCAGGACCGGGCACTTCTCTGTGTGAATTTTCTAAGAAGCATGTCTGTCCCCAGACAGAGATACAAGGGAGCTACACTATGCCTGAGGACAAAGATGCAAGAAAGGGATGATGATCTCCCCCAGCCAAAAATTGGCAGGTAGGTAGTACTTGTAGGAGTGTAATCAAATTCCAGTAATTAAAGAAAAAATACATTTCAATCATAGCCATGTAGATAGCATTGTTTTAAAAAAAACGGCATAAACAACCGTGCAAATTTAGCGCAGATCAAAGATTAGCACAGCTTTGTACACATAAAAGTAGATCAATAAGTTCGTAATCAGATAGTTGAATTTTGATTTGAATTTTCCTTTTATAATGTTTATTCTTGATAAATCATGCTGGATAATATCATCAGAGTTGAAGGAAAGACTGGAAGCAACTGAAATGTGGTTCTACAGAAAGATGCTGCGAATATCATGGACTGAGCATGCGAGCAACGATGAGGTGTTGGAAAGAATGGCAACAAAAAGAAAATTAATACTGAGCATCAGGAAGAGACAACTAAAGTTCCTGGGACACGCACTGAGGAAGGAGAGATTGGAGAACCTGATACTGACTGGCCAGATAGAAGGAAAAAGAGACAAAGGAAGGCAGTGGATAACATATTTGCAGGGCCTGATCAGGTGGATGACGGAACGGGGGTTGCAAGCGGTAACAGGAGCAAACATACTAAGAGCCACAGGGATAGGGAGACGTGGAGAACCATGATCGCCTACGTCCTGAAGGGACAGGGCACATAGAATAAGAAAAAGATTCTATGCAATTAACTTTTGTTACTGAATTAATGAAGCTTATCATGGCGGAAAAATAAATATTGCTTGAATAATACAAATGCTTCAGACTTCAGTATTCCCAAACACATTTAAAACACATAACACTACAGTCTTAACCTTTTTAAGTCAAAGGTCAATTGTTGTCTATCCTTCTTATCCTTATGGTGACCATACCTCTTCTGCTCAGGGACTTGATTTTTTACTATCTGTTGCTGTATAAAACAGTATGTAAAGAAAAAGCAAAAACTCTCACTCGTCTTTCTTCAAATTATTGTCCCATTTCTGTTCCAGAATAACTTCCTTCCCTCTAAGTAATCCATGAGTCACAAACAATGTTCTATATCTTTTTTTTTAAAACAAAACCTCATGTGGCTAGAATAATATCTTCACAACAACTTCTGCTAATATATATCCTCATTTAATACAAGAAAATATTATAGGTTAACAATGAAACAATGCTGTTACCAAAAGTACCCTTGCTACATCCATATAATCTCTACTTCTGGCCACCTCATTCATTATATTTGAAAACCTTTACCTTGAGTGGCTCTCGAGCCTTGTATTGGGTGAACTTTAGTATAAATATCAATGCAGTGATTTAGATTAGAACAATTTAACGACTGGCATTGTACAAGAAATGGGATGCTACATGACCGCCCTTGGCATCTCTTACATAGACCGTATTATAATTGATGCAGTGTGAGATACCATCAGGTAAAATATAGGTCTGCTGGAAAACTTCAGAACCAGTGTCTAAAAGAGAAAGTTGAAATTGTATGGCTCTATCAATCCTGGGTATGATGATAAACTGCATCCAGCAGCAAGGTATCTCATTAAAAGATTGGAGATTTAGGTGTGTAGAGCCACCTCTTAATTGCTGTTGTTTGCAGGTTTGCTCTGAAATAGGGTGATAGCACCTATTAGGGCCCCAGCTCTATGGGCGAATAGTGAACCCTTCTAAACAAAAACAAAACACTATGAAAGTATCATCATCATTTATCCATCACACCCAGGTGGTGCATAGGGCAGCAACTTTTTGTTGCTGTTTCTGTAACAAACTGTTTTTTACGGGGCAAGGTTGTTAGCCCTGCACCCAACCCCCAAACCTGGAGGACCGGTGGACCATTCTTGGTCCTTATGTTTACAGAACCTGGCATTCTTAAATGGTCACCCATTTAAGTACTGACCAGGTTCGATGTTGCTTAACTTCGGTGATCGGATGGGAACCGGTGTATTCAACACGATATAGCCATAGACTATTAAAGTATAAAAACATATTTTTTATAGTAAAAATATCAGCAATACATTTGTTATGTACATACCTATGAACAGGGTATGTCCCAATTCTTATATATATTGGACACTATTGAGAGAGTGGTGTTTTCTCACTGTCTAGCAGTTCTCTACCAGCAGTGGATATTTACTTCACACAGCTTGCAAGTTTTGTATTTGATGACATAATAAATATTACTCTTTATTTCCAATCTCTGGATTATTAGTCATGCAGTAACCTTTTAGGTTACAACATTTTTATACACAATACTTAACAATGAATATTTAGAGTAAAATTACCAAGAATACATTTTATATAGAAAGAGACCAACAATTCATATTCGTAGTAAAATGACCAACAATACAATTTTATAGTAAAATGACCAACAATACATTCTTTTTGTAAGTGAAGGCATACGACTGCGTTCAAAATCTATTAATTGAAGTTGAAGCCATAAAATTGTGTGTGAAATATTTAGATTTTGGTATTGAATAACTGATAGAGATTGATATACTGCTAAACAAAATGAACCAGAAGAAGAGGCAGAGAGGAAAAAATGGTCTGTCAATGGCAATGGAAGATCCTTTCTGAGACTCAAACATTGTCAAACAACAGAGACATAGGGAGGGAGATGGTCAGGTGCAGCACCCCTACCCCATACCCTCTCATATGACTGGTGATGATGACTATACAAGAAATATGTTCACGAAACCAACATATAAGCACTAAGCTGGTGCCAGTATGAATAGAAAGTAGTGAATGGAAATTCAAGAATTCAAGTCTGTAGAAATAAGAAGACTTTGAACCTAACAATCATATAATTTGTCGTTTGCTTTTAGAAGCAGCATACATCATTTAGCCAAGGTACAAAATAGATGAAATGAATAGCAAAGAAAGAAACCATACCAGTGGATGGCCCATGGCATTTCGATAGCTAAGTGATGCAATTAGAGAGGAAACTTTTACTTTCTGGAAAGATTTTGAAAGTAAAAACGACTTAAAATTTGGCAAATGGAACAAAATATAAAATTCTGAAAAGACGAATAAAAAAAAATTTCAAAAAATAAGAAAACCTGAATTCACTTTTCGCAAAAGAGTTTACTGGCAAACAAAGGTAGACTTTTTTGCATTTATCTTTTTCAAGATAAAATTAGCTTCAAATAAAAAAAAACAAAAATAATTCCCTGTGCAAGGTTTTGACCAGTAAAATAATTAGAGAATATTTCTTAAATCGAGGATGTCTGTCGTTAGGCTATTGTAATATTTGGCCATGGTTTTTATTCTTCCTTTTTATCTTTTGAAATTGTAAAATTATAGCAAAAAGACTTTTCTTTATATTTCTTACAACATTATTATCCAGATTTCCTATCTGTACTGTTAGGCAAGTAGAATAATGGTTATTGAAGTGGGAAACAGAATTAGGAAACTGAGTTCAAATTCTTCCCGAGTATGATGCATTCAATTTCACACAATTTCTTTTAGGAATTGCATGAATCTATCTTTTCTATCCCCAGCTATGGGTTACATAATAGCATAAACTAGGCTCTCTAACCTTGACTAGCATCCAGTCTAGAAGGATCACCACAATTTTTTGAAGAAATTAAGGCAATTATTGAGTAAGAGGATGTGCATGGGTGGTGCATTGGATATCGACTCGGAACGAGAAATCGGGGAGCTGAGTTCGAATTCCAGCTGAATTCATTGCATTCACTTACACAAAAATACCCTTGGGAAAGGTATTAATCCATCTATTCCTTCCCATTATGGGTTAAATAACAGGACAGATTGGTTCTATTGCCTTGGTCGGCAACCAGTCTATCGCAGAAAGCAATGGTAACCTACTGCGGGATAATCTTCTGCCCAGTCAGTCATGTCTCTTTCGAAACATGATTGCCCAAGCGTGTATCACGTATGGCACTTAACTGACTGAATGAATAAGAAAGAAAAGGAATTAATGATTAGCCATGATATCCTTCATCAAGAAAGTACAGAGGAATTTGAAAAATTATTTAAATATCAGAGTGGTCTGGGTTCTCTTTGGTGGCAGCCAGTTTACACGCACATACCCTTGGGAAAGGTATTAATCCATCTCTTCTCTCTAGTTATGATTTAAATAACTGGACAGATTGGGTTCTATAGCCTTGGCTGGCAACCAGTCTACTGCAGGAAGTACTTGTAACCTACTGCAGGATAATCTTCTGCCCAGTCAGTCATGTCTCTTTTGAAACATGATCGCCTAAGTGTGAATCACATATGGCACTTAACTGACTATAATTAATATTAAAACACTATGTAGTTGTGTGTCAATGTACTTAGTCGAACGATACTCAGATTGAAAATCTTTGAAAATCTCAGTTCAAAATACAGCCAATCTTCGTATACAATACACAAACACACACACACACACATGTTTATAAATTTAATTATAATAAAATAGATTTAATAAATAAATAATATTATCCTTATATTGTTATGGGTTCATTTTTAAACTTATCTTCATTTTTCCATCGAAATCAGGAAGCCGAGTTTAAATTTCAGTTGAATTCATTGCATTCACTTACACGCACATACCATTGGGAAAGGTATTAATCCATCTCTTCTCTCTAGTTATGGGTTAAATAACAGGACATATTGGGTTCTATAGCCTTAGCTGGCAACCAGTCTACCACAGTTTGCAATGGCAACCTACTGTGGGATAATCTTCTGCCCAGTCTATCATGTCTTGAAAGAGACATGATCACCCAAGTGTGTATCATGTATGTCACTTAACTGACTAAGCAATTCATAGATAATAAAAAAATAATGGAATCTGTAGAGAGTAAATTTTCTAAACACTGCTTAGATATAGAACAAAGCCAATACTATGGGGTACCCAATGATGATTGATTCACTACTCAGTTGTAATAGGTTCATGGCAAGACAAGTGAGCTAACCATTACACCACATTGATGTGATCATAGAATCTGTAGATTGCTGTAATTACTAATATCCATTGACTGATTGATCAATTTGTTTTTTTAGTTTACCAACCCATTGCAGGTTATTTAAAGCCAGAAATTATTTATAGAGATTTAGAATTTATTTTTAGGTAATTATGGTTTAGTGATAGAAGTCTTACTAATTAATCTATAGGAACAATATACAGATTCATGCCTTTTCCAACACGATTTGTGCGTAAGTAAATAAAACAGATACAATGGTTTCCTGATTAACAATTCTGAGCCATTATCCATAGCTTACAGTACCTGATATTTCCAAATGGTCACCTATCTAACTACTGACCAGGCTAGACACTGCTTAAATTGTACAGGGCTTATGTTCAGAAGGTTGGTTGGTTGGTTGTTTTGTTTTTATGGCAAATCAACCTCGGTGGGTCGTTTATTGCCAACTAAACTTTATTTATTTATTGCTGGTAATACATTTTTCTTTCAACAATTTATTGTTGTTTTTTATATAAGTTTTGTGTCTAGTAATACATTTTTCTTTTTCGAGTGTCAAGCTTCATTGAGATTTGTTTTTAAGAGCAGGGTCCCCAACTTCTACCCTTGTTATTTAACCTATAACTGGAGGGGAGGGACAGATTAATACCTTTCCCAAGGGTACCAGTGCTTAAGTGAATTCATGGTATTCAACTCGGCTCACCGATTTCTCTTTCCTAACCGATATCCACTGCACCACAACGCACATCTGTCACTAAACACTTACAGCACCTAGTATTCTTAAGCGGTCACCCATTTAAGTACTGACCAGGCTCAACGTTGCTTAACTTCGGTGATCGAGCAAGAACCGGTGTATTCAATGTGATAGGCCATAAGCCATGTCCAGAAGGAATAAGATATAAAAAGAAGAAAAAATAGAAATAATTTGCCAATATATATATATTTGAATTATATATGGGCAAAATTTTCAAGAATTCTTTTTCCTTTTTAATTAAGAATACGTGGTTTTTGACTTTATTTAGTATGTGCATTGTGATGCAGTAGATATCAGTTCAAAATGAGAAACTGAAGAGCCAAATTCCAGTTAAATTTGTTGCATTTACTTACACGCAAATACCCTTGGGAAAGGTACTAATCTATCTCTTCTTCTTAAGTGTTGAATAGCAGAATAGATTTGGTTCTGTAGCCTTGGTTGGCAACCAGTCTACTGCAGAAAGAAATGGCAACCTACTGCAGAAAATTTTTCTGCGCAGTCAGACATGGATCAAAAGAGACATGACCACCCAACCGTGTATCACATATGGTACTTAAGTGACTAACCATTGTTACCATAGTTGAATAGCAGAACAAATTAGGTTCTATAGCCTTGTTTGGCAACCAGTCTACCACAGAAAGATATCACAACGTACTGTGGGAAAATCTTCTGCCCAGTCAGTCATGGACCAAAATAGACACGACTGCCTAAGCATGTATCACGTATGCCACTTAACTGACTGACTTATAAATAGCAGGACATATTAGGTCCTTGGTTGACAACAAGTCTACCACAGAAAGAAACGGTAACTTACTATGGGAAAATCTTCTGTCTGGTAAGCCAGAGATTGAAATAGACATAATCACCCAAATTGATGGGAAAATTTTGTTATGAGAATATATTGAGTTTCAAATAATGTATTTCTAAATCTGTATAAAATTCAAGAGATAAAACCTTCAACAACTCACATATATATTTCTTCTTCAATGTGCCTTGTTCTTTCAGGATGTAGACGATCATGGCTTTCCACATCTCTCTATCCCTGGTAGCTCTTATCACGCTTTCTCCTGTTACACCACACAACCCCCATTCTGTCATCCACCTGATCTGGCCCTTCAAATATGTTATTCGCTGCATTCCATTGTCTCTTTTTCCCTCTATCCGGCCTGTTAGTATCAGGTTCTCCAAGCCCTCCTTCCTCATTGCATGTCCCAGAAACTTTAGCTGTCTCTTCCTGATGCTCAGTATTAATTTTCTTTTCGTTTCCATCCTTTCTAAAACCTCATCATTGCTCACGGGCTTGATCCATGATATCCGCAGCATCCTTCTGTAGACCCACATTTCAGTTGCTTCAAGTTTTTCCTTCATCTTTGATGATATTGTCCAGCATTCACTGCCATATTGAAGATCAGACATCACATAGCAATCCAGTACTCTTTTCTTTGTTTCTAACAAAATCTTCCTGTCTCTTAATACATTGATCAACTTCTGGAACACGTCCTTCACCATGCCAATTCACCTTTAGATTTCTGTGTGATACTTTTCGTTTTCTGTGCGAACACTTCCCAGGTATTTGAATTTTTTTTTTTTTTTTTTTTTTTAATCATGTCACCCCAAGCAAGGCATTCACTATAGCGCAGGGGGTTACATAGAGTGATTGGGTATGGGAAATGTCAGAAGGAAAGTGGTAGAAGACTTAGGATGTACATAGGTAGAGAGTTGGAGAGAGTAGGTATGAGTCAGTGTGTTAGGAGGTGTCTATGGACCTTACATTTAAACTCCTGGAGGTTGTAGCCGTCAGGAAAGCAAGCATGCGGTAGGGAATTCCACAGGCAGGAAGTGCGAGGAAAAAAGCTGTTGGAGTAGAAATTGCGGTTACATTTCATCGGTTTCACTGTAAAAGGGTGAGACCTAGCTGCCAATCTAGTATCTCATGCAAATTCACATCTAGGGGGCACCAGTGATTTAAGTTTGTCAGAGCAGAAGCCATGAAAGTATTTATAGAAGAGGCAGAGGGAAGCCATGTCATGCTGGTGAGAGAGATACTGCAGGCGGTCAGCCAAGTCGGTATCAATCACATTACAGATTCTTCGCTGTATTTTGTCAAGAACCCCGAGGAGAATAGAAGGGGCACCCGACCAGATGTACCTGCTTGATTTTAGTCTCCCCTTTTGTATCTGGCACTTTGGGTGCTCTTTTTGCTGATGACCATGCATTAGGTGTCTAATTTATATTAGGCTAAGAATGTGAAATATCTATTCCTGTCTCATTAAAGCCAATCTCATCTTTCTTGCTTGTATCATAGTTTTCTACCCAAACATTTTCTTACAATTGTTCTGACATGCTCTTCTCACTAGTTCTTCAACGACATGAATTTAAGAGTGCTACTAGAGTGGCAATTAGGTCCCATCATTTTACTATAGAACTATCTAAATGCAACTGCCACTTATACTCTGATAGTTTTTTTTGTCACACTTCTCACCCGCGGAAATCCCTTCTAACTTTTTGTTTCCCTGATACCTACAATCTTCAAAAATTTAAATGCAACAACAATCACCATTTTTTGTCTTCTTGAAACCCATTCCATTTTTGCCTTCTCCTAAATCCTCCCATTCTCATTCTCTTTCACTTCCTGTACCTCCCTGTGTTCTAGTAGCATTATTGCCTTGCTTGGGTTAAATGATTAAAAGATTTTGATTTCCGCATGTCATTTATTCTCTAACAAGTTAAAAAAATCATGTACGCAAACACAAATTCCTACTGATTTCTTTTTTTTTAATAATCATTTCACCTCAAGCAAGGCGGTACTGCCACTGATGTGCAGAGGGTTATAGAAGAGTAAAAGTTTAGACAAGAGGAGAGTGAAGAGAAAGATGAACAAGTTACAGGGCATGTCAGAGAAAGGGCAAGAGAAGGATGGAAACACAGGTGAGAAGACGGTTGCATTGGTAGAGAGAAAGAAAAAGAACAAGATATACAAGGCAATGTAGAAAGAACTGGAGTCAAGTGATTAAGAGATGGGTATTGACATTGCATTTAAATTCATGGAGGTTGTAGCCATCAGGAAAGCAAGTATACAGAAGGGAGTTCCACAGGTGGGAAGTGTGATAAAAGAAGGTGCTGGAGTAGAATTGATGGTTGCATTTGGTTGATCTATGGTTCATTAAGAAAAGTGGCTTCAAGCTGCATCCATAATATATCTAAACATATTTATAAATGGAACTTTGTCTGTGTGTGTGTGTCTGTCTGTGTGTGTATGTTACCTATAGACTCCAAAATGGCTAAACCGATTTTCTTGAAAATTTACACAGTTGTACTATAAGCGTCTGCGAGTGTTCTTAGCTAGGTTTTGTGTTGAGGTACCCCTGATAAATATGGAAAATCGATAATCGAAAAAATTGGGTTATAGAAGGAGTGGTCCAATTTTTATCAAATTTGATACATTCAGAGACAAAGACATAAGAAACGATATTCAGAAGTTTCAAGGTTGCAGTTCTTACAATAGTGCAGAAAATTGATAGTATATATATATATATATATATAAAAGGCAAAATGTTTGTGTGTGTGTCTGTTTATCTGCCTGTATATCTGTATTTTTTCAGTCCTTTTATTTTTAGTTTTTTGCTTCGGGTTTGGCTCTAAGTAGGTATAATTGTAGTTCTTAGTCTCAGCCATGAGACCATTTACTCAGAGGACTTATTTAGCCTTCAAAATTCAGTTTACAATGAAAAAAAACTTATTTGATATCGATACCAGGAAATCAAAATTTGACTTACATCCATTCATTTTTCTTTCAGTCTATGGTTTCACTTTAACTGGAAACAACTATTGCTCTTTAGTCTTTCGTGCAAACATCCAAAGAGTCTGAGCTCCAGGACCATGGATTAGTTTTAATGCTTTCGTTACACCCGAGCAACACCGGGCTATACTGCTAGTATTATATATGTTGATATTGAAAGGTGTGTAAGAATTATACTTATCTATGATGGGAATAATAGCCATTTAATTAAAAATACATTTGGAATGAGGAATGAAAGATTGTCCATCTGCTAGAGCTGACAGTCTCATGGGAGTTAAACATTGATGTGGTGGAAGAGCGAAAAAAGAATTGATAAGAAGGACTTGTCAATGAATGTGAACAGCAAGGATAGACAGAATCATAATCACCTTGGAGTTGGAGCTACAGGAGATGTGGACAGAAGGTTGCTGCATCTCTTCAGGCATGAGATGGGCTTCACTGCAAAGAAAGTGAAACAGTTGAGGGAGGAGGTACAGAGGGCTGCAGAGAAAGCCTCCCTCTGGATCTGGCTCAAGAGGAATGATGGAAATTGTTTTGAGAATGCTGGTGTAACAGGACAGCGAGGAGAAATTGCCTGTGGAGCCCTAATAAAGGTGGAGTAGTGAATCACACACCAACAACATGTGCCTATGAAATCCAACAGTGTTGAGGGAACTCTATTGCCCCACTGTAGCAAGAAAGTAGTCGGGAGGCAAGGGGCCAAAACAGTGCCAATGTCCTTCTCTGGACATTGCTGGATCCAGTTGTGGAGTTGCTGACTGGAAAGCACAATTGTGTATCACAGTGTTTATCTCTTCTTCTACATGGAATTTAGTATATGAAGTTATAAATCTATATTGAACTGAATTTATTTTGTGGCATTTCATATCTAATGTTTAACCTTCTCAATTTTATTCAGTGTGTAGGGATACAAATGGCAATTGTCTCCCTTTTGTTAAGATAGTCATGAGGGCCACATGACAGACAATGAATGATATCCGGGCAGAGAGTGAAGAAGGGTAGTTGTGATGTAGAGCCTAGAGAAGAAAGACATCCCCAGCCCACAGCAGTAGGACCTACAAAAAGACACCAAAAACAAAAAAATCACATGGCCTCACCAAGTTCATAGAGAAACCACCATAACTCCGGGAAATATTACAAGTAAGGGTCTCCATTTTTGCAAACTGTTTGTTGTTGCATATAGGTTATATTTCTCTACATGGGACACACACACACACACACACACACACACATATAACTTTGTGTATGATATAACATTATAAAACTCTCCCAGAGAATAAAGCATGCTTGTTATTCTTTTTCCACTTACCTATAACATTCAAACAGAATGTTATAGGTAAGTGGAAAAAGAATAAGAAGTATGGTGGTGTTATATCATATATATAATAATGCCCATAATGGGAGAAATTCAAATGGGAGAATAAATCTTCCATTAGCAACCTTCTGTTATGAGAGTAGGTACTGCCTACCTAGATGCAAGCATGCAAACATTATACAGGGGTGGAAGGGACAGACAAATGTAGTGTTTAAAATGTTTACATTGTTAATTCTGGTTAAAAACAATCAATGGATGTCTTCTTCTATATGCCAAGGCCTTTCAGAATAACTTAAGTTACTGACTTTTTCTAAGATTTTTATACTTGTTTTAACTAGTATTCAGAGACAGAAAAATTTTGTTCGAAATAAAGAAAAGAATACTGGACTATTACATGATATCTGTCCTCCTATATGGCAGCAAATACTGGAGCATCTCATCAAAGATGAAGAAAAGACTCAAAGCAACAGAAATATGGTTCTACAGAAAGATGCTGAGAATATGATGGACCAAACATGTGAGGTTTTGGCGAGAATGGAAATGTAAAGCAAACCTATACTTAACATCAGGAAGATACAGCTGAAATTTCTGGGATGTAAAATGAAGAAGGTGGGCTTAGAGAATCTGTGAGATGTTGAACCACCTTGGCGTTGATGATGGCTTCAAACACTTAGCCAAAAATCGGTAGCAGGCTGACAGGGCAATAATTACAGGGTCAGAGAGTTCACCAGTGTTTTTATATATTGGAACCACGGACGAAGACTTCCATCAGGCAGGAAAGCAAGAAGCAGAGAGGCAGTAGTTATAGAGTTTGGAGAGAATGGAGAAGAGTTCAGGGGTAACATTTCTTCAGGACAATGATTGGGATTCTGTCGCTGTCGCTCGCTTTATGGTGATCAAGCTTTGAAATTATGTTAGAGACCATTGAGGGGGTAATGTGGATGCCATTCAGTTGGGCCTCAGTTCTGGGTGGGAAGTCAGGTACAGATACTCCAGATGAGTCCAGTGTCGAGTTGGTGGAGAATCTGCGAGCTAAGCACTCGGCCTTGCCTGTTGTAGAGGTAAGAACCTCAAATTCGTTGATTAGAGGGGGGATTGAGGGTTTAGTACACTTTAACAGAGCCTCCAGTCGTCTTTGGAACTAAATTTACGGGATGCTATGCGCTGTTTCATTCTGGCTGCAAACAGTAACTTGGCTTCTTTAAGTATCTTCTTGCACTCATTGCAAGCAGAGGCAAAGAGGCTCCTGTTATAGTCTGACCCATGACTCCGATAAAGCCGGAAGAAGTGATTTCAATGGGCGATATTTTTACATTTGGGTACACAACAGATTTCTTTAATTTTTATAATTTTATCCTTAGCTTGCATATGACAACTGATCCCACAGTAGATACTTGGGTACATTTTAGTTAAGTAGTGCTATTCTAAATATTTTATTGGTTGTTACATAGTCACTCTTGATCTTGGTGTTACCCTGGTTGGCATTTTCATGTCCATATGTGTCTTGTGGGGTTTTTTTTAAAACCAAGTTCCAACCATTTCCCAGTCTTACTTTTGCATTTTAGATATTTTCTTGTAATTTGCACCGGCTTTTGAAAGAATCAATAACAGCAGAAAGCCATCTACCTGACCATGGGAGAGGAATGTCAAAAATACAAACGTTAATCAGAGTTGCAAAGCATAGGAAGTTATGGAGAGCTGTGGTTGCTCATGTCTAGAAGAGACACAGCACCTAGAAGAAGTGTATTGTAAAACATTTCTTTTAAAGCTTTGTGATATTTATTATTTTTTTACCACTTTAAATCTTATTTTTAACAAATATCCATATTTGAGTAGATGTTCTGTTTATTATAAACAGTATATCTGTTTTCACTTACCGGCATGAATATTCAAGAAATCTTATTAAAGAAAAAGGTGTGCTCTCTGACAGGATTTGAATCTACATCAGGAGAAACCTGGTTTTATTACAGACAATCCAACAAAAAAAAAATATATTTTCAAAATGTGACAAGAATGTTCTCTATATGTGGCAAGGAACACTTGGACTAGTCTGCAGATAAGCTTAAATGAGAGTTTATGATATTGTGTGGTTGAGTCCGCAAATAAAGTGACAGTACTTCCATTGGTTTGTTTATGAATGATTTCTAGGCTCATATATTCTGGCAGAAACCTGTAGAAATTCCACAATATTTTTCACTTTTTACACTGATTTACTTTTGCATGCTCTCAGAAAAATAAGAAGAACCCTGGTGCTCCATCTGCATGAATTTACTCGAGCTACAAGACTAGCAACTATGTCTTACCCTTTTACAGTGAAACTAATCAGATGTATCTGCAAGTTCTACTCTAGTAGCTTCTTTTCTCCCACTTTTTGCCTGTGGAATTCCCTTCCGTATATTTGCTTCCCTGAAAATTACTGTTATGATACCCTCCTATGAGGAATGAACTCTTCCTCTTGCTATATATAAATTACCTGCAGGACCACTAAGAGAAGATTGAGACAAGATAGCAGTTAACAAAGGCAGTTTTTTCTCCTCCTCACTCCCTGTAGAAAGAGCGCCTCTTGATTTTGTCATAAAGGCAGAATACAGCAGCCTCTTTATTTTGTGGGATGGATGGGTCCTACTAACATTAATTGATTTATTTTGTATTTTAAGTAAAACATTTTGTTTGGATTTTTTTTTTCATGGGTCCTCAACTTTTACATTTCATGTATAAATTTTTATATATTTATATATATATATATCATATAAAGAAATTTTTATTCTCGTGGGGATTCTTTTATGGGTTCCCTGAGTGGTTGTGGCATTTTGGTACATGGAGGATTCAGTGATGATGGATGGGTCCTTATGGTGAATGGGAAATTGTAAACAATAATTGAGTCATGATTCTGATTAGCTAGGTATAGGATAGTTATTGTTGACTAACCTCAATTTTACCTCCAAACACTGGCCTTGTGCCATAAATGTATTTTTCAATACAATAAATATCGTTAATAAAGGTAGTTAACAAGAACAGTTGATGACAGCTACTAGCCAGGCAGCATATTATATATATATATATATATATATATATAACACAACACTTTAGAATATCTTGTTTCTTGTTATACTAATGCACTGTTTTAAACTACCTTCTTGTTCCGTGTCTTACTTCCAGCACAATCCAGTCACTACAACTTTGCGGTGAAGTTTCGTCACAACTCCACAACAAATTTGAGATGAAGATCCACAACAATTACAATCTCTAAGAATTTAAATGCAAAGTCAATTGCGATCTCTTATCTCATTGACTTATATCTTTTCCAGGACAACTCTTGTATCATGTTCTTCTTCCTTTCCACTCTACTCTCATGCAGCCCTCTTCACACCAGTGTTCATATTCTTCTCTTACTCATTCTCTGACTTCCCTGTAACTTGTTCCTCTTTCTCATCTCACCTCTTCTGTAACCCGCTGTGTACCAGCAGCAGTTCTGCCTTGCTTGGGGCGAAATGATTAAAAAAAAAAAGATATAAATGCAAAGACGAAAACTTATAAGGTTTTCTTTTTCACTGAAGCAGACATTAAAAACACGAGCGTTATCACCTTTTCTGTCTTCCCACTTTTTCTTTCCGAGTGTGTATGCCTTTTTTCTCACTAAAATCAAACAGGATCGTTGATATATTTTTCTTTGGTTCTTCCTTACAATCCAAATGGAACAGTCCATTATTTATCTGAGGTAATGGCAGGGTGTGAATTGAATTGGTGCCCACCACAAAACTTGTTTTCATACCCTTATTTCTAGCAACATAAAAATACATC
The DNA here is from genome assembly GCA_037127315.1 of Ascarosepion bandense. Taxonomy (NCBI): domain Eukaryota; kingdom Metazoa; phylum Mollusca; class Cephalopoda; order Sepiida; family Sepiidae; genus Ascarosepion; species Ascarosepion bandense. Next base: position 4,053,310 of record JBBBDQ010001661.1, on the reverse strand, counting down.
TTAAACATATTCCAGAGCGATGCTAGCCAGAAGTAAGCAAAAGAGTTAGAGATTTACTCTCTCTGCTGCTGGTGTACCAAACATTTATAGGAAAGAGCATGGCAAGCTATTAAAGTAGGTAACACATGTGCTAATTAACTTACTAATTAACAGATGGATCAGCAGAATTATGATACATGTATAATTAGCAGAATTATGATATACGTATAATCAGCAGAATTATGATATATGTATTATCAGCGGAATTATGATATATCTATAATTAAGATCTTAGTTAAATTCATTAAAGACATTTTTTACGTAAAATTTTGTATTGACCACTGAAAAGAAAATCATCTCTCCTCTGATTTGACTGTAATGAGTCAACAGGGGAAAAAATGATCATGGTTTGTTTTCATTTTGAAACTAGCCAGAAAAATGAAGAATAATGATTACATGTTTGATATTAAATCATTAATGACCACTATCCCATTTTTGGGTTCTTCTTTTTCTATGTGCCATGTCCTGTCAGGATGTTGGCAATCATGGCTCTCTACAGCTTCCTGTTCTTTTACAGTGCTTGATAAACATTATCTTTTTATCTCAATTAAACCTTGTTCGGTCATCTATTTACTCAAGCTCACTAAGTAGGTTATGCCTTGTTTTCCTCTATCCCTCTTGTCTTTAATCAGTCCTGTGTGTACAAAGTTTCCAAGCTCTCTTTTCTCATTGTGCACCCTAGAAATTTCAACTATCTCTTTCCAATGTTAAAGAGTCCTTTTTGTTTCCATTTTCTCTAAAACTTTCTGTACTTGTAGAATATTTTGAAACATAAAAAAGAAGATATTTACACATGAGAATAAAAACAAAACAAGACGCTGCAAAGGGACCCAATCCTTTTGTTAGATTTTAAGCCCTTTCCTACAATTCAAATAAAATAGGCAAATATAAATATTACCTTTTTTGCAGTTTACAAAAAAATATTTTTTTAAAGAAATGTTGAAAACATCTGGATAATTTTGACGGCAGAACAGCTAGATACAAAATTGCAGGGAAATGAGGTCTAATTAATCACCAATCAATAAGCAGCTTGGAAAGCAGGAATATATAATCAATAACAAAATTTTTGCCTTTTTTTCAATATTCACTTTTAAGTGGACATGAGAAGACAAGGTGTGAAAGCTTGTTAACTATGCCTTTCACCCCTATAGCAAGCGCCCTCTGGCTGAATGGAAAACAAACCTGTGTGTGAGAAAAGAGTGATGGATTATGGGTAAAAGGTAATAAAGATCTTCGTCAGATGCTAGATAGCTTTTTTTCTCGATGCTTACTGAAGCCATTAATGCTAGCTGGATTTTAAATTTAGCATACTTCAAGTGGATCTATTTTTCTCCCTTACTTTCTATGCTGAATCATGTCACTGATACTTTTGCAATGATTGGTGATTATTGTATATGAACCAAGTCTAAGGTGACCATTAAGAACTAATAGAGAAAAAAACAGCAAGCCGCACAAAGTGGAATATATCTCATATCCAGCAGACATGAGTGACCAGCATGGAAAAGTATTTTTTTTAAATTTAACATCAATTGCCATCTTCTGTCTACTTGAAGACCATTCATCTCTTATCTCTCTTTGTCATCCTCTGTACCATTTTTTTCTCTCACTGTAACTCCTTACACATCAGTGGCAGTCCTGCCTTGCTAGGAGTGAAATGAATATAAAAAACAAAACAAAAAGAAAACAAAAAAAAAAAAATTCTGGCTCTGATAAAAATCTCTCAGTCTTATACTTTTTCTACTTTATACTGATTGTTCAGACTGTTGTCCTCATCTTTATTGTGATATTCACAATATTTCAGGTATTGTATGCTCCAACCTTCTTCAGATGATTGGAATTTTAAATCAGACCCTTTATTTCAATCACTGGGATAGATTGTTCTTGTTCCATGAGTCATGCCACTTTCAAATGTTTTAGATATCTCCATTTAACTCTAACTTTTTGTTTGCTTTATTTTATTTTTATTTTTTGCTTGCTTTATTTTTTCTGCTTTATTTTAATTATCTACTTGCACTCAAACAGGAAGAGGTGAATCATTATATTATATATATATATATATATATATATATATAAGCACCAGTAGGTTAGCAGGAGAATCACTGACTGATGTCAATTTGGTCAGGTTTCAATCCTGGCTAGAAGTAATAGGACGTCTAACCGTACTGATGAGCTGTGATACAGCAAAACAGGACTGTCTGCGAATAACTATACATATATATAAATATGGCCTGATGATTGTGCTTAGCATGAAACAGTCTGTCGCCCCTGAGTGTTGACTTCAATGTTCACTCTTTTATATTTACATACGCTTTATCTCTGATATTCAGCACTTTATCCTATAAATATAGCACACCTTAAAACTATATATATATATATATATATATATATATATATATCATAGAAAATCCGGAGATTGATGAAATAGAATTTACAAATAATATATTTAATTTATTTGTTTGAACATTATTTTTAATCAATCCTTTTATTTTAGTAGATATTCTATTTTGAATTAAACAGTATATATATATATATATATGTTTCTACCAGCTTGATTATATGTCTCATTCAGCAGGATTCAAAGTTGGGACCCCTATGTTGTTAGGGGTTACAAGTTCAAATCCTGCTGAATATATATATATAGATATATATATATATATAAATTAAAATAAATTTTCAAAATTCAAAAATGTTGAATGAACATTTCAGCATGAAATCCCTAAGAGAGATCTCACGCCTCCTCAGCAACAGTCGGTCTATATCCAAATGAGAATAAAAATAAAATAAAAATAATATTAAAAAGAGAAATAAAAAAATAAAAAAGAGATAAAGAAATAAAAAAATAAAAAAATAAAATAAATAACAGTTAAGATTTGAGAAATATACGTCACAAAAAAAATGTTTTGAAAATCAGTTTATTTTTGGTTTTTACTTTTAGATAGAGTTGTAAGTGAAGAGATGGGAAATTTGGCATGTCTAACTTAATAAACGAAAAGGGTTAAGGAAGGGAGGTCGTTAAATTGAGAATTGCGTTAAACAAAATAGCACAGAAAGGGAAGGGGCGGGATATAAAAAATGTATAGAGAAAAAATAAAGAAGGGGAAAAAAGAAAAGAAAGAAAAAGGAAAAATTTCAAATAAAAACGAACTTTAAATGTTTAAAAGGGTTAAAGTTTTAGAAAAAAGAGACTTACTTGAAAAAGTATATTTAGGGGAAAAAATAGAAATAAGTTAATCTAATTAAAGATATTTTTAGGTATAGACAAACTAAATAACAATTAAAGAAAATTATAAATTTTTTAAAAAAATTAATCTTAAAAAAATTTATATAAATTTTTAAAAAAATTTTTTATATATAGAAAATTTATAAAATTTATGATGTGAAAAAAGTTATTAAAAAGATATATACCAACAGAGGAAAAAGGGGTTTAGTAAAAGAATCCATATTTTATAAAGATAGACAATTAAAGTAGACTGGGAGAGGAAGGTAGAGGGGTTAAATTACTATTTAAAGTTAAAATTAAATTAATTTATCAAAAATCATTAAATTTATATTTTTAATATCCTAAAATCTAAAAATTAGGAATTTAAAATTTAAGTGTTCACAAAGCTCACTTTATGGCGGCACTTACTAATAAATTCCCTTCTAAAATTCAGGAGCAGGTGCTGGTAGGGATACTTCAATATTAAAATTTTTTCTAGCAAACACAGACAGCACCTATCACGAAAATTCCTCAGAATACAGGCTAAACCTATTAGTTTCCAGCTAATTACAGGATCCAGCCCTTCCTCTTTCATTTTCCAGAATATCCGTATTATTGGCCTGGGTTCGAAAATGAATACCTGTGGTTATAAAGTCTCTGCTTAAAAGGTCCAGCGGACATACCAATATAGGTTCGGTAGTTATTTTTGTTGTTTGATGGAGAAATGCGGGCTTCATAAATCATCTGGGTGGATTTACATTTGCCCTCCACCGGGCAGGTGTCCACAGAGCTACAGCTGCATTCATTCAAAATTCCGGACCCAGAATCAGTATTACGTAAATTCATTAGAATACTTCTATTATGGGAATTTATGAGGTTGTCTATATTAGGGGTACAAGAATAGCTGATTTTAAGGATGTACCTATTAAAAATTTTCTGTAAAGGATTACTATTATTAAAATTTTTGTCTACTAATTTGAGAAAATATATATATAATACATTCATACACAACCATTCAAAATTTCTCACATATATATTTAACAAAATCATCTATTGTCTTAATACACTTTACATGTGTATTACGCACACATGCATACAGACAAGCATTTTTCTACATACATACCCATACAAAAATTTCCCATATGCATACATTTAAAAATAATTATATATTGCTTTAATACACATGACACACATCTGACCAATAAGAATCAGCCACAAACAACATTCCACTGTACACTTCCTTTGTAAAAAATATTCATTAATCATCTTTAACCTAATTTCTGAAGGAGCTTATATAAAAGGTAAATATTTTAGATTGAGACACATTTCCTACCTTGTTCTTTATTTATACTATCATATATATATATATATATATATATATATATATATATATATAAAGTAAGTCAAAAAATTCTTAAATTTAATTTCATTGAATGGCCATTTCAATGAGAAAATTCTTGCTTCATCAACAATGATTGAAAACAAAAATTTATTAATTCAAACATAAGCCCAAAAACATATCCATACACAGGAAGTTTTCTGTGTATGGATATGTTTTTGTGCTTCTTCCGGCATAGAAATTTTGTAACATATTTGAATAAATTTTTTTTCTTTTAATCATTGCTGATGAAGCATGAATTTTCTCGCTGAAATGGCCATTAAACAAAATTAAATTTCGGAATTTTTTGACTTACATATATATTTGGCTCTGTAGATAGATCATACTATTTACATCAAGCCCTCCACCTTGATCAATTTTGATATTAATAAAATTAATATTAATAGGATCGGATTATGGGAGTTTACCTAATTGCTCATCTTTTTTGGTTTAAAAAAAAAAAATATATATATATATATATATATATATATATATATATATGTGTGTGTGTGTGTGTGTGTGTGTGTATGTGCAGATGAAGAGAACCAACAGGTTTTACAAAGTTACCTAACATTGCCTGATGACGAGATAAAAACTTTAAATCTTGAAACAGAAATTTTTTATCACAAAGTAATCTAATTTTAAATAAAAACAAATTTAATAATGTATATGTGTATATATATATATATATATATATATATGACAAAGCAATGTATAGATGCTTATGTATAAAGTAAAATTTAAAAAAATCTATGATAAAATGGAAAAGAAATAAAATCTGAAGGAATTTCAATAAAAGATTTTGTGAACACAAAAGGAATTTTACAAAAGCAACACACTCAATGCTTTAATTGTTCGCTATAATGAGTGAAACCATAATTTTGATTTAAAAAATGCTAATTCAATTACAAGAGAAAGCAATTCACTGAGAAAAAACATTCAGAAAGTGATTTTATCACAAGTTTTGTCACAGAAGGATTTATGTACAGGTTCTTATAGCATTTCACCTTTCTTGTCATATCTTCTACTAGCAGTATAGCCCGGCGTTGCTCAGGTGTAATGAAAGCTTTAAAACTAATCCATGGTTCTGGAGCTCAGACTCTTTGGATGTTGGCATGAAAGACTAAAATGTAATAGTTGTTTCCAGTTAAAGTGAAACCGTAGACTGAAAGAAAAATGAATGGGCGTAAGTCACATTTTGATTTCCTGGTATTGATATCAAATAAGTTTTTTTCATCGTAAACTGAATTTTGAAGGCTAAATATGTCCTCTGAGTAAATGGTATCATGGCTGAGATGAAGAACTACAATTATACTTACTTAGATCCAAACCCGAAGCAAAAACTAAAATAAATGGACTGAAAAAATACAGACATACAGGCAAATAAACAGACATACAACACAAACATCTTGCCTTTTATACATATATATTATTGATTTTCTGCACTATTGTAAGAACTGCAACCTTGAAACTTCTGAATATCGTTTCTTATGTCTTTGTCTATGAGTGTATCACATTTGATTAAAATCGGACCACTCCTTCTATAACCCGATTTTTTCAATTATCGATTTTTTATATTTATCGGGGGTACCTCAACACAAAACCTAGCTAAGAACACTCGCAGACGCTTATAGTACAACTGTGTAAATTTTCAAGAAAATCTGTTCAGCCGTTTCGGAGTCTATAGGTAACAGACACAGACACACACAAATACACATACACACACAGAGACAAAGTTCCATTTATAAATAAGTTTAGATTTAGATTTAGATGGATATAACTACCACAAAATTGTCCATTTTGTCGTCGTTTGTCGTTTCTACATGTTCTAAAGTAATAATTAACACTGTATATTGATTTATTTTCTTCTACTGGCCTGAATATTCAAGAAAAATATTGGTTCTCCAGTATATTTTTCTTTAATGAGATTTCTTGAATATTCATGTCAATGGGAAAAAAAAAAACAAATAAATATATTGTTTACTAAATAAATGCAACTCATGAAATTAATTAAAACTTAATTTTATATAAGTAAGTAAATTTGCTAGAGACAAGAGCCTTTGTATATTACTATGCCCCTTGAATGTAAGTTAAACTTTCCATTTCATCACAGATCCCAGGTAGATAAATTTTTACACCTTGACTTATTTAGATCCCTTTCAAAGCAGAAGTACATAGCAACAATTGACAAAAATAATATTAGCCATAACGAAAAGAGTGACAGACTGCTATATAGTGTCTAATCTAAGATATAGCTGTGAATGAAGAAAATGCTGGACAATTTCATCATGAGAGAAAAAAACTGTACACAGTTCTACTGACAAAGGTTAAGAATGACAGAGTATATGATACCTGAAGAAGTTCTAAGAAGTATAGAAACTACGAAGAAACTGTTTTTTCGTTTTCACATTTTCAACTGTCTCTTTCTGCTAACCGTGCATGTTATTTTGTGCTAATGGTCCTGGACAAACAACACAGATTGAAAAAAAATTAATTATTTAAATTTTATTAAAATTTAAAAATAGATAAATATAAAAACTACTTATAAATAGTGAACTTATATCATTAAAATTAAAACAAATCCTGATAAATCAAGTAAAATGTTTGGTCTTCAGGCACTTGAGTTGATGTTGTCAAATTCACATATTTTGATAATATTTAAATCATACTATTTATGTAAATAATTTTAAAAATTTGTTTAAGCTTGTAAAAATTGTGAACATTTATCCAGTGTGTATTTTGTATATTCAGGATTAACCAAATTAATCGCGGTAGGGGAGGGAGAAAACAAGAAGCCAAGAGAGTGTTCTACAAGCAAGAATGTAAAATAAAATCTTATCACCAATCTAGTACTGTCAATATAGTTTTTTTTTTTCAATCATCTCACCCCATGCAAGGCATTCTACTGCCACTGTTGTGCAGGGGGTTATATTGGGGAAAGTGATGAGAAAGAGGGGTTAGTTATTGGAAATGTCAGGAGGAGGGTAATAGACGGATGAGAATACCGAGGATGGGGGTGGAGTAGATAAAAAAAGAGCTTGAGAGAATGGATGCGAGTTAGTGAGATAGTAAATGTCTATTGCCCTTACATTTAAATTCCTGGAGATTGTAGCTGTCGAGAGAGCAAGTATATGGAAAGGAAGTCCACAGGTGGGAAGTGCGTGAAAAGAAGCTATTAGAGTAGTAATTGCGGTTACATTTTATCAGTTTCACTGTAAAAGGGTGGGACATAGTTGCTAATCTAGTAGCTCGTGTAAATTCATACCTAGAAGGCACCAGTGATCTAAGTTCATTGAAGCAGAAGCCGTAAAATATTTATAGAAGAGGTACAGGGAAGCCACGTAACACCAGTGATATAGCGACTGCAGCTGAGCTGCCAAGTCGGTATCGATCACATTACAGATTCTCCGTTGAATTGCTAACAATCAGAAATAGTTAGAATTTTGGAACAACATAATGAAGAAACAAATCTTGAAAGATATATAACACAAACAGGACAAGATGTAGAAAGGTTATATTGGATCAACTGTTAGGTCTTCAACTAGGAAAGTTGGTTCCCTGTAGCATGCCGGACAAGTTTTCCTGCTAGAATCAATCCCACAATTTTTTAAATCTACAATTCTTCTATGCATTGAATATTACTGCCACATCTGGTACTTCTGCTTATATATATTTAAAGATTCTTGATAAAATACATAGAGTGATCTACGGTGTTATCCATCCTGACCTGGCATCTCGGCTTCAATCACTTTTCCACTGATGTAATGTAGTTTTTCTCTGCCTTTTCTATAAATAATTTCAAGCTAATTCTGATGAGTTTACCTCTTTGGTATTTCAACTTTATAAATTTAAGCACAATACTAGATTGGCAGTTAGGTCACTTCATTTTATAGTTGAAACTGCTAGATGTAACTGTAAGTTTTTTGCTGACAGTTTCTTCTCTCACACTTTGCGATTATGGAAATTTCTTCCACTTTCTTGCATTTTTGGTGGATTGCAGCTATATCAGGCTGAAACAAGAATTCTCATATGATCACCAAAGTTAAGCAACATCAACCCAGTTCAGTATCTAGATGGGTGATTATTTGGAAATACCAGGTGCTGTAAGCTTAGGTGGGGTTGGGGGAATGCAATGGATCATAACTCAGAATTGGAAATTGGAGTGCCAAATTCCATTTCTGGTTGGGTTGGTTGTATTCTTTTAAAGGTAAGATTTAATTTAAAAAATTGACTTCAATAACGTGTCAGCAACGTATATATATATTTTTTTTTTGCTAGAATTTTAAAACGGAAATGTAGCTACTGTTTACGTAATGAAAGAAATGGCGGCACGTTTATATATATATTTTTTTAATTTGAAAAATTTTACATTCCAATCAGTATTATTTCGGTTGAAAATACGACAGTGTATTTTGTTTACTAGTATTACTAAATTTAATCTCTTGACTTTCGATTAAAGCTAGTTTTAAAGCTGAAATATAATTTATTTATTTTAAAAAATTCACTTTAAAACCCGGGATTGAAAATTTTTAATGAAAAGTGCAGATACCTACATGCGCAAATAACCTTGGGAAAGGTTGTTCTCCCTCAAACTATGGGTTAATTAGTAGGACTTGTATCAGTAAATCATTATGTCCCAAAAAATATTTACAATCTAAAAATATTTTTTGGACTTTAAATCACCAGGAAAGGGTTGATAAGCCTTAAAAAAAACAAAAAACAAAACAATCAATCTTTCTTTCCAGTCAACTTGGATCTTCAAAAATTTTTTAAAAATGTCAGTTGTTATTTTTTTTTATCTGGTCAACTCCTATTCAATTATTGTTCTCCTTCATTAATTGTGTTTTTCTTTGTTTCATATTCTTTCACACTAGGAAACCATATGGCATATGGCATATACGTGTTAGTTAGTGGCATTATTGCCTTACTTCGGGAGAAATAATTTACAAAAGTGTGTGTATGTGTGTGTGGCAAATTTTATAAAAATAATTTAATTCATTTGTGAATGAGTACTGAAAGTTTTATTAAAATCCCACAATTATTTGATTTTTTCGAGAATTTCCAAATTAATGTGTTTGTCACTGGGAAAAAAGTGGGTGATGTCATCATTACGTTTTCCATTGTCAATCGTCATTGTAACGTTTTGGTTACCCGCTAAATCAAAACAAGATTTTCAGACAAAATTTCGAACGTGTTAGAAGGGATTTAAAATTTTTTTAAATAATTTAAAATTACTTTGATCTTTCCTTTTAATAATAATATAAACATTTCGATGAAAAATGTTCGTTTTTATTAAGTAGGGGCTTTTTTTTTATTCATACTACGCTTTTTTTTTGTTTTTAGCGATTTAGTGGAAAAAAATCAAAATCATTTATTGTAGAAAACTTGCTTAACATGATGGAGGAACTATCACTATAAAGACAAAGTGGTGCCGCAAATGTATATTATTCAGAATAACAACAGAATAAAAAAAAAGGAAGCTGTGGAAAAGTATGACTGGCCAGGTCCTGAAAAGAAATGGCACAGAATTGTTTTTATTTCACGTGTGAAAAATACAAGACAACGCACTGGGTGCAAGGGAGGTAACTGCATTTTGTCTAAACGTGATAAAGACACTTTTGGTTTTTAAACTTCTCGTATGTGGCATTTCCCATAAATTAGACTGTGATATTTTCCCCCTTCCAAATAGTAACATTTAGTAAAATGCATGTAAATTGTAAAGCTTTCATTTTTTTTTATCATCTTATGAACACTCCTGAGATGAACTTCGTAAAATGAGGTGACCAAAAAAAAAAAAAAAAAAACAACACCCGCCTGTTTTTGCTCATCTTCGAAGCAGAGTAATGAGGTGGAGAAAAAAAAAATTTTTTTTTCTTATTTTTTCCACTTCTATTTTTGAATAATTATTTGATTTATTTTCTTTACTTAAACAAAAAAAAAAAAAATGTTTTATTTTTTTCATTTTAAACTCATTTTTATTAAATTCCTTTTTTTTTTCTTTGACCAAAAATAAATAAATAAAAATGTTTGTGGCAGTCTGAAACTTGTTTTATTTAGAAAAATCACCCGTTAATATTTATAGAAAAATTCCAATGTGACAGACGTAGAGTTGGAGAGAAAGCACAAAGAAAAAGAAATATACGTTAAAACAAAAGAAAAAAAAACAAGAGAGAAAGAACGTGACCGTTTCTTTTGAGCCTAAACGTACGTAACTAATTGCTGTCAAGGCTGACAACCAGTGCAGCAGGGTTTTACTCTTATTGCTGCCTGGGTAGGTAAGGTAGTAACAGAAATATTTGCTTAAATTCTGACATACTTACTCTCGTCCTTGTTAACGATTTATGCCAAGGAAAAATACTTTTTACCGGATATTTGATAAAACAAACCCCAAAGTTGGGGTCAGAACTGGATTAAGAACTTTTGGGGCTCCTTTGTGGTGTAGTGGTTATCGACTCAGAATGAGAAATCAGGGAACCGAGTTCAAATTCTAGTTGAATTCCTTGCATTCACTAATATGCTAATAATACCCTTAGGAAAGGTAATCTGTCACTTCCCTCCAATTATGGGTTAAATGACAGGACAGATTGGGTTCTATAGCCTTGGCTGGCAACCAGTCTACCGCAGAAAGCAAAGGCAACCTACTGCGGGATAATCTTCTGCCCAGTCAGTCATGTCTCTTTTGGACATGATTGCCCAAGCGTGTTTCATGTATAGCACTTAACTAACTGAAGCTAATGAAACTACAGGGGCCCTGCTGACAGGGTCATCGTCTAACTAGCTCATTCTCATCTTGAATATTATTTTCCTTGTGATATATTTTAGCAACATTGAATAGTAAATTTATTGTAAATTCTTCAAGTAAAGCTATCTTTTGTTTAACAATAAGAATATTCTTTAAATACCACTATTTTACTATTTATTGCAAACTAAACACATATTTCAAAACAACCATAGTCAAAAAAAAACATTTTTTTTTATAATCAGCATTATAACAATAAAACAATCAAAATAAATACGTGCTTGTCATATTCATATAATTTCAGTTTACGAAAATATTTAGAAGTTATAACATCTAAAAAATTAAAATCTAATTTATAAAAATTTCTAAGATTTAAACATTCTGAACTTTTTTTTTTTTATAATTGTGTCACTCCAAGCAAGGCATTATACTGCCACTGTTATGCAGGAGGTTACATAGGAGGAAAGTTATGAGAAAGAGTGACAGGTTATAGGGGGTGTCAGGAAGTGGGTAAGAGAGGGATGAAAATACTGAAGAAATGAGATGAGAACATGAGAGAGAGAGAGAGAGAGAGAGAGAGAGAGGATGCAGGTTAGTGAGATAAGAGATGACTATTGACTTTACATTTAAATTCTTGGAGATTGTAGCTGTCGGGGAATCAAGTTAACTGAAGGGAATTTCAAAATCAAACATGTTATCTACTTGAAACACAGTGACATTAGCTAAAACATTATTTTCCTTGTTTTGCTTTCTGCAAAGTCAAACACGAGTTTGTCATATTGATATCATTTCGGTTTATGGAACAAAAAAGTAAAAAAAAATTCCTTGCTGTTTTTATGACATGTGGGAAGAAGTGATCACTGATATGCAAATACGGTGACTTGGCTGGAAGACACTGTGTGCCATGCACCTTACTCCTCGGACTTTGAACCAACAGATTACAATCTCTTCTGTTCCGTGGACTATGACCTTCATGGGAAATCCTTCGCGAATGATTACAACTCTGAATTCAAAACTGTGTGGCCCTGGGACCAAAACATTGTTTTCCCCTTTGGAAATGCATAGCCCTTGGAAGTTACTTCTGTCAGGGTTACAGTGAAGATATCAGTGAAGAATGTTGGGTGTGGTCAATGGCAGAATCTAACAGAAATGAACTGAAACAAAATGATCCTTCATGCTGAGCAATAAAATAAACCTAATTATTCAAAATCAGATATAAACTAAGGGAACACAGACTAGCAGTTTTTTTTTGTTTTTTTTAATCATTTCACTCTGAGCAAGGCAGAAATGCCACTGATGAGCAGGGGGCTACATAACTGTAAAAAGATTAATTAGAAAAGAGTGAGAAGTACAAACTAGTTAGAAAGGAGCAATAGAAAGCTGAGAATGCAGGTGCAATGACAGATACATAGGTGGAGAGAAAGGGAAGGATATACAGCGGTGGGGAGAGAGCTAGAGTCCAGTGGTTTGTGTCTCTTAATATATGTACAACTGAAGCCTCTATGATGACAAGTGGGGGTATCCCAACCGATGTTTATGGCCATTTTGAGACTCTGTAGCACACTGTGTGAAACAGTTCTCTGAATTCAGTTCTTTTAAAAAATGTGGTTAGTTTTGGCACAAACCATCATCCCTATAATTTTGACTGTTCAGTTCCAACTAAGATCCTTAAGAAATATTGGCTGTTCAGTTCCAACTAAGATCCTTAAAAAATATTGGCTGTTCAGTTCCAACTAAGCTACTGGATTGAAGACAGTGGGAGACAATATGTCTGCAGATTGTACCAAGAAGAAAATTAGCCATTATATTGTTTCTAGAACAAAAAATATTACTGAATGAAAAATCAGAGGTAATGTCCAGAGGTAATCACACCTATACATACACATTAGGATCATACAAACTTGGATGAAAGTGTTTTAAGATCTTTAAGCAACTCTTCCCTAATTTTGAAAATTTTTGGTTGTTTAAAAATTCCTATTGCACGTTTGTATAAATCCCTGTTGTACGTTTGAAAAAAAAACGTTGGAAAATCAATTATTATAAATCGCCTGAAGATAACAAAATATTGAAACCTAGATTGCAGAAATAAATTATTACCATATATATATATATATATATATATATATATATATATATATATAATCAAGCCAGTAGAAATAAATATATAATACTGTTTGATCATAAACAGAATATCTACTTAAATATGAATAATGATCAAAGATAATGTTCAAACAAATCATAAATAAATAACAAAACAAAGCATATATATATATATATATTTGGGGTCTACAAAAAGAATTTTTAAAAACAGATTCATTATAATCACAAATCTACATTTAAACTGGAAAATCTTAAAAATTGTACCAAACTGGCTAACCATGTGTGAAAATTACAACAATGTAAAAAATACGCCAAACCTCACAACAGTGGTGTTGTCCGCAGATTGTACCAAGAAGAAAAGTTAGCCGTGATATTGTTTCCAGAACAAAAAATATTACTGAATGAAAAATCAGAGGTAATGTCCAGATGTTGGTTGTTTTGTTTTTATGGCATATCAACACTTCGGCTGGTCATTTATTGCCAACTAATTTTTTTTTTAATTTATTTCTTTTTCTTTCAACAATTTATTATTGTTTTTATATAAGTTTTTGTGTCTAGTAATACTTTTTTCGTTTCGAGTATCAAGATTCATTGGGATTTGTTTTTAAGGGCAGGGTCCCCAAGTCCTACCCTGTTATTTAACCCATAACTGGAGGAAAGGGAGAAATTAATACCTTTCCCAAGGATACCAATACTTAAGTGAATGCAGGGTATTCAACTGGAATTTGAACCCAGCTCACCGATTTCTCTTTCCGAGCCGATATCCACTGCACCACAACGTACATCCATCACTAAACGCTTACAGCACCTGGTATACCTAAGAGGTCACCCATCTAAGTACTGACCAGGCTCAATGTTGCTTAATTTCAGTGATCGAGCTGGAACCGGTGTATTCAACGTGATATGGTCGTAAGCCTGTTCAGATGTAATCACACCGGAAAATGCATCCTAGGATCATAAAAACTAGGATGAAAGAGTTTAAGATCCTTAAGAAACTACTCTGTAATTTTTAAAATTTTCAGTTGCTTAAAAATTCGTCACATATTCATAAAAATCCCTGTTTGTATGTTTAAAAAATAAAAAAATAAATGAGTTATTATAAATTGCCCGAAGATACTGAAAGGTTGAAACCTAAGTTGTGGAAATAACTCATTTCCAAACGAAAAATATTCAAAAGCTCTACAATATAAATGTATTGAGCAATTTTTAATAAAACTTGATACTGGTCTAATTTAATTATGATGAAAACTAATATATATATAATTTGACTCTGCCTATAACAATTCATAGTTATGCTGCCATCTCTGTTAATCTTGTTTTAACTTATGCTGTTTGCCTTGTACATACAACAAAAATGGTAAGGCGGAAGACATACAATAATCTTGAATATGTTAACATATATCATAGAAATTGTTATACCCTAGATTATTACTTTAATATTGTGTTAATATAAGTGAGTGATTGAAGTGCTTATTCAAGGAAAATTGCAGATACATTTCAACTTTCAGGGAAAATCACATTTTGACACATCCCTGTATATATATATATATATATATATATATATATATATATATATATATTTATTGTAATGGTTGTTACAATGGTTTATAAATTCATAAATTCATTTATAAACCATTGTAACAACCATTACAATATAACGCTCTACGTTTGTATCGAGCACTCTTTATAAAAGTAAATGCATGAACAGCAGGTTAAAAAACCTACGAGTTCCACAACTTAGTTACAATATATATACTGAGAGGAAAACTCAACACAAAATTAAACACTTATAAATCCAGAATTTATTTCAGTAATGTAGAAAAAGTTTTTATAATTGCCTTGTTTTGTCCGTTGATGAAAAAATAAATGTTAATTTCTTCAGAATATAATGTGTTGTGTTTTCCTCTCAATATATTTGCTCTGAATAATATTAATTGATCTCTCTATCTTTATCTAATTAATAATTTATATTAATTAGATAAAATCTTTTGGATTATCCTTTCCATCCTCACACATTGCCATTCTCTCCTATATATATATATATATATATATATATAGGTTTGTATATGTATATATGTATATTATTTTGCTGAAATTTCAGTATGATTCTTACTGCTTTGTTGAGAGTTGTCTTTCTATTTTCCCTAAGATTTTCTGCGGTAGATTTTAAATACTCATTTCCCACCAACGAGATGTGGCTTCCCTTTGCCTCTTCTAAAAATATTCCCACAACTTCTGTTCTGACGAGCTTAGCTCTCTGGTGACCCCTCTACATGAATTTACTTGAGCAACTAGACTGGCAGCAAGGTCTCATCATTTCACTATCAAAATAGTTAAATGTAACTGTCTCTTCTACTATAACAGTTCCTTTTCTTGCACTTCCTATTTGTGGAACTCATTTCCATATACTTACTTCTCTGATAGTTACAGTGTCTAGAAGTTTAAATGCAATATCAAGTGTGATCGCTTATCCCCTAGACTCCCATCCTTCGCTTATCCTTTCCCCGACACCCCTGTATCTTGTTCTCCATTTTCCTCTACTCTCATGTAACTCTCTTCACTTAAGTACTCTGGTCTTTCTCTTACCCATTCTCTAACACTCCCTGTAACCTGTTCCTATTCTATTCGCTTCCTACTTAATGTAACCTTTTGCTCTCCTCTTATGTAGCCCCTTGCTCACCAGTGGCAGTACTGCCTTGCTTGGGCTGAAATTATTAAAAAATTTGAAAAAAAAAAAAACATATCCAGAGAATATATGGCTTCATGATTTTGGTAATTGGCAATTGCTTCTTGAGATGTCTTCTCAATAATTACAGTCCAGAATAAAATTATATAAATATATATAAATATATATATATATATATATATTAAAAAAGGATTAATTCAAAGATGTTGAATGGCCATTTCGATATGACGATCCCCACGGGGAGCGACACATCACCTCAGCAACAGAAAAAAACCTTTCAGAAACTGGAGAAAAATTAGTCTACTTTTCCTTTTTAAATAGATTGCAAAGAAATTAAAAAATAAATAATAATAAAATAAAATAAAATAAAATAAAAATAAAAATAAAGGGAAAGAAAAAGAAAAGGAAAAAGAAAAAGAAAAGGATAGAATAAAATCAAATAAATAAGAAAAGAAAAAAAAAAAATTGACATCGTCTGGGTTCGCAAAAAAAAGGGGAGAATGTAACTAAAAATTAACAGACAGCCGTGTTGAATCATTTAAAGCAACACGGAAAAAAGTTGGTAAGAGAGATAAAAGAAGGAAGGGAGGGAAAAAGAAAGAAACTAAAGAAAAAATTTTTTTAAAATATTACAGACGCTGGACAAATTCAAAAATCTAATTTCCCCAAAACGTTGAAGTATTAAAAAAAGGCTTTACTTAAAAAGGCATAATTATTGATAAAAGGGAATAAAATGTATGTGTGTGTATGTGTATGTATATATGTATTCTTATTCGTTAAATGGTGTGTGTATATATATATATATATATATATATATATGTGTGTGTACTTCTATTGATATGTATATATAATAATTGAAATTTTTTTTTTTTTTTTTTTTTTTTTTTTTTTACCTAGTATTGTCTTTATTTAGTTTAATTTCAAATGACCTAATTTTTTTAAAAAAATAATTTTATTTCAAATCCTATATCTTTTTATTCCCTTTTATCAATAATTATGCCTTTTTAAGTAAAGCCTTTTTTTAATACTTCAACGTTTTGGGGAAATTAGATTTTTGAATTTGTCCAGCGTCTGTAATATTTTAAAAAAATTTTTTCTTTAGTTTCTTTCTTTTTCCCTCCCTTCCTTCTTTTATCTCTCTTACCAACTTTTTTCCGTGTTGCTTTAAATGATTCAACACGGCTGTCTGTTAATTTTTAGTTACATTCTCCCCTTTTTTTTGCGAACCCAGACGATGTCAATTTTTTTTTTTCTTTTCTTATTTATTTGATTTTATTCTATCCTTTTCTTTTTCTTTTTCCTTTTCTTTTTCTTTCCCTTTATTTTTATTTTTATTTTATTTTATTTTATTTTATTATTATTTATTTTTTAATTTCTTTGCAATCTATTTAAAAAGGAAAAGTAGACTAATTTTTCTCCAGTTTCTGAAAGGTTTTTTTCTGTTGCTGAGGTGATGTGTCGCTCCCCGTGGGGATCGTCATATCGAAATGGCCATTCAACATCTTTGAATTAATCCTTTTTTAATATATATATTTGCTCTGTAATATTTTATTACATGGAGCTCTCTTCCTGGATCATTTTTTAATATTAAAATAAATTTTTAATATTAATTAGGATCGGGTTTTTTGGAATTTACCTTCCTGCTTTTTTCCCTTGGATTGAAGTATCTGAATTAAAATATATATATATATATATATATATATATATATATATATATATATAAGAATAAATCTTAGTAAGAGCCAACAGACCTACCTACATCAGGGTAAGTCAGCTCTTATTTGTTGCTCTACTATTGTATTGAGCGCTTTAGTGTTAGGGATCTCATCTTGGGTTGTTTTTTTTTTTTACGAGTATTTTGACATATGTTCAAGTAGTTTGTTTTTTTCGTTTTTTTACTTCCCCTTTTTACCCTCCGAGTTTGTTCTCAGTGGGATTTTCAAGACGAACTGAAATATATTATAACAATTATTAGTATTAGCATTATTATTGTTGTTATTATTATTATTGTTATTATATATATATATAAAATTTTATATATATATATATATATATATATATATATATATATATATATATCAACATTTTATATATATATATATATATATACACATACACAAACTTAAAAGCTATACTCATTTCGAAAACTCTCCGGTATCTACATGGAAGGAAAAATGGTTGTAAAAAAAGAAAAAGTTAAGCACATAAGCATAAGCCAAAGGGATTCGGACCGAGTCAGCACGTAGCCCAAAGGAAAAACCCGAGATGAGTAATCAAGTAACAAAAAAGTGCTCATTACTTAAGCAGAGCAGAATATGTAAAGTCAATCTGGTGAGCCGACAAACCTACCAAGGTTTCACCTAAGTGGATTATCAGGGAACGATCCGCTTAGGTGAAACCTTGGTAGGTTTGTTGGCTCACTAGGTTTACTTTACTTATATATATATATATATATATATATATATATATATATATAAAATTTTATTCTAGACTGCAATTATTGAGAAAACATTTAACGACTCCGACTGACAGCAAATCAGTCAAGTTTTGATCCAAGCCAGAAACAAGTGGATGTCTGGCCACACTGATGAGCTATGATACAGTTAAACAAGTTTGTACATGGATGATGAATATATATATATTAAATATTTTGTTAAAAATGACAGACAAGGTGCTATTGTTAAGTGTTCATATAATTTTTTATGTGATCTTATAATTTACTTCCTTTTCAGAACATAAATTACATAAAAATTTTCTGAATATTTTATTTATCTAAGCGCTTTCAGCTATACTTTTAGCCGTTATCAAAGATGAATTTTATTTTACCTTTAAGTGAACCATAGCTTTGTTATGTGTCATTTAATATACATGAAGACCTACCGAAACGTCCGTAACATACTCATCAATAATACAAATATAATAGCATCATCCGCATGTAAAAATGGGTAAAAATAATGGAAGTATTATTAATAAAAAGAAAAAGCCAACACTCAACAATATCAGCTATGAACATGGCCACAATGTGCTGACCATGTTTGGAAAACATAACATTCCTATAACTCCGCTGCTATGAAAGTTGGTTCTCTGTGTAGGGCCCGGAAGTTTTTTTCCGTCTAAATCTATCCTGCACATATATAAATCTACCATCCGCCCGTGCATTGAATACTGCTGCCATATTTGGTCGGGTGCCCCTGCTATTCTCCTCGGGCTTCTCGATAAGGTTCAGAGGAGGGTCTGTAATGTGATAGATACCGACTTGGCAGACCGCCTGCAATCTCTCTCCCACCGGCACGACGTGGCTTCCCTGTGTCTCTTCTATAAATACTTTCATGGCTTCTGCTCCAATGAACTTAGATCACTGGTGCCCCCTAAATACGAATTTGCACGAGATACTAGATTAGCAACTACATCCCACCCTTTTACAGTGAAACTGATAAAATGCAACCGCAACTTCTACTCCAACAGTTTCTTTCCTCGCACTTCCCAACTGTGGAATTCCCTTCCACACGATTGCTTCCCCAACGGCTACAATCTCCAGGAGTTTAAATGTAAGGTCAACAGACACCTCCTAACACACTAACCTGCTCCCATTCTATCAAACACTCTGCCCAACCCTCATCCTCGGAATCCTTACTCATCTGTCACCTTCCTCCTGACATTCCCTATGTCTAATCACTCCTTCTCTTTACCTTCCCCTATGTAGCCACATGCGCAATAGTGGCAGTGGAATGCCTTGCTTGGGGTGAAATGATTAAAAAAAATAAAAAATAAAAAAATAAACTCTACCTACAATCTGCATGAATGTGGAGTGAGCAAATGATGATCTGTCAATGTGGTTTCTACCACTGAATTGATAAAGCATGATTTGGCTATAGGAATGATTTCTATGATGGAAAACAAGAATGATTTTCTATGATGGAAAACAAGAAATTCAAGAAATGGTAGAAAGTAATGTCAGATAAAAAAAATATCCATTGATTTCTTCCGTCAGTCCTTTAAGTGCCATACAGGATACACAGTTAAGCAACCATCTTTCTTTCAATCCATGACTGAGTAGGTAGAAGATTTTCCGGCAGTAGGCTGCCATTTCTTTCTGCGGTAGACTGGTTGCCAACCAGGGCTTATAGAACACTATCTGTCCTGTTATTTGAGATGGCTTAAATCATATTATTATATTTATAAGTATTAATTATTAGGGGATCATTTTATTACTTCATATCAATAAAAAACCAATCCCCCACTTTATGTCCAGTAAGTAGACACTTTACATATGTTTCCAACTATAATATTTAGTCAGTCAGTTAAGTGCTGTACATGATATACAATTGGGCAATCATGTCTCAAAAGAGACATGCCCGACTCAGCAGAAAATTTTCCTGCAGTAGGCTGCCATTTCTTTCTGCGGTAGACTGGTTGCCAACCAAGGCTTATAGAACATAATCTGTCTTGTTACTTAACTCATGGATGGAGGAAAAAGGAGATGGATTAATACATTTCCCAAGGGTATTTTTACATAAGTAAATGCAACAAGTTCAATTGGAATTTGAACACAGCTTTCCGATTTCTCATCCCAAGAAGTTGCAATCTTAAGGAATTACTTACAAAATTGACGTAGCATATTTTATCCTACAAACAAGTGGTCAGCAAGCATTCCTCACATTCTTTTGATCTCTGTTAACCGCTTCACCACTGTGGCCTTGTGCCAAACTATACCAACAATGGTAAATACCTGTACTACAGGTTTTCTGCATGGGAATCTGTTTTTATGATATAGATTTTCACACAAATCCCATTACTGTGAAAATGCAGTTTGTATAAATATTACATCATTCTGTATTAATAATTACTAAGGTACAATCTTCAACATTTTTTTTTTCATTTTCTAACAGCAATTCGTCTGTGGATGACTATTATTCAGCACCCACAGACAAGGGATAAGAATTCAGACATACTGAAAATAATATATATATATATATATATATATATATATATATAAATGTTGTGCATTCATCGGCCAACTCAACTAAGTTTCCATAGTAACCGTGATTTCATTATCCTCTTCAGCAGTGGATTTACATAATGTCACACTGCCACATTGCGATCACATGACGAAAAATAATGTAACTTTATGATGTCTACTTAGCTTTCTGATTTCCTCGTCAAGTTTTATTTATTAATCATAACCTGGCTGGTTGCATCCAGCCCACCCCAGTTTTGTGCCTTATTTGAAAGGCAGGCCAAGATATATGTCGCTATATTACATCAACATCATTGCCTGCTGCTAACTTGCACAAGTCATGGAAAATACAAATATCTGTGTCACTATAGCTGCAGTTGTGTCCATTTCAAAGGCCACCTGTATTGGGATAAGAGTTGATATATGGTCATGTGAAGGTAGTGGCATTATTATGATTGGTGGTGGTGGTGGTGGTCATCGTAGCAGGATGAACTGTTTCTGGGGATGCAGAATAAGATGTGAGAGGAAATAGATGAAGTATGTGAAAAAGTGAGAGGGAAATGGCAGGAAATAAAAATGAAAGGAGAGCAAAAGAAGAGGAAAAATTGAAGAGAAAGAAAGAGAAATAAAAAAAAGAAAAGTAGTGAGAAAAAAATAAAAAAATGAGAAAGAAAGAAAAAAAGAAGAAGAAAGGAAATGAAGAAAGGAGATAAGTAAAAAGAAAATGAGAAAAAGAAAGTGAAAAAAAAGGAAAGAAATTAAAAAGAAGAAAGGCAAAAAAGAAAGTGAAAAAGAAAAGGAAAGAAATTAAAAAGAAGAAAGGCAAAAAAGAAAGTGAAAAAAGAAAAGGAAATAAATAAAAAAGAAAGGCAAAAAAGAAAGTGAAAAAAGAAAAGGAAAGAAATTAAAAAAAGAAAGGCAAAAAGAAAGTGAAAAAAGAAAAGGAAATAAATAAAAAAGAAAGGCAAAAAAGAAAGTGAAAAAAGAAAAGGAAAGAAATTAAAAAGAAAGGCAAAAAGAAAGTGAAAAAAGAAAAGGAAAGAAATTAAAAAAAGAAAGGCAAAAAAGAAAGTGAAAAAAGAAAAGGAAAGAAATTAAAAAGAAGAAAGGCAAAAAAGAAAGTGAAAAAAAAAGGAAAGAAATTAAAAAGAAGAAAGGCAAAAAAGAAAGTGAAAAAGAAAAGGAAAGAAATTAAAAAGAAGAAAGGCAAAAAAGAAAGTGAAAAAAGAAAAGGAAAGAAATTAAAAAGAAGAAAGGCAAAAAAGAAAGTGAAAAAGGAAAAGGAAATAAATAAAAAAGAAAGGCAAAAAAGAAAGTGAAAAAAGAAAAGGAAAGAAATTAAAAAAAAGAAAGGCAAAAAAGAAAGTGAAAAAAGAAAAGGAAAGAAATTAAAAAGAAGAAAGGCAAAAAGAGGAGGAAAGAGAAGAGAGAAAAAGGAGATAGATAAAAAAGATGAGAAAGAGAAAAGTGAAGGAAACAAAGAGGAAGAAAGAGAAGGGAGATAAACAAAAAGGGAGCAATAAAAATGAAGAAAAAATAAGTGAAAGAAAGAAGACGGGAAGCGAAATGAACTGGATAGATGAAAAGGGGAGGAATAAAAAAGATGAAAATGCGAAAGAAAGACAGGATAAAAATGGTAAGGTTAAGTAAAAGGAGAGAAACAAAATAGGAAGGAAAAGAAGAGAGGGAGAGAAATAAGAAAAAGGAAGAAAAAAGAAAGAATAAAAAGAAAAAAGAGAGGAGAGAAATAACAAAAGAAAAAAAGAGAGGAAATATAGAATTGAGAATAAGAACTAAGGCAGAATGTGACACGAGGTTGTTTTTACATGGGGGCATTGGCCATCATGACTCTCCACAATTTCTTCACCTTTGTAGCTCTTATTGTCTTTTTTTTATTTCCTAAACCCTTTCTCCAATGGTGATTTTCTAAGCTCCGCTTAGACATGGCACAAAAGTATTGGGTACTCAGTGAGGACTGAAATCACTACTCAGTTCTAACAGATTCTGACGAGCTTAGCTCCCTGGTGCTCCCTCTACATGAATTTACTTGAGCAACTAGACTGGCAGCAAGGTCTCATTATTTCACCATCAAAACAGTTAAATGTAACTGTCTCTTCTACTATAACAGTTCCTTTTTTTGCACTTCCTGTTTGTGGAACTTGCTTCCATAGACTTACTTCTCTGATAGTTACAGGCTCTAGAAGTTGAAATGCAATGTCAAGTGTGATCGCTTATGCCCTTGACTCCCATCCTTCGCTTATCCTTTCCCTGACACCCCTGTGTCTTGTTCTCCATTTTCCTCTACTCTCATGTAACTCTCTTCACTTAATGCTTGCTAACCATTACACCATGCCGAGGTGTCCACAACCTTTCTCCAATGTGCGTTTATTTAAGCTCACTAATGTGCGTTGTGGCGCAGTGGATATCGGTTCGGAACGAGAAATCGGAGAACCGAGTTCGAATTCAAGTTGAATTCCTTGCATTCACTTACGTGCAAATACCCTTGGGAAAAGTATTAATCCGTCTCTTCCCTCCAGTTATGGGTTAAATAATAGGACAGACTGGGTTCTATAGCCTTGGTCGGCAACCAGTCTACCACAGAAAGCAATGGCAACCTACTGTGGGATAATCTTCTGCCCAGTCAGTCATGTCTCTTTCAAGACATGATCGCCCAAGCGTGTATCACGCATGGCACTTAACTGACTGAGTGTTGTATTCCTCTATCCCTCTTTCTTCATTATCTGCCATTTCAAGTAATTCTTCATGATGTTAAAGGGAAATAAGCTTTTTGTTTACATTTTTTCTAATACTTTCTTGTTGCTCATATGATCAGTTGATGATATTCTCTGCATCATTTTATAGAACCATATTTCTGCTGTTTCAATAACAGTTCGGTACTCTTTTTTTTTTTTGTTTATGTTGTTTCAAGTCTCTTCCTCATATGTGAGGAGATTGTCCAGCATTCACTGCCATATAGGAGGATAGATATCACATAACAGTTCAGTACTCTTTTCTTTGTTTATGTTGCTTCGAATCACTTCCTCAGTGGCGAGGAGATTGTCCAGCATTCTTCACTGCCATATAGGAGGACAGATATCATATAACAGTTCAGTACTCTTTTCTTTGTTTATGTTGCTTCGAATCACTTCCTCATCGGTGAGGAGATTGTCCAGCATTCACTGCAATATAGGAGAACAGATATCACATAACAGTTCAGTACTCTTTTCTTTGTTGCTTCAAGTCTCTTCTTCATCTGCAAGAAGATTGTCCAACATTCAGTGCCATATAGGAGGACAGATATTACATAACAATTCGGTACTCTTTTCTTTGTTTCCAGTGAAATTTTTCTGTTTCTTAGTAGTTTGCTTAAACTTTTGGAAAGGATTTTTTGCTATCTCAATGCGCCTTCGGATTTCAGTGTCGCACTTTCCTTACTTTGTTAAAACACTTCCCAGATACTTAAATTTTTTATTTTGGCATCTCCAATTTTTTATTTATATGTTGGGATCTTTCGCTTGCCGACAGCCATAAATAATCCAAACAAAAAAGTAACAAACATGAAAAAATAAAAGAAAAGCCCATTACAAGAAAATTGATTAACGGAATTTTGAAAAGTTTTGGGTAAATGATGAACTGAAGTGATAAATACAATGACAGAAACCACATAATAACTTGAGGGTATATCTGAACAAAGGTAGGCAGAATCAACAAAACAAATTTGGCTAGGGGCAGACAAGGTTTACATGCATGGAGGCAAATTATGTTGCATATACAAGGTATACAATTCTTGCAAATGAATCAGAATTTATGAAGAAATCAACTATAAATAAAGATTTTATACATTTCTTCCTCTTTTATGTATTTTATCCCTTCAAGAAATCAGCCATCATTTGTAGCTCTTAGTAAGTGTTGTTTTTTTGCTATCAACTCCCAAATCCTGTTCTGCTATCCATTCACAGAAACACATTAGATATGTTATCCGCTTCTTTCCTTGGTCATTTTCACTGGCACCAGTCATGTGTTAAGACTTAATTGGAGTAGATAGACTAAACTATCACCCGGTTCACACTCCACCCATGTCTATTGAACAGGTGAAGAGGCTCATCCCTTGTTCCCTGTTTAAGATGTGGTTTCCAGCTTTCTCTTTTCCAATCTTTTTTCTTTTTTTTTCAATTGGAGTAGATAGAATAAACTATCGCCCGGTTCACACTCCACCCACGTTTATTGAACAGGTGAAGAGGCTCATCCCTTGTTCCCTGTTTAGGATGTGGTTTCCAGCTTTCTCTTTTCCAATCTTTTCACTCATTTTTTTCTTTTTTTTTCAATTGGAGTAGATAGAATAAACTATCGCCCGGTTCACACTCCACCCACGTTTATTGAACAGGTGAAGAGGCTCATCCCTTGTTCCCTGTTTAGGATGTGGTTTCCAGCTTTCTCTTTTCCAATCTTTTTACTCTTACGTAGCCCCCTTGCTTGGGGTGATATGATTAAAAAAAAAAAAAAGTATCTATAGTTGCTATCCATGTTTTTTATTTTTTATTTGATAAAATTTCTTTATTCTTATAAACATTATTTTTATTGGGTAAATTCTATATTTATTTCTTTTGCAATGCCAAAAGGGCAAACGCTGTTAGCAGAATACTGAAAAACAAAACAAATTCCAGTCGAAAGCAAAACGGATAAAATTTCCTATATTAAATTCAATTTTTGTCTTCGATTATGTCAAATTTGTCTTCATTGACGATGAAAGTTCTGGAAATAATCATGGTTTTCTTTGTGATATAAAACAAAAAATTGACCACCTTGTTCATTCATTCTAATTGGTTGATTTATTGCCCAATTGATTTTGCCAGAGTAATTTTCCATGAAAATCAATGAGTCAAGTTTGTTATCTGCCAATATAAATTTATTTTTAACCTCAGTGGCATAAAGTTTTAAAAATATTGCTGGCAGAAAATAAATATATCTACACGATTAACCATTGTGTATTTCTATTCAAAGTAATTTTCAGATAATGAAGGTGTCTATCTGTGACTGCCGAAATAATGCAAAAGCAAAGTATAGTCAGTAATTTAGTTGTGATTCAGTGGATATCGGCTCGGAACGAGAAATCGGGGAGCTGAGTTCGAATTCTAGTTGAATTCCTTGAATTCACTTACGCGCAAATACCCTTAGGAAAGGTATTAATTCATCTCTTCCCTCTAGTTATGGGTTAAATAGCAGGACAGAGTGTGTTCTGTAGCCTTGCTTGGCAACCAGTCTACTGCAGAAAGTCATGGCAACCTACTGTGGGAAAATCCTCTGCTCACTCAGTTATGTCTCTTTCGAGACATGATCACCGAAGCGTGTATCACGTATGGCACTTAACTGACTAACTGATCACCAAACAGAACCAAAACAAAAGAAAAAATTCCGTTTTACCTCATCTTATCCCTCAGTATAATAATTTTTGTTTCATTAAAAAAAAAAGTATTTTTTTCATTGAAATTACCCCAAGCAAGGCAGTAAAGCCACTAAGACGCAAGAGAATACAAAGTGTGAAAGAATTAGAAAACAAAAAAACATTCTTAAGGAGGGAGAACAAAAGAAGACAGGAAGACAGTCGATAATGATTGACATTACATTTAAATTTTTAAAGATCAAAGTTCATCCAGGCCAGCGTCAAAAGAGAAATGCAAAAAAGGAAATTGTTAGCAAAGAACTTACGGTTACATCTAACCAATTCAACTGTGACCTAATAAGACATTGTTGCCAATCTAGTCAGTCAATTAAGTGTCATACGTGATACATGCTTTGGTGATAATTTTTAGAGACATGACAGACTGAGCAGAAGATTTTCATGCAGTAGGTTGCCACTGCTTTCTGCAGTAGACTGGTTGCCAGTCAAGGCTATAAAACTCAATCTGTCCTGTTGCTTAACCCATAACTGGAGGGAAGAAACAGATTAATACCTTCTTCAAGGAAATTTGCATGTAAATGAATGCAATGAATTCAACCTGAATTCACCAAGCTAGTCTTCT
This sequence comes from Ascarosepion bandense, assembly GCA_037127315.1. Lineage (NCBI taxonomy): Eukaryota > Metazoa > Mollusca > Cephalopoda > Sepiida > Sepiidae > Ascarosepion > Ascarosepion bandense. Next base: position 4,026,192 of record JBBBDQ010001661.1, on the reverse strand, counting down.
TCTTCTTCATGTGCCATGTCCTTTTGGGACATAGGCGATCATGGACTTCCACTTGGCACTGTTTCTTGTCACTCTCAATAATTTTTCTCTTGGTATCTTTTGTAAGCCCCACTCCATCAACCATTTGTTTACACTGACCGAGATGATAAAAGCCAAGAGTTCAATAATGTCATTGAAAGTCATTCTAAGTAACTTGTGAATCTTCAATGGCATACTTTTAGATTGTAAAAGAATCAGATTTCCTTTTACATTGCAAGATTTTTAATCAACTGCAGGCAAGTAAAGCAATAAACTTTAATCACTCAATTAAGTTTTTAATTGTCTGTGTTGATAAAGCAATGGAAATCTCAAAGTCTTTCTCTCTCTATATATATACATACATATATATATATATATATATATATATATAAATATGAGGTTCAATTTGGTGCTTTTGAACACATGTCTCCTGATTCTCAAAATATACATACAACCTTGTGCAAATTAACTGAAACAAAACGAATAATATATTCCTCGAATCTTTCACACTTTCCATGATCACGGATACGTTATCACTTCGTGTTGTCTTTTTCTTCCAATCACATTTTCCTTTACATTTTGGACTTATGGATTCAGTTTGTTTCTTTGCCTTGATAACACAACTGACGGTTGAAAAGTTGACACCAACGATATCTGCGATCTTTCTGTAAGGCTTGCCAGTATGTTCATGAAGCATTACAATTTTTGTATGCTTCCTTGGAGTAATGTCAATTGCTGTCAAAGGCTGTAGAATAACCAATCGACAGTTAAGACTAGTGTCTGGGTCTGATAAAAACCTGATGCAGTCATGGATGACATAATATTTTTAAGGCCAAACAAATTTCATCATACACCCAAAAAATAGATTCATATTACTGCACAGCACTGCAAATAACCTAATGTGAAGAAAAAATGCAAATCAATTACACCCTGTCACCCCAGTGGGTCTAAAACTGACCGTATGGTGAAAGAAAGAAAACTAAAGCTGTTGTTTTAATTAATTTGCACAAGGATGTATCTGCTGTTTCATATTCTGATGTAAACAAAGACAATTTTTTTTAAGAAAATGGATTAAATTCTTTTTTTTTTTTTTTTTTTTTTTTTTTTTATAAGCGTTTCACCCCGAGCAAGGCATGTCACTGCCACTACTGTGCAGGGGGCTACGTAGAGTGGAGAAAGGCTGGTTAAATATAGGAAATAACAGAGGGTGGGTGATAGGCGGGTGAGGATACCGAGAATGAGGGTTGGGTAGATGAGAGTGTTGTGAGAATAGTTGGGAGTTAGTGTGATAGGAGGTGTCTATTGACCCTACATTTAAACACCTGGAGATTGTAACTGTCGGGAAAGCAGACTTGTGGAAGGGAGTTCCACAGGTGGGAAGCGCAAGAAAAGAAGCTGTTGGAGTAGAATTTACGGTTACATCTTATTTGTTTAACTGTAAAAGGGTGGGACCTAGTTGCTAATCTAGTATCTCGTGTAAATTCGTGCTTAGGCGGCACCAGTGATCTAAGCTCTACATTTAAAATTTAATTGTTTAAACATGATATACACTAGTGATCGTAATAAGGGGTTCGGTTCAAAATTGCTAGCACCAGAAGAAGGCTGAAGAGTACAATGGCCAAAATGTAAAAATGGCAAAGAAGCTGAGGACATTAGTCCAAATATATATATATATATATATATATATATATATATATATATATATGATGTAGCTTCTTTTCACGCACTTCCTGCCTATGCAACTCTCTTCCATATACTTGCTTTCCTGACAGCTACAACCTCCAGGAATTTAAATGCAATGTCAATACCCATCTCTTAACCACTTGACTCCAGTTTTTTCTATACCACCCTGTATATCCTTTCCTTTTGCTCCACCTTTGCAACTGTCATCACACCTGTATTCCCATCCTACTCTTGTTCCCTTCTCTGACACCCCCTGTAACTGGTTCGTCTTTCTCTCCTCCTGTCTGATCTTTTTCTCTTATGTAGGCCCCTGCACATCAGTGGTGTTACTGCCTTGTTTGGGGTGAAATGATTAAATAAAAATAAAAAAGAAAGATCATGGCCTTCCACATTCCCATATCCCGTGTTGCTCTAAACACTCACTCTCTCTCTTGTTACCCCTCCCAAATCCTGCTCTGCCATCTATTTGCTTAAGTCCATCAAGTATATCCTATGTTGCTTTCTTCTCTCTCTCTCTTTCTCCTTTATCTGTTCTGTATCAGATTCTCCAAGCTTTCCTTCCTTATTATATGTTCCAAAACTTTGGCTGTCTTTTCCTGATGTTAATATAAGTTTCCTTTTTTTATTTCTATCCTCTCCAAAACCTCACCAACATGTTATTCTCAGCATCCTTCTGTAGAACCACATTTCAGTTGTTTCAAGTCTTTCCCTCATCTTTGATGATATTTTTCCAGCACTTGCTGTCATATTGAGGGACAGACACACCCATTTTAAAATACTGTTTCTTATTTCTCACTGTTTTGTAATTTCTCAGCTGTACTTCCCATCACGGCTTAGAATGACAAAAATATATTACCAATATTCAGCACTCTAGTCTCTTAACAACAACTACCGATGATAAATTCCAGGTTCTAGAATTTTGTATCATAAAAAAAAAATGTTCCAATCTGATAAACACAAAGGGGCCATTATGTCAGGGTCTTTTGAACTGTCTTCATAGAGGGAAAAAATAGGAGACAGTATGATAATGAAGAGGAGAAAGAAATAAAAACTAGAAAGACAAGGACAAATTGGTCAGCAAAACATAAAAAAAAAGTCATTTTCGAGAAAATGAAGAGCGAAAAAAATGGATTCAGAAGCGTAATAAGCCAGGTTTGGGTAATCAATATTTGATTACCAAGCAAGAGCTGTAAGATTTTTTTATTAATATGTTTATTTTCATACACATTATCCTTATAAAATTATGAATATAAACAGTTTTTCTCTGCGTCTTTCATAGAATGTGTGTATATACAGGGTGTCCTCAAAACAATTGACATCATTTTGTAGTCTAAGATAGCCAGTTTTTGCTTAAATGATCTCAAATTTTGAGAAAATGTGTAAAAACTAAGTTGACTGTGCAGACTTATCTCAATGAGAATCTACCAGAAAAATGGATCGGATGTTCCAATGATTTTCAGTAAAATTATCTTAAATTTAAAAAAAATGTTTTTGCTGTTTCCAAATTTCCAGCAGAGTGAATTTCAACATGCTCTTTACGGTACCTAACTAACCCTACTATACTGTAGAGTTGACAAAATTATATATACAGGAAGTACCCCTAAAATTGACATCATTTTTTAGTTTAATAACGAAGCCAATTTTTGCTCCAATGATCTCAAATTTTAACAAAATTTGTAAAAACCAAGTTGACTGAGCAGATAAATCTCAATGAGAATCTACCAGAAAAATGAATTGGATGTTCCAGTGATAATAACAATATATTGTTGAAATGGCCACCATGTTCACCTGACTTGACACCTTGTGATTTCTTTTCTATAGAGGCTCTGTGAAAGGATACGCTTATATCCCTCTCTTATTACATGCCTAGTCGAACTTGAGCAGTGAATCACTGTATGTTATACAAAATATGCTACAGTGTCTTTAGCAGGAGCTGGCCAGCTGATTTGACACATGTCATGTCAAATGTGGTGCACATGCTGAACAAAATCCTTCAGTTCATTTTTTGGTGTCATGAAGAGTTTTGTTATTTTCTTGCTCAAATGCACCCCACCCGTAATAATCAAGGAGATTGTAGTCTGGGGAATTAAGTGATCAGATATAAAAGATGTTATGATCACAAAAATAGTCTGACAGACATGACAAGGTTCTTCTGCTTGTATGGCATGCTGCAAAGTCCTGTTGCCAGACATAGTGTCTTAGTCTTTGTCTATATTTCTGAGATGAGGTAGTGTTTACATTATTCGGACAATCGTCCTCGTCTTTGTTGCCATTTGCACAACATTTCGGCTGTTATATGCTCAGGCCTTCTTCAGATGCTACAAATTTCAAATCAAACCCTTTATTATAATCACTGTAATGATTGTAATAAAGAGTTTGGTTCGAAATTCCAATAGTCCAAAAATCTAAATACTACATAGTGTCTTGACCCAGAGAAGCACTACCTCCTCAAAGTACTTGATGTAGGCCTTGGTGTTGAGAAGATGAAATGGAGGTATAATGCTTACATCATTAGTGATCACTCTGAACACCTTTATAATCATGATTATGCTCACCCAACTCTTTCTGAATCCATCTGGGCTCAGACTGACACCCCCAAATTCTGAAATGTTCATATTGGAAATTAAAGCACCAGTGCCAAGCAGTACAGTATGCCATTTCCAAATTTCTATTGTTGTGAATTGCATCATGATGTTCTTTTTCTAACAGACAGTGCCCAACTGACCTTTGACAAAATCAAAAACAAAGAATGTGCATGCGAAAAGTCAAAATTATGAAACAGTGACAATTTAACTGTGTGACTTCTTGATGTTATTGATCTGGAAGCAGGAATCCCAGCATGCAGCACTGTCGGAAAGTTCCAGAAAATCCATACCACAGGTTGACTCAAGTCTTGTGAGTAAAATTAGATAGCCATCAATGGTTGTTTTTATTTATTTGTTTTTTATAATCATTTCACCCCAAGCAAGGCAGTACTGCCACTGGTGCGCAGGGGGTTACAGTAAAAAAGAAAAGAAAACATAGTACAGTGGGTGTTGGAGAAAGGATAAGAGAAAAAGGGAAATCAAGGAGATAAAAAGGATTTCAACTGACATTGCACCTGAATTTTTGGAGATTGTAGCTATCAGAAAAGCAAGTATAGGGAAGGGCGTTCCACAGTTGAGAAGAAAATGCTAGAGTAGAAATGGCAGTTACATTTGACTGTTTTGATGGTAAAAGGGTGAGACCTAGTTACCAATCTAGTGGCACAAGATTATAATTATTATATTAATTTATATATATCAATAAAGACAACAAAAAAACATCTTTTGATGGACTTTGTAGGGTTTTATAAATGTTTGAATAAAACAATTCTTTCCAAATTTATTGTTTTATCAAATTATAAATAACAAATCTCTATAAAATAATAAATAATGAATATCTGAACCTGGTAAATATATATATATATATATATATATATATATAAATCATGTCACCCTGAGCAAAGTGGTAATGCCACTGATGTGCAGGGGGCTATGTAAAAGATTGGAAAAGAGAAAACCGGAAACCACATCCTAAACAGGGAACAAGGGATGAGCCTCTTCACCTGTTCAATAGACATGGGTGGAGTGTGAACCGGGCGATAGTTTAGCCTATCTACTCCAATTAAATATATTGTGTAAATTAACATTGCCAAGGAAGTATCAGTGGTTTAAACTAATAGCATAGTCGTGGCAACAGAAAAAAAAATTCTTTTATAAATATAATAAATGCCTTATTTTTATTTTTAATTTAATTAGTATGTGTTTAATCTAGGATGTGCATTGTGGTGCAGTGGATATGATCTTGAAACAAGAAATCAGAGAGCCAAGTTCAAATTCCAGTTTAATCACTCCTATACCCCATTAGCATGGTACAGGCTAGCCTCCCTGAGAGTAAAACACTACACCTCCTTGGCCTCATACTCTCAGCAGACCTCAAGTGGAATGACTATATCAAATCCATTGCTAAATCCGCTGCTAAGAAGGTCGGTTCACTGTGCAGGGCCAGGAAGTTTTTCCCGTCTGAGTCCATCGTGCACATATATAAATCTACCATCAGCCCGTGTATTGAATACTGCTGACACATCTGGTCACTTCGCGGTTCTTGACAAAATCCAATGGAGAATCTGTAATGTGATCAATACCAACTTGACAGCTCAGCTGCAGTTGCTATCTCACTGGCAAGACATGGCTTCCCTGTGCCCCTTCTATAAATATTTTCATGTCTTCTGTTCCAATGAACTTAGATCACTGGTGCCCCCTAGGTATGAATTTACACAAGCTACTAGATTAGCAACTAGCTCCACACTTTTACAGTGAAACCAATAAAATGTAACCACAATTTCTACTCTAACAGCTTCTTTTCACACACTTCCCGCCTGTGGAATTCCCTTCCATATACTTGCTTCCCTGACAGCTACAATATCCAGGAATTTAAATGTAAAGTCAATATATATCTCCTATCTCACTAACTCGCATCCGTTCTCTCAAGCTCTTTTTTTCCATCTACTCCACCCCAGTTCTTGGTATTCTCATCTGTCTATTAACCTCCTCCTGACATTTCCTATAATTAACCCCTCTTTTTCATCACTTTCCCCTATGTAACCCCCTGCACAACAGTGGCAGTAGAATGCCTCGCTTCAGGTGAAATGATTAAAAAAATAAATTCATTGTATTCACTTTGGAAAGGGATTAATCTGTCGCTTGTTCCTTCAGCTATGGGTTAAATAGCAGAAGAGATTGGATTCTATAGCCTTGGTTGGGAACCAGTCTACTGCAGAAAGTAATGGCAACTTACTGTGGAAAAATTCTCTGCTCACTCAGTTATGTCTCTTTCGAGACATGATCACCCAAGCATATATCTTGTATGGCGCTTAACTGAACAACTCTATTATGCCTTTCTGTGGTGGAGACTTACCTCGCCGAAGCAAAAGAAGGCGGTTTGTTTGCACGTGCGTTCGTAGACGTAATGGAACCGCGAGGCGAGCTCATGCGAGGCAGTTTTTCGAATGACACGGCGCATGCGTCATTGGTGAAAGTGAGGCTCTCGGAGAGTGGGAAATTACGAGACCAAAAAACACATAAAAAGAGCCTACTTCTGTTTCGGGTCACTTTTTGCTATTTACGACTCGAGAAGGCTACACCGGTGTTTGGGAGACAGCGTTTTGCTTACGGTGCGCAGGAAACGGAGTCCCTGGTGAAGCAGTGTTCCGGGTTCTACGAGTAGCAGCTGGCGGAGTGGTTATTAATTCGGCTACGAACTACACTCTGAGAAGACACAAATACTCACAAGCTATTTCGGCATCTATTACGATTTCCATTATGGACGGCAAAGTCTTTGATGTCCGGTTGATTCCTGAGTTCAGTGGCGCTGCAACTGATATGCCAATCGTCGAGTGGATCGAAAATGCAGAGTTGGTCTGCGAACTCTGTGCTATGGACAAAGTTGAGCGGATTCTTCCATTACGCCTCCGAGGCGGTGCTCTTGCCGTATACAGGCAGCTCAGCAAGGAACAGAAAGCGGATGCGGAGCAAATTAAACGGGCCCTCATGACCGCGTATGCGACAGATGCATTTGATGCATACGATCAATTTGTTACTCGGCAACTTCGCTCGGGAGAAACAGTGGACGAGTTTCTGGCCGAACTACATCGTTTAGCTCGGCTGGTTGAGGGATCGTTGCCCGAACGATGGATGATATGTGCGTTTGTTTCGGGGTTGCCACAATATGTTAGACAGCTTCTTCGTGCCTCGTCCAGAATGGAGACCATGACATTGGAGCAGCTTTTGACTCGAGCACGGGCTATCATGACCGACAACGGAAGCTGTAAGGAATCGGTCGCTGCATCCACTGGCAAAACACATTCGAATTCAGAGTTGCTCCCTGATAACTCGCGCAGTGAGACCTTTTTTTGCTACAAGTGTTCTGGACCCAACCACATGGCGAAGGATTGTATGCAGGGACGCCAAGTGAGGTCGGACGGTCGAGTGCGGAAGTCTCACCGTGAAACCCGATGCTTCAGATGCCATAAACTTGGACATACATCATCAAGATGCCAGGGAAACGCCCAAGGGGAGGGAGACGTCAGCGCCAGTCTCCTCCCTGAGCAAGTGAGAATCAAGAAATTGCCCGCCGTAAAAGTGCTCGTGGATGGGCGAGAGTGCACAGCTCTGGTGGATTCCGGCTGCTCACAGACGCTGGTGAGCAAAGCTGTGTGTCGCCATTGGAGACAGAAGGAAGTAGGAGTACTGACGGCCGACGGGAAGACTTTGAAGTGCCGGGGGCACGGCAGAATAAAATTGGAAGTTGAACAGTCTCAGCCCGTGAACATTGAGGTCCTGGTCGTGGATGGACAATTGTTGGGTTTTGACCTGCTTATTGGCATCGACGCGATCAAACAGCTAGGAGGTGTTCGCCTGACGGAATCTGGTGAGGCATACTTTGGAAACCTGGATGGATGTGCCGCCATTTCTATCGATGAGCCCGATTTCAGTGTGACATTCGATGAAAGGCAAAGAGCGTGGACTGCAACATGGAAATGGGCAAGTGGTCGCTCGCCCGGCGAGCTGACAAATAACGTGCAAGAGTACACTGTGCCAGACCATGCCCGGGATGCGTACGAGAAAGAACTCTTGCTATGGCAACGTAACGGATGGTTGCTGCCATATCCTGAGGAGGAACTTGGTCCACCCAAGGGTCTAATTCCCTTGATGGCAGTCGTGCAGGAACATAAGCAAAAGGTCCGGCCGGTACTCGACTACCGAGAATTGAACGGATTTGTAGAAGCATTCACTGCCGATGCCGAAGTGTGCGCACAAAAGCTCAGAGAATGGCGACAGCAAGGAGTTGATGTGTCGCTCTTGGATCTGCGACATGCCTATCTACAAATTCACATTGACAAGAAGCTGTGGCCATTCCAAACAGTTATTTTCAAGGGCAAGCGGTTCTGCCTTACACGATTGGGGTTTGGACTAAATGTGGCACCACTCATCATGAAATCTGTCGTCGACGCTATAATGTCCCAAGATCGTGTGATCAAAAGTGCCACGTCGGCTTACGTTGACGACATTTTTATCAATGAGAGCCTGATTTCTGCATCGCGCGTTCGACAGCACCTCTCAGATTACGGCCTAGTCTGTAAAGACCCAAAACGGCTACGAGACGGAACTAGGGTCCTCGGTCTGCAGGTGTGGGGAGAGAACGGTACTCTCCGATGGAAGCGGAGTGGACAGATCCCGGAAATTCCCGACGTGGTGACTCGTCGACGTGTGTTTTCCATTTGTGGGAAACTCGTGGGCCACTTCCCCGTGTGTGGCTGGCTAAGGGTGGCGACTGCATTCATCAAGCGCCGAGCAAGTGCGGTAACCAAGAGATGGGACGAGGAAATCAGAAATGCCAATCTGCTTCGTATGCTGGAAGAGACGATGACCAGAGTGTGTGAAATGGACCCTGTTGGAGGAGACTGGTGCATGAATGGCAACGAGATGAAGGTCTGGGTGGATGCAAGTTCTGTGGCCACAGGAGTGGCGTTAGAGGCGAATGGAAGCATCGTTGAGGATGCTTGTTGGTTGCGCCCGACCAATGATGCCAGGCATATCAATCTGGCTGAATTAGATGCAGCAGTCAAAGGCATCAACCTGGCCCTTCAATGGCAGGCTACAGTGTTGCATCTGGTCACCGATTCAGCATGCGTACATCGGTGGATATCCGACACCTTGACTGGGAAGGCACGTGTGAACACTAAGGCGGCTGGTGAAATGCTAGTGAGACAACGCTTAGGAACACTGCGGGCATTAATGGAAGAATATAAATTGACCATGGATGTCACGCTGGTGAAATCCTGTCAAAATCGCGCAGATTGCCTCACCAGAGTGCCACGCAAGTGGTTGAATCTACATAAGGAGGGAAAAGAGCCAGTCCCGGAGAGTTGCGCTGCAATGAGGTGTCGACTGAATAAAAGTCAGGTGGTTGACGTCCACCGAGAAAGTGGACATGCGGGCGTGAAACGAACCCTATACTTCGCCAGACTTATCGACCCACTAGTGTCGAAGGAAATCGTGCGATCGGTTATCAAAGCCTGTGAAGCCTGCCAGTCTATAGATCCGGCGCCAGTTCATTGGAAAAAGGGAAAATTGAGCGTGGAAAACAACTGGAGTAGAGTAGCAATGGACATAACCCATTACAATGGCGTGCATTTTTTAACGCTCATTGATTGCGGTCCCTCCAGGTTTGCAATTTGGCGGACATTGCGTCGACAAGATGCACATAGTGTCATTCACCAGTTGAAGATGATTTTCTTTGAACGGGGCCCACCAACCGAGATATTGACTGACAATGACCCTGCGTTCACTTGCAGACACTTTAAAGAGTTTGCAAACAGCTGGGGTGTGCAGTTAAGATTCCGATGCGCATATTCACCGGCTGGTAATGGAATTGTGGAGCGCAGCCACAGGAGCATTAAGACCATCGCAGCAAGGAAGGGTTGTTCCGCGTTGGAGGCCGTTTATTGGTATAATGTCACGCCAAAGGACGATGTCTCACCTTCCACGGCACCGGCTGACGTGCTGCATAATTACCACGTCAGAGTAAAAGGCATTGAAGCCAAACCCCCACCAGAACCACAGATTATCGGAGGGAGATATGAAGAAGGTGACGTTGTCTGGGTCAAAAATCCGCACGGCAAATGCACAACCAAGTTCAGGACCGGGCGGGTAACCGAAATTGTCAGCCCACTGACAGTGCGAATTGATGGGGTACCACGCCATGTCAAAGACCTACGGCCATTTTCAGGACCATATGCATCGTCGGGCGATGAAACCGACACAGAAGAGAGTGAGCGATTTATTTACTTGGGGTCAGGTCAACCAAGTGATGGCTCCGATGGTCCACTAACAGCGGATGCTGACGTGCATGACGAAACCTCAGGTGACAGCCCATCTGAGGACGAACCTTGTGTCGTACCCCTCCGAAGGAGCACCCGCCAGAAGAGACCCGCTCCCGAATGCACTTTTTGTGATGATGAGATCAGGGGGGAGTGTGGTGGAGACTTACCTCGCCGAAGCAAAAGAAGGCGGTTTGTTTGCACGTGCGTTCGTAGACGTAATGGAACCGCGAGGCGAGCTCATGCGAGGCAGTTTTTCGAATGACACGGCGCATGCGTCATTGGTGAAAGTGAGGCTCTCGGAGAGTGGGAAATTACGAGACCAAAAAACACATAAAAAGAGCCTACTTCTGTTTCGGGTCACTTTTTGCTATTTACGACTCGAGAAGGCTACACCGGTGTTTGGGAGACAGCGTTTTGCTTACGGTGCGCAGGAAACGGAGTCCCTGGTGAAGCAGTGTTCCGGGTTCTACGAGTAGCAGCTGGCGGAGTGGTTATTAATTCGGCTACGAACTACACTCTGAGAAGACACAAATACTCACACTTTCAGCCTGCATATCTGAGAAATCTTAAAGAAAATGGGTCTCTTGGAAGGAATAAAATGTGAATACCCCTCCGTAGGAGAAACTAAGATTTGATCCAGTGTGCTTTACCACTCTGCCACAAAGAGCATCACAATTCTGCAAGGATTTATTCTTTCTTTTAAGGAAAGCACTCTTCACTAGAATATGTTTTTCTCAAAAGCCCACATTTGCTCAGTTTTATACCTGAACTGTAAACAAAGCAATTTCTTAAGAATTAATGGATTTATTTTTAATCTGATATTTATATTATTTCCAATGTTTTTTGTGGATAGCTGAAATGTGAAATAAATGCCCCATGTATATCTTTACTCAAAAGGGCGTGTGTTACATCTATTGGCCTCCATAAGCTAAGTCAACAATGAAACTCTGTACTATCAAAACTATTCCAGAACTTTCATGAGTGAGAAACGTTCTCAATGTAATTAAAAATTAATTAAATTAAATCAATTAAAGAGCAATGTCAAATAAAACTGAAGAAAATAGGACAAAAACTATGAAGCCTGTCTTGAGTTTACCACGCTTATGCTATCTTCATAGTGCCTCGTGACACACAAGGCCTCTGGTGAGGTTTCTAGAATGAAATGCCTGATGAAGTGGAGCAACTAACCTCACACCAAACCTTTTTACACTGAGGAAAGGTGGGCTTATTGTCAAAGTTTTTTTTCCCTTAGATGATTGTGTGTTATTATGCTAACAAGCTCTTGCTACTTAACACATAGCTGGAGGAACTAAGCATGAAGGTGAATGCAGTGAACCTGACAACAATTAGAGCTTGGCTCAGTAATTTCTTGTAACAAGCTGCTAAACATTATAACACCTGCACATCCTGTTTTTAGGTCAACTCATTCTTATTTTCTTACTTTTAACTTATTAAATATATAATATATATATATATATATATATATATATATATATATATATGAGGGTCATTAAATAAATACAGTGAATTTTTCAGTATAAGGACTTCTAATACAGATAGAAGCTTACTTTATTTTTAATTTTTTTCCTTTACTTCTTTTTCAAAGAAATTTAATTTTTTTTTCAGATTGAAAAAAAAAAACAAACTTTGAGAGTTTTGGAGATTAACAAAGATGGCTAAGAACCATGCTCAGGATTGAACAGAGGTCAGTTATCAAGATTTTGGTTGCTGAAGGGTGCAAACCAGTTGAAATTCAGAGAAGAATGTCAGCTGTGTATGGTGCCACATGTTTCAGCCAAAAAAAATATCTACAAGTGGGCTAAATTGTTTAAAGAAGTTTGAAAGTGACGATGAAGTCAAAAGTGCTGTGAGCGATTGGCTGAGACATCAGTCCAAAGATTTTTATGCTGAAAGAGTACGTAAGCTTGTGCACAGATGGGAAAAGTGTGTGACACTGCTGAGAGACTATGCTGAAAAATAAAAATTTTAAAAAAAAGTAAGCTTCTATCTGTATTAAAAAAATTCACCTTATTTATTGAATGACCATCATTTATATATATATCCATATATATATATATATATAGATATATATAAACAAATTATTTTGTTGACTACCACATTAGACTTTTTCTTTCAAATTTGACCAATAACAGCAGCAAACACACCAATAATAATTATAATAACATTAATAACTTCTACAAAAACCAAATTTGAAGCAATTATAAACAGGACAAATCTTCACTTCGAAACATCATTCGAAAATATGCAACTCCTGTCAACTAAAACAAAAAAATTAAATTAATCATATATTATACAAAATTTAAAATGCTAAACCTCATCATCAAAAACAACAATTCACCTGCAAGATCCAAACTAATATTGTAATGTACCAATATTATTTACGAATTCACATGTAACTTGAAGAACTGCATTCTTGATCCTAATTGCGTAAATAATTATATCGACCATACAACTACCAAAAGGACTGGAAGACTCATGTTGCATCTCTCTGAACGGAGCTCAATTAGATCTCATTTAAATACACACGAAGACCTACCAGACCCTATCTGGCATATACTTGTTGACAGCTCAAATATCATAGCATCATCCCCATGCAAAAAAGAATAAAAATAATGAAAGTATTATTAATAAAAATGAAAAACCCAACACTCAATAACATCAACTCCAAACAATACATAACACATAACTCTACTCCACATTATACGTATGTTATAATGGAACATCCTATCACCCCTAACAGATGATTCGCCAAAGAGATTAAGAAGTAAGGAAGTATGACACAATTCGACTTCCGCTCCTGTTCCGTCTTGAATTACCATTTTATTGATCTCTGTTATCTTTGTTATAATGGAACATCCTATCACCCCCGACAGTTGACTCACCAAAGAGATTAAGAAGTAAGGAAGTATGACACAATTCGACTTCCGCTCCTGTTCCGTCTTGAATTACCATTTTATTGATCTCTGTTATCTTTGTTATAATGGAACATCCTATCACCCCTAACAGATGATTCGCCAAAGAGATTAAGAAGTATCGAAGTAAGGGAGTAGCAGACGATTAGACTTCCATTCCCATTTTGTCTTGAATTACCATTTTATTGATCTCTGTTAATTGTACTTTCTCCTACAATAAACTCTGTTATTTGTTTACCTTTACATTTTGTGTAAACCTTTCCACTTGGAATTACCTTGTTATTAATATCGTTCCCACAATATAACACTATTATATGGATATCATGCATGGTGCCAAATTCGTTCAGAAATATCTTAACTCTCTGCTGTAGGCAACCTTTTCTAAGATAAATGTTTAAACATTGTTTTCAGCGAGTGAAGACGGAGAATATTAGCGAAGGTCATCCATATTACTATTATTACTGAAACCTGAAATTCTTCTAGTTGCTCAGCAGAGGTCTTTATGTTCTTAAATAGCCTGGTCAGATCAAAACTATTTGTTATAATGGAACATCCTATCACCCCCAACAGATGATTCGCCAAAGAGATTAAGAAGTATCGAAGTAAGGGAGTAGCAGACGATTAGACTTCCATTCCCATTTTGTCTTGGTTTACCATTTTATTGAACTCTCTGTTAATTGTACTTTCTCATACAATAAACTCTGTTATTTATTTACCCTTTACATGTTGTGTAAATCTTTCAACTTGGAATTTATCTTGTTATTTATATCGTTCCTGCGATATAACAACGTAACACCACTTACATTCTGTTACACATAAAATAACATTCATCCTCAAAATTGATTAACAAATTGAAAAATATTTTTTTGTGTGAGGCATTTCATCCTTTAAGAACTTCATCAGTCAAAAGTAATGTTTTTGCTGATAGAATTATACATGTGTAGGAGGGAGGATTATACATGTGTAAAAGAAGGATTATAGATGTGTAGGAGGAGGAATTCTACATGTTTAGGAGGGAGAATGATACATGTGTAGGAGGGAGGATTATACATGTGTAAAAGGAGGATTCTACATGTTTAGGAGGGAGAATGATACATGTGTAGGAGGGAGGATTATACATGTGTAAAAGGAGGATTATAGATGTGTAGGAGAAGGAATTCTACATGTTTAGGAGGGAGAATGATACATGTGTAGGAGGGAGGATTATACATGTGTAAAAGGAGGATTATAGATGTGTAGGAGGAGGAATTCTACATGTTTAGGAGGGAGAATGATACATGTGTAGGAGGGAGGATTATACATGTGTAAAAGGAGGATTATAGATGTGTAGGAGGATGAATTCTACATGTTTAGGAGGGAGAATGATACATGTGTAAGAGGGAGGATTATACATGTGTAGAAGGGGGAACAATTATTCATTTTTGTATCAGTTCATATCTATTATGTAGGTATACATACATTACATAAAATATATTAAAATGCACTAAAACAATTATTATAAGATTAAATTAAAAGAAAGTGATTTTATAAATGAAACATTTTTTAGGTTTAATATAAATAAAAGAGAAAAAGTTATACCTGTCCACACTGTTGTTGATTGTCCCCCATTCCATACAACGGAGAAACCAAAGGAAGCTCCAGGGGAATATGGAGCTGAACCTAAAAAATGGCAGCAGAGAAACAAGAATGAAAAGTTATTCAAGACAAAACATTTATATTTTTTATATAACTCTTCATCTTGTCATATACTTTAGAATTAAAAAAAAAGATTAAATAAGAGTCACTAATCGTACATTTGGCAATAAATGTCACTGATAATAAATACAAAATGTGATGGGTATATTGTTGCCATTTTATATTTTTAATTTTAATCATGCACAGTATTTTTTTTTATTTTTTAGATTGCACAGTATAGAAGGGTCAGTTGGGTACCATCTGTGAGAAATAGAACATAATGATGCAATTCACTCCACCAGAAATTTAGAAACTGCTAGCTGTACTGCTTGGTATTGGTGTTGAAAGCTTTAATAGGAATATTTTAGTGTATTTAGGTGTCAATCTTAGAACAGTGCAGAGAATTCAGAAAGAGTTGGATGAGTCTAATGGTGATTATGAAGGTACGGCACCTCGGAAAACTCACTCCATCTGTTCTGATAAGAAAAGAATTTGTTTGTGAGGTTCTCAAACTCAACACATAGGCCTACATCAAGTGCCTTGAGGAGGTAGTCTTGCCCTGGGTCAAGAGGGTGGCTGCTGTAAAACCCTATCTCTGGCAACAGGACTCTGCACCATGCCATACAAGTAGCAGAACCTAGTCATGACTGTCAAATAATTTCTGCTACCACATCACCCTTCACAACTGCCTACTTAACACCTCAGACTGCAATTCCCTTGATTATCATGTGTGGAGTGCAGTTGAGCAAAAGCCCAACAAAACTCCTTGTAACACCAAAGATGAACAAGGCAAGAGATATGGCAGCATTGACCAATTTAAACAAGGAGGGTGTCCAGAAGAGATGCAGGAGATTCTGAAGCCGTCTGGAGGTCGTGGTTAACGCTAATGATTTTATTAATAACTTTACTCTTCAGTATTTCAAGATATTTTTGAGTAATTTAAGTAAACATATCTGTAAAAATGAGATATCAGTATTATTTTCATTTCTGTATAATTTAGACAACAATTTATCCAATGCACCTATACAGCAAGCAAACTTGACATCGATCAAATTCAACAGTAAAAAGAAAGAATTTGTTGGTGATTAATTGCTTTTTACTGTGTTGACCCCTTTTAAGCATGCTTTAATATATGCCTGCTTAGTTCCATGTGTGATGCCACTACTGGTAACTAACTTAGAAGAGTTAAGTTAAAGGGAGATAACTACATGGCTATCAGAAGTTGCATCGCACATGGAATGAGAATGATATATCCCAGTAATCATAATAAAGTGTTCGGTTCAAGACTCCTAGCCCCTGAAGAAGGCTGGAGCGTACAATGCCCAAAACATAATCAACATGGCAGCAAAGATGAGGACAATAGTCTGAATAATGTAAATAGTTTAGTAGAGATTTGTTTAATAAACCTTGTGTTAACATCTCCAATTCATAGCAACTGCAAATATGGAAAACATTTGTTAGGACCTATGAACTGAGTGTGTGTATACAGTACGCTTGCATTTTACAGAGTTTTAAATCATATGTTTTTGAACATCTGCAGTTGGAAAATATCTTTTTCAAACTTTTGAAAAAGCTTTAAAACACTCAATACCTTGTTCAAAACAATGTCAGTCAGTTAAGTGCCATACATGATACACGCTTGGGCAATCATGTCTTGAAAGAGACATGACTGACTGGGCAGATTATTTCGCAGTAGATTGCTATTACTTTCTGCAGTAGACTGGTTGCCAACCAAGGCTATAGAACCCAATCTGTCCTGCTATTTAACCCATAACTGGAGGGAAGAGACGGATTAATACCTTTCCCAAGGGTATTTGCGTGTAAGTGAATGCAAGGAATTCAAATGGAATTCAAACTCGGCTCCTTGATTTCTCATTCCAAACCAATATCCACTGCACCACAACGCACATCCCCACACAATGTAATGTACACCGACTAAAGTCGGGGAGAAAACTCTAACGCCTTCATTCCTTTCTTGAGTGTTATTCTTGATATGAAACAGTTCTTAATTTTCTTGTTAAATGTGTTGTGTTAGCAGCATTTACTAATCTGTGATAAGTTTTTGCATGATAAATTGCTAAAAAAAAAATAATACAACGAATAGATAAGCATGTTCCTCTTGTGTCCGCTTCACATTTATCAGTAATCTTTCAAAGGGGGAGATATTTATTTATTGTTTCCTGTTTAGGATTTAATTTCTAGTTTCTTCAAAAGCCTATACTTCTAACATCTCCACCTGAAATTTGAACCCTTATTTACTATTTATTCTTTTCTTTAATAGAAGTAAATAAGTTCAACTATTATTGGTCCTGAATTTTATCCCCCTTATTTTTCCCCCATTTTTTTAACATAAATAGGGGATATGCATTATGGTGCAGTGAATATTTGCTCAAAATGAGAAATCGGAGAGTTGAGTTCGAATCCCAGTCAAATTTGTTGCATTCATTTATGCACAAATACCCACGGGAAATGTATTAATCTATTCCCTCTAGCTATGGGTTGAATAACAGGACATATTGGGTTCTATAGCCTTGGTTGGCAACCAGTCTACTGCAGAAAGTAATGGTAACCTAACTGACTGAAGGGGTTTATCTCATGTTTCTTGTTTAGGGTCGGGTTTCCAATGACTTCCAAATTCTTCTCATTCTTTTTCACTCCTGGTAACCCCTTGCATCTTAGCGGCATTATTCCTTTGGTTGAAGTGAATTCATTAAAAAATAAAAAGTGAGGTCGTGAAAGTGTTAAGGGAATTAAGAAAGTTTGAAAAGAATTAAGTCTCCAGAAAAATCTGCAAACGATGGATTAGTGAAGAGCAATGTAAGTGGTGTGGAATTTGTTGGTGATTAATTGCTTTTTACTGTGTTGACCCCTTTTAATCATGCTTTAATATGTGCCTGCTTAGTTGCTTTATATTGAGTTGAACTGTTTTTACCATTTTAAGCTGATGAAAACAGAAAGTAAAAAAGACAACATGCATACATACACGTACACAAAAACTTACTCATGACCTAAAAATATTTTAAGCGGGCCTATATACTGACACGGTAAAAAGAGATCAACATCTGCATCTTTTCTAGACAGTTTCCTTATTTAAGTTGGTTTCAGTTTCAGTTTGAGTTTTGTTTAATGGCATATCAACACCTATGTGGGTTATTTAATGCCAAAAATTGGGATTTTAAGGTATTTCTTTTTAATGTTTGGTTATAGTAAGAAGATTGATTTAGTCAGATTTTAATGAAAATTTTTTGTTTTTATTCTTTTTTATTTTAAAAAACTAAAAATGTCATCTTGTTTTGTATTCAAAAATGTTTTGCTGAGAATAATTTTTTTCTTCAAAAATGTATTATGGTAATAATTTTTTCTTAAAAAATGTATTTTTTGGTAATATTTTTCCTTCGAAAATGTTTATTTTTCTATAAAAGTCTATTTTTGTGTATATATTTCTATAAAAGTCTATCTTTATACTTTCATAGTGTTTTGAACTCAGTTTGGGGGGTTAACTATTTGCCTATAGCTGGGACCCTAACAGGTGCTACCACTCCAGGTCAGAGTGAACCTGGGAATAACTACAATTAAGAGGTGGTTCCATGCTTCTCACAACCTCCCAGTCAGAGGCCTTGCTGCTGGATGCAGTTTACCGTCATGCCCAGGACCATATATGTTGGTGAATGCTGTCATAATCCTTATCCTCAGTTCATCTTTGTTATTACAAGTTTTGTTGGTCTCTTGCTCAACTGTGCTCCACACATAATAATCAAGAGGGGGTTACAGTCTGAGGAGTTAGGTGGCCAGATGTTAGGGGTGATGTGGTCACAAATATTGTCAGACAACAATGACTGGATTCTTCTGCTTGTGTGGCATGGTGCAGAGTCCTGTTGCCAAATATAGGATCTTCCAGCAGCAATCTTCTTGACCGAGGACAGCACTACTTTCTCAAGGCACTTGATGTAGACCTCCATGTTGAGTCTGAGGACTTACAAACAAATTTGGGATTTAACATCTTATCAGGAGGATTAGAGTGAGTTTTCTGAACTGGCATACCTTCGTAATTGTTGTGGATCTTCGTCGCCAATTTGTTGTGGATTTGTGGCGAAACATCGCTGCAAAGTTGTAGTGACCGGCTTGTGCCGGAAGTAAGACACAGAAAAAGAAGGTGGGTTCAAAACAGTGTATTACTATAACAAAAACATATGTACTAAGTAATTGTTAGTTATAAGTAAATAGAAAATAAGAAAGTCCGAACAGTACAGTTACGCTGCATATTGCCTGAATTGTAGCTGGCTTTAACTGCGTACTAGCTGTCATCAATTGCTTCTCAGGAGTCATGCAGGTAATTATATATAGAAAGAGAAAGAGTTCATCATTAAACTCATCCAACTCTTTTCAAATTCTCTGCACTGTCCTGAAATTGACACCCCTAAAATTCTGAAATTATCATATTTGAGCTTGCAGTGTGTATGCTAAGCAGTACAACATGGCTTCTCTAACTTTCTGGCAGAGTGAATTGCATCATGATGCTCTTTTGCTCACAGACAAGACCCAACTGACCCTACTACACTCTGCAGTCAACAAAATCAAAAAAACTAAAAAAACAAACAACAAGCATGAATAAAATTAAAAATATAAAATGTCAACAATTTATCCATTGCACCCTGTACATATATGTACAGGGGAAAATATATATGTACAGGGGAAAATATATAACAAAGTGGAAAAAGTTTACTTTTTTTATTTATATCTAATCGAATTCATTTAGTCTTTCCGTCTTTTTCTTTCTCTCACTTTTGTTAGTCGATGACGCCTGCTGTGATAATAGAATACCTGCCAGAAAAGCTGAAATGTAAGAGCAAGTGCGCAGATTTACTGTAGACGTCCTTGTGATCAAGGCACTACTTAAAAAGATTCTCAAATCCCCAGTACTCCTAATTCATGCATATGTGTAGTCATACCAACATAACAAATTTAGTCTGATGAATTCCTGAAGGACGAAACATGTCACAAGTAAACTTTTTCCACTTTGTCATACACTTTCTCCAATATTGTTCTTGAAATAAAAAAATATATATCATTATCTCGTATATACGCATCCTTCTATAAATTAATTGAAACAAAACGAAAAATGTCTTCCTAGGATCTCTCATACTTTCCCTGAGCACATATACATCATCACTTAGTTACATTCTCTATAAAACCTTGTCATTGCTCAGATGTATCCCTAGCATCCTTCTGTAGAACCACATTCCCATTAATTCAAGTCTCTTCATCATTAAGGAGATTGTTCAGTATCTATTGCCATACAGAAGGACAGATATCATGTAACAGTTTAATACTCTTTTTTTTGTTTCTGACAAAATTTTTCTGTCTCTTAATACATTGCTTACCTTTTGGAATGCATCTTTGGCCATCCCAATATGTCTTCAGATCTTACTGTTGCACTTTCTGGACTCTGTTAGAACTCTTCCCAGATATTTAGATTTTTGTACTTGTTTGATTTTAGTATCCTCGAATTGTATGTTGCATTTTGAGCTCATACCTTTTTTTGCCTTTTTAAATAATTTTACCCCAAGAAAGGGGGCTACATAAAAGTAACAGATTAGATAGGAGGAGAGTAAAAAGAAAGACGAAACAGTTACAGGGGGTGCCAGAGAAAGGGCAAGAGAAGGATGGGAACACAAGTGTGAAGACAGTTGCAAAGGTAGAGAGAAAGGAAAAAAACAAGATATACAGGGTGATGTAGAAAGAACTGGAGTCAAGTGGATAAGAGATGTGTATTGACATTGCATTTAAATTCCTGGAGGTTGTAGCCATCAGGAAAGTAAGAATATGGAAGGGACTTCCACAGACGAGAAGTGTGTGAAAAGAAGCTGCTGGAATAGAATTGTCGGCTGCATTTAGTTGATCTAACTGTAAATGGGTGGGACTTTGTTGCCAGTCTGGTTGCACGAGTAAATTCTTGTGGCAGGGGCACCAGTGACTTAAGTTTGCCAGAGCAGAAGCCATGAAAATATTTGTAGAAGAGACAGAGGGAAGACACATACCACTGGTGAGAAAGTGGCTGGAGTCGAGCTGCCAGGTCAGGACCTATCACATTACAGATTCTCCTTTGGAGCCTGTCGAGAACACTGAGATGAACAGCGAGGGCGCCTGACCATATATGACAGCAGTATTCTATTCACGGATGGAGGGCTGATTTGTATATGTGTAAGATGTATTTAGGCGGAAAAAAACCTCCTGGCCTAACACAGTGACCCAAACTTCCTAGCAGTGAATTCAGCTATTGACTCAATGTAATGATTCCACTTAAGGCTGGGAGATAGGGTAAAATCGAGGAGGCGCAGTATATTTCTCTCAGGGAGACTTGCTTGATCCATGCTTATGGGGGGCATGAGATGTTGCTTGTGATGATATTCTCTCTTCTTGTAGTCTATTTCTCGCTTTCCTTCAGAATCAGTAATGTATTAGGTACCGACTTGGTAGCTTGAGTCCTGCTACTTCCCCTGACGGGATGTGGCTTCCCTCTGTCTATTCTATAAATACTTTCATGGCTTCTGCTCCAATGAACCTAAGTCACTGGTGCCTCAGCAACAGGTGTTTACTTGTGCGACCAAACTGGCAACTGGGTCTCACCCATTCACAGTTAGATTAACCAAATGCAGACGACAATTCTACTCCAGCAGCTTCTTTTCTCACACTTTCCGCCTGTGGAACTTGCTTCCATATTCTTGCTTTCCTGATGGCTACAACCTCCAGAAATTTAAATGCAATGTCAACGCTCATCCCTTAACCACTTGACTCTGGTTCTTTCTACACCATCCTGTATATTCTTTCCTTTCTCTCCACCTTTGCAACTGTCATCACAACTGTATTCCCATCGTTCTCTTGCTCCTTTCTAACTAGTTCGTCTTTCTCTTCACTCTCTCCTATCTAATCTTTTTATTTTTATGTAGCCCCCACCTACCGAACATCAGTGGCTTTACTGCCTTGCTTGGGGTGATACGATTAAAAAAAAAAAAACTACCTTCTATAGAAGTTGTTGTAGGTTCCGTTCTTTGTCTGCTAATGATACTGTGTAATCTGCATATCTTATGCTGTTAATATTGTGGCTGCCAATAATGAATTCTGGTCGGACTTCTATTGTCTAAATTATTCCTAATTTGTTAACTTTTGGCTTTATCACAATGTTACATTGCTTTTGATTGATTCATTCATTCCTTTTACAAATTATTTAAAACTAGAAAATATTCTTAGAGTACAAGAATTTTTTCTTAGATAATAATAATAATGGTTTATTGATACAAGTTTAATTAGTTAATCTATAGGTGGGTAGAAAAGAGGTAGATTCATAGCTTTCCTAAGGGTATTTACATGTATGGGAACATAATGAAACCAACTGGACTTGAACTCAACTCTCCAATTAACAATTCCATCATCCATTACACCATCCACACATCCAAGTTTACAGCATAGGATATTCCTCAACAGTCATCCATCGAGATACTAACCAGACTTGACATTAACTTCGGTGATTGCATGGGAACTGGGGCTTCATTTTGACTTGCATTATATATATATATATATATATATATATATATATATATATATATATTCTTCATTTGTAAAGGAGTTATTATGCAACCTAGCTTTCTACCATGTGGTGTCTTCAGACAATTTGCAATAACTGATTTTACTGTTTTTTTAAGAACACTCACGCATATATATATATATATATATATAGATATATATGTATAAAGCAGTTAAGCAGACATCCACTTAAGCTTGCTAAAAAATTAACAAAATAAAAAGCAATAAACCATCTGCAGACACTAGAGCATACTAAAAAGAGATCAACACAACAAAAGCAATAAAAAGAAATTAACCATCTTTAGAACCACTTACACACGAAGATACTAAATTACACCAAGCTCCATCAGTCAGTTAAATTCCATACGTGATACACACTTGGGCGATCATGTCTTGAAAGAGTAATGACTGACTGGGCAGTAGATTATCCCGCAGTAAATAGCCATTACATTCTGCAGTAGACTAGTTGCCAACCAAGGCTGTAGAACACAATCTGTCCAGTTATTTAACCCATAAGTGGAGGGAAGTGATGGATTAATACCTTTCCCAAGGGTATTTGCGCATAAGTGAATGCAAGGAATTCAACTGGAATTCGAACTCGGCTCACCAATTTGTTGTACCGAATCAATAAATATGAAAAAGGCTGGGAAGCAGCAGCAGAAGAAGCAAAAGCTCTGAGGTGTGAAGACATCACAATAGCGCCTTCATGAAACTTCGAAGTTGACATGACTCTGCTCAGTTAAGTGACAAACTTCTCCACATGAATTCTAACAACACTATTTCTATCTTGATATTAAGCACTTTATGTCAAAATTCATTTGAAAAAATCTGCTTGACAAAATTCCTTTCTACCAATAAACCATTGAAAAAACATCAATCTTGGCACTAAGCATCATCACAACTTAATACAATTTATATATATATATATATTGTATCATTATTTTGCCCAGTTCTTTTCTCCTTCTTCCTCTTATTATTATTGTTTATTGTTAATTGAGAATTTTGTCAATTGCAATCATACGGAATTTTATCAATAATGCTGAACAATCTCATCGAAGATGAAGGAAACACTTTAAGCAACTGAAATGTGATTCTACAGAAGGATGCTGCAGATATCATGAATCGAGCACATGAGCAATGATGAGGTTTTGGAAAGGAGAGAAATGAAAAGGAAATTAAGACTGTGCAGATGCTGATTACACCCTGCCACTCAAGTGGGTGTAAAACTGACCATA
Organism: Ascarosepion bandense; assembly: GCA_037127315.1. Taxonomy (NCBI): domain Eukaryota; kingdom Metazoa; phylum Mollusca; class Cephalopoda; order Sepiida; family Sepiidae; genus Ascarosepion; species Ascarosepion bandense. The sequence continues at coordinate 4,002,163 of JBBBDQ010001661.1, read as the reverse complement.
TTGTAAAATAAAGAGAACTAAAGCAGTTGTTTCAGTTAATTTGCACAAGTATATAAATATATGTGTGTGTGTGTGTGTGTGTGTGAGTGAGTTTGTATATTTATTAAAAATTATACTTTAGAACATGTCCAAACTACAATCTACTACAAAAGTGTACATTTTCAAGTAGTAAACATTATTTTTGAAAAGAGATAAAAATTCACTTCCTTTTTTTGGCAATTTTTTTTTTGTATGTGGTAAAGGGGATAAGAAAGATGAGAAACTAAAAGGGATATATATATATATATATCAATGCAGATAACTATTTATGCTCTCACACCATGATTGAGCACTCTGGAAGAATGGTAGACTTTGAAACAACAGTAGCTACTCTAGCATCTATGCATTGTTCATTCAGTAATGAATTAGAACACTCTCAGCTATTGGCGTGTATATATGACATATTACACGCTAAAAGTCTGCCTCCTTCTACTGAGTGCCTATAGCTCAGTGGTAGAGTCGCCGATTGACGCCAATTCAGTCGGGTTTCAATCCTGGGTAAAAAGGAATCGGATTTCTAACCATACTGATGAGCTGTGATACAGCAAAACAGATCTGTCTACGGATGACTTTATATATATATATATATATATATATATATACATATTGTGTATTTAGATAGCAATCCTTCTTTTATGCAAGTTATGTTAAAAATGATAGGAGCTGTGGTTAAGTTTTTTACATAATTTTTAACATGATCTTATAATTTTTAACATGATCTTATAATTTTTAACATGATCTTATAATTTTTTCTTTTCAGAATATAAATTATATAAAAATTATTGTGAGTTGTCAGTTCAATACAGAAGTGGTAAAGAAAAAACTTAGAGAGTTAAATTAAATGGATAAAACTAAGGCATCCAGAAGTGGTATGACTCATGGAATGAGAACACTCTACATCAGTGAGCAACATAAAGGGTTCAGTTCAAACTACCAATTCTAAATTCCAATCGCCTGAAGAAGGTTGGAGCATACAACAGCCGAAACTTCATGAATATGGCAACAAAGATGAGGACAACAGTCCGAACAATGTAAATAACTTACAATATCTAATCTCAGAAATATAGACAAATATATAAGAATTGTCCAAATGTTTTATTTATCAAAGTGCTTTTGTCTATACTTTCAGCCATTATCAAGGATTAATTTTATTTTAATTTTAACTGAATATATAGGTTGTTTTATGTATGTAGAGTCTTAGGAATGTTAAAAGTAAAAAAAATTCATCCTTGATAATAACTAAAAATACAGAAAAAATGCTTTGATAAATAAAACATTTAGACAATGTTTATATAATTCATGTTTGTTTGGTTTGTTCTGTTTTTATGGCATATCAACCCCTCAGCGGGTCATTTATTGCCAACTAAATTTTATTTATTTATTGCTGGTAATACCTTTTTTCTTTCAACGATTTATTGTTGTTTTTATATAAGTTTTGGTTCTAGTAATACTTTTTTCTTTTTGAGTATCAAGATTCATTGGGATTTGTTTTTAAGGGCAGGGTCCTCAAGTCCTACCCTTGTTATTTAACCCATAACTGGAAGGAAGGGACAGATTAATACTTTTCCCAAGGGTACCAGTGCTTAAGTGAATGCAGGGTATTCAACTGGAATTCGAACTCGGCTCACCGATTTCTCTTTCCGAGCCGATATCCACTGCACCACAATGCACATCTGTCACTAAACGCTTACAACACCTGGTATTCCCAAGTGGTCACCCATACTGACCAGACTCAATGTTGCTTAACTTCGGTGATCAAGCAAGAACCAGTGTATTCAACATGATAGGCCATAAGCCTATATAATTCATGTAATGAAAGGAAAAAAATTATAAGATCATATGAAAAATTATCTAAAAAAACTTAACCATAACAACTTGTCTGTCATTTTTAACAAAACTTGCATATATATATATTCCTAAATATATGTATATTTGAATATATACACACACACACTTATATATATATATATATATATGTACATGTGTCTGTGTGTGCATATATATATATATTGTACATGTGTCTGTGTGTGCATATATATATAGAGAGAGAGAGAGACACACACACACACACTTATATATATATATATATATGTACATGTGTCTGTGTGTGCATATATATATATAGAGAGAGAGAGACACACACACACACACATATATACACATTATATTACAGAAAGTAATGAAGATTAATGAAATGGTTATAAACAAACTGACAATTTCAAATTATTTGTTTGAACATTATTTTTGATCGATACTCGTAGATTTTTTTTTTAATCATTTCACCCCAAGCAAGGTATTCCACTGCCACTATTGCACAGGGGGTTACATAGGGGAAAGTGATGAGAAAGAGTGGTTAGTTATAGGAAATGTCAGAAGGAGGGTGATAGACAGATGAGGATACCAAGGATGAGGGTTGAGTAGATGGGAAGAGTGTTTGACAGAATGGATGTGAGTTAGATATTTTGTTCATAATCAAACACTATTATATATTAATTTCTACTGGCCTGATTATTTACGATAAATTTTTGTTACGAAAATGTGTGTCATTCGGCAGTATTCGAACCTGTGACCCCTATCCACATAGGGGAAGCCACCAATTGATCTGGTGCGTCTTAGACCTCTCGACCACGAATGATTGAATAATGTTCAAACAAATCATTTCATACATTTTATTATATGAAACTTGTGAAGTCCATTGCAAATAATTTTACTGCTCTGTATGTATATGCATGCAAATAATTTGTATACTCATATTTAGAAAAGGTGAGATAGCTTAACCGATTTTCTCAATGAAAAATATATTTATATTGAAAATAAGAAATATGCAATTTAACATGAAAGCTTCTTGTTTTGTCTGTTTTTTCCCTTAAACATCTTTCTATGTTGCTGTTTTTGAAGACAAAATCCCCAAAGAGCGTAAATCCAGACAGTACCATCACTCACAACCATTTTTTATTATTCCTTTCATCTTTTCACACAGATATGCCATCATAATCTTCTTACATCAGAACGGTTTTCAATATTCTTTGCTTTGTTACACTGGCACAAGTGGCAGGTGTGTGTGTGTGTGTGTGTGTGTGTGTAATCATGTGTGTGCATATGCTGGCAGGTATGTATTCATACGCGCACATCCAAAAGAAACGTGCACCTCAACCTGACAGACAAGGCCACAAGCTTCAGTCAATCAGTTGTTGCTTACTGCACACATTTTCTTTTCCTCATCTTCAGTGACAAGGTCAGTTCCTGCTGGTTTTCTTTCCAGCTGACGAACGTTTTCTGTATCATATCAGACACAGCTTAATCAAATCTAGCAAAGACAAATATCCATTCAGTCATTTGCTGACGTGTCAGAATTATCCTTGTAAAAAGACAAATAGAAATACTGAAAAGTCCTAAGAAAAGGTCTCAAATAAAAGCAGAGAGACTTGATTTGCTCAATCGCAGCAAATTAGCAAAGGCAAGTTGACTATTAGCTTGTGGAAGAAAAAAATTAGCAGTTTTTAAAGCAGTCTACTTGTGTCACTTCCAATTGGCTATGTGTGAAATGGACTTGCATGTTCTAAAATACCAGCCTCATCCAAAGGAGAGGCATTTTTCTTTTACATAAAAGCAGCATGCAACTTAGATGCACTTGGGCCAATAAGGTAAATGGTTTCTCTTATTCTCAGATGTAGCAGCTCTGCAATTTCTGATATTCTCATACTGGTACCATTCCAGAGTACTTCAACATGGTATAATGATTAGAAATCTTGTCTTGGGAAATTAATTGCAATTGAATAATGAGTTTGATACTCACTAGGTGTCTCATACTTTCAGGTTTGTGCCCTATCTAAGGTATATTTATAAAATCACCATATTGGTACTGTTCCTACTATCCAATAACATGTGCATCAAATAAACTGTTCTGGTGTCCAGTTTTTGTGCTCTCTTTGCCGAAGCAAAGGCTTCCTGGCTGCCTTGTAAAACTTTGCAAAGTAATAATAACAAAAGAACCATTCTATTTTTCATTTGGAATTATCCACTTGGCAATAAATACTAAAAATAGTATGAACTACATCATTTCTTTTAAAAAATTGGGGTGGCCTAATAATTATGGCTGGTAGTGTATATATAGATATAAACATTGAGGAATTTCAATATAAGATTATCTGAATACAAAAGAGATTTTTGCAAAACAACTGACTAATTGCATTAATTACTTCTTGTAATGATTTTGACCTTGATTTTATTTAAAAAATACTGCTTTAATTAAAAGAGAAAGCAATTTACTCAGTGAAAAATGTATAAAAAGTGCATTAATTGCTAGAACATCCACAGTAAATTTGTGTTCAAATTCTTACCTTTCACCTTTCTTGACATATCTTCTATTATGACAATAAAGATTAAAAGTGATAATAATAAAAAAATAAAAGACTATATAACTAAACACATAAAAAATTTTAGTTAAATTGAAAAAAAAAAGATTAAAATTTCAGCATCACCCCTCCTTTGTACACATGTGTAGTTACATTAATGTAAACAATATGCTGTGTTCCTTCAGGATGTTCGCAATTATTGCCCTCCATTTTCCTGTCCTTTGTAGCTCTTAATAAATTTTGTCTTTTGCCCAAGGAAGAATCTGCAATATTATTGCTGCTGAACTGGCATCTTGGCTTTGGTTACTTTCTTGTCCCAGTAATGTATCATCTTTCTACCTAAAATATTTTCATGGTAATTGTTCTGTTAAATTTTTTTCTGTGGACTCTATTGCTAAATCCGCTGCTAAGAAGGTCAGTCCACTGTGCAGGGCCAGGAAATTTTTCCCGTCTGAGTCCATCATGTACATATATAAATCTACCATCCACTCATGTATTGAATACTGTTGCCACATCTGGTCAGGTGCCCCTGCTATTCACCTTGGGGTTCTTGACAAAATCCAACGGAGAATCTGTAATGTGATCGATACCAACTTAGTAGCTTGGCTGCAGTCGATATCTCACCGGCATGATGAGGCTTTACTGTGCCTCTTCACTAAATACTTTCACGGCTTCTGCTCCAATGAACTTAGATCACTGGTGCCCCCTAGGTATGAATTTACACAAGCTACTAGATTAGCAACTAGGTCCCACTCTTTTACAGTGAAACCGATAAAATGTAACCACAATTTCTACTCTAACAGCTTCTTTTCTCACATCTCCTGCCTGTGGAATTCCCTTCTGTATACTTGCTTCCCTAACAGATACAATCTCCAGGAATTTAAATGTAAGGTCAATAAACATCTCCTATCACATTAACTCGCATCCATTCTCTCAAGCTCTTTTTTCATCTACTCCACCCCCATCCTCAGTATTCTCATCTGTCTATTATCCTCCTCCTGACATTTCCTATAACTAACCCCTCTTTCTCATCACTTTCCCCAATATAACCCCCTGCACAACAGTGGCAGTAGAATGCCTTGCATGGGGTGAGATGATTTAAAAAAAAAAAAACTATATTGACAGTACTAGATTGGTGATAAGATTTTATTTTACATTCTTGTTTGTGGAACACTCTCTTGGCTTCTTGTTTTCTCCCTCCCCCACCGCGATTAATTTGGTTAATCCTGGATATACAAAATACACACTGGATAAATGTTCACAATTTTTACAAGCTTAAACAAATTTTTAAAATTATTTACATAAATAGTATGATTTAAATATTATCAAAATATGTGAATTTGACAACATCAACTCGAGTGCCTGAAGACCAAACATTTTACTTGATTTATCAGGATTTGTTTTAATTTTAATGATATAAGTTCACTATTTATAAGTAGTTTTTATATTTATCTATTTTTAAATTTTAATAAAATTTAAATAATTAATTTTTTTTCAATCTGTGTTGTTTGTCCAGGGCCATTAGCACAAAATATGCATGGTTAGCAGAAAGAGACAGTTGAAAATGTGATACTGAAACCCAAAGGTATATTGTATTAGCAAAAGATGCCTTCCAAAAGTCAAGCAAGATATTGAAAAACAAAAAAAATTTATTAAAAACAAAATAAAGAGTACTAAACTGTTATGCAATATCAGTTTTCCTGTATGGCAGTGAAAGCTAAACAATGTCTTCATAGATAAAGAAGAGAACTGAAGCAACAGAAATGAGGTTCTACAGAAGGATGCTAAGAATACCACAAACTGAACATGAGCAACGAGGAACTTTTATATAAAATGGGAGCAAAAAAGAAACTTATAACAGCAGGAAGAGATAGGTGAAAGTTCTAGAGCACATAACGAGGAAAGAAGGCTTAAAAAATTTGACACTCACAGGGCATATGGAAAACAAGAGGGATAGACGAAAACAATGTGCCTAACAAGCTTGTGCAAATGGTTGGCAGAACAGGGATTAGGAGAGATAACAAAAAGACAAAATTTACTAAGTGCTCCAAAGGATAGGGAATTGTAGAGAGCCATGATCACTAATGCCCTGCATCAATACAGCACATAATAGAAAATATATTAGGCTTTCTGATAGACAATTCTTTTAATTAATTTAGTCTACATAGGTTTCTATATCTACGAATATTGTCTTGATCTTATTTTTAGTACCGCTCAGTTATTGTTTGCCCATTTCCACTAAGTCCCAGTGCACAGACTCCAACACAGGGATTCAACAATTACTACTACAAATCATTTCATTAATCCACTAGCTTATTGTCCCATAAGCCAATACATTATAGTGAAGTTGGAGCAATAAACCTAAACTTCCTGCTGATGAGTGCTGCTGCTGCCTTGCATATTTTGACTGATGAACCTGCTGTTGAAGACTTCCTGTCATTTACCATCATTTCTTTATTCCCTTCTTTTAAATCCACTTTAAAAGCTACCTGAATATGAATAGCTATGGGGAAAAATATTTGGGTGAGCAAATTCTGTATAAAAACGGTTTACTGTTTGACCGTGAGCCAATTTGAAAAGTAATATTTCTTAATTATAAAAATTCTGTTTAACACATTTTCTCCCCTGGAAATGATTCATCAAACTAATGTTTTTGTTGATGGAATTATATATGTGTTGGAAGGGGAAGAATATATATAAAACACAAGTGTTGTTTATGATTATGCACTGATCAGAAACACTGAAAATGTTGAAACACTGAAATTTTGAACTTTTCAAGACATGTCTGGTATGTTGTCTAACTGATTGCAGTCATTTGTCTATATTTCTGAGATTAGGTAGTATTTACAGTATTTACATTATTTGAACTCTTGTCCTCATCTTTGTTGCCATTTGTAAGAGGTTTCGGCCATTGTATGATTCGGCCTTCTTCAGGTGCTAGGAATTACAATCAGTGGGGTATATCATCCTCATTCCTGGCATAAAGTCTCGATTGAAGTCATGAGTTATCTCCCTCTAACCCTGCAAGTTACTTGTTCACCACTGCTGTAGCCTGGTATTGAACTCACAACTTAAGGACACATGGCCCAGTGCATACAGACATTGGTTAGTTCCTGACTTGACTTTTAGAGTTGTGAGTTCAATACCAGGCTACAGCAGTGGTGAACAAGTAACATGCAGGGTTTGAGGGAGATAACCCATGACTTCCAATTGCAGCTTTACACCAGGAATGAGGATGATATTTTTGTAATAAAGGGCACAGTTTGAAATTTCTAGCACCTGAAGAAGGCCAGAGTGTACAATGGCTGAAACGTCATACAAATGGCAATAAAGATGAGGACAATAGTCCAAATAATGTAAATACTAATTGCAGTCAGTTTCCTTGTACTTCTGGTTCTGTCACTTTTGTTATTTATTCCATATTGTGATAGTAGAAGGTCTGTCAAGAAAGATGAAATATTATATATTTTTTGCAAAAGATCTAGCAATCTAGATTAAATTGTTTTCTCTTTTAATTAAAGCTGCATTTTTCAAAGAAAATTTCAGTCAAACTCATTACAATGACTAATGCACTGAGTAAGTGGTTTGGTAAAAGATCCCTTTTATGTTCATACTAGTAGTACCAGGTGTTGAACGGGATGGTAAGAGTACAAGTCCACTTTTAATTTTTTTATACGACCCACATCAACAGACATTTATTAAAGAGTTACCCACTATGTAAAAGTTAGCGTTGAACTTATGTTTAACAAACAAAAACTACTTGAAAATAAAATAAAGAATAAATTGAGAGCCATGTGCAGTTTCTTTTTTTTTTTTTTGTGTGTAGAATAATAAATTTGCAAGGGGTGTGTAACTATACTTATATCATACATCCCAATAGATGCGTCGAGATGGGTCATCAGTGATGTTACTCTTGGATTCATTGGGAGTTTCGGGTCTTTCAACATCAGACTCCCTCGTCCAAGTGACCCAGTCGGCTTTGATCTCCCGCCAACTCCCATCTCGTTATGAAACTTGCAAACGAGTTAAATGGCAGTGTAGAATAATAAATTTGCAAGGGGTGTGTAACTATAGAAACAAATTAGATGAAAAATGTGGAAATCTATTTTAATAGAAATCAGTGAGAATGCACACAAAGATACACATGTATATAGACACACATCTTCAGTTTTATTTATATAGATAATCTTTTATTTAAATTCCTTAAAAGTTTCTCCTTTGTAGTCATGTAGCAATCATGGCAGGAGATAAAATAAATTCCTTCTTCAAGTTACAACTTATTATTAATAGTTTGCTTTATATTAAATAAATCTCTTAATGTTTTAGAATTAGTTGTAATAAATTCTGTTAAGCAGAGATAAATTCTTTTCTTCTGTTTTGTGATAGAGTTGGTAGGTAGAGTAATATTGATCCATTAAATGTGCTAGAATGGGTAGTTCTTTTATTTTTAAATACTTGACAAGCCTTTTGCTTTGCAATGCATTAAATATGAAATAAATGGTGTATTGGTGAAGCTTAAAAGTATTTTTAATGTATTTATCCATATCATGAATTTTTCCTACTTTTTCATTCATTTGTCTAACAATGCTCTGATATATATTGTTGGTCATTTTCATATAAAAATGTATTGCTGGTCATTTTAGTGTAAAAATGTATTACTGGTCATTTTAGTATAAAAATGTATTGCTGGTAATTTTAGTATAAAAATGTATTGCTGGTAATTTTAGTATAAAAATGTATTGCTGGTCATTTTAATATAAAGGTGTATTGTTCGTCATTTTAGTATAAAAGTGTATTGCTGCTCATTTTACTATAAAATGTATTGTTGGTCTTTTTCTTATAAAAATGTATAGCTGGTCATTTTACTATAAAATATACTGCTGGTCATTTTAGTATAAAAATGTATTGTTGGTCATTTTGGTATAAAAATGTTTTGCTGGTCATTTTAGTATAAAAATGTATTGTTGGTCATTTTGCTATAAAATGTATTGGTGGTCATTTTAGTATAAAAGTGTATTGTTGGTAATTTTCATATAAAAATGTATTGTTGGTCATTTTGCTATAAAAATGTATTGTTGGTCATTTTGCTATAAAATGTATTGGTGGTCATTTGCTATAAGAATGTATTAGTGGTCATTTTAGTGTAAAAATGTATAGCTAGTCATTTTTGTTTAAAAATGTATTGTTGGTAATTTTAGGATAAAAATGTATTGTTAGTAATTTTAGGATAAAAATGTGTTGATGGTCATTTTGCTATAAAATGTATTGGTGGTCATTTGCTATAAGAATGTATTGGTGGTCATTTTAGTGTAAAAATGTATAGCTAGTCATTTTTGTTTAAAAATGTATTGTTGGTAATTTTAGGATAAAAATGTATTGTTAGTAATTTTAGTATAAAAATGTATTGGTGATCATTTTAGTAAAAAAATGTATTGTTGCTAATAATCGTTTTTTTCTTTTAAAATATTTTGCTGATAATTTGACTGCAAAAATGTTTTGCTGGTAGATTTTTTATGAAAATGTATTGCTGTCATTTTTAGTATAAAAGTGTACCGTTATACTTTTTTAGTGTTTTAATTTTTTTGTGTAAGTTCACATGCTAGATAAAGTTTATCATTATACCGAGGAAATATGAAGAAAGTTAGCCAAGAAAATCTAACACTTACTTGACATAGCAAATGCTGGTGTGAAGAAATGGTAGAACAATGGTAGAACAGAGCCAATGGTAGAACAAAATCAAAGAGGGTTAAGGGATAAATAAAATTACTCATAGCAACAAGAGACAGAAAGTTGTGGAGAGCAATAATTTAGGTTCTTTTATGCTATCTATTTTAGGCTAGGTCAAAGGAAAGATAAGCTGGTTAGGTTTTGGGAGGTGAACCTATAAACTGTTGCTTTTTCAGCACTATTAAACCCAGGAACTGAACTCACAACTTCTGGGAAACCAAATTTGTCTTTTGATTCTTTGACTTGAGCCTAGTCAAGTGAAGTATCAGTTAAAGCATGTCTGTTAGTCTGTTATTCAAGAGTTCTGACTGAAATTTAGTCACTTGAAATTGCTATTTTTGAAAATTTATTTTTGGTTGGTTAATTTTGTTTAACAGCATATCAAAACCTTTATGGGTTATTTAATGCCTAAATCTTAATATTTTGCACATAATTTTATACCTTCATCGAAAATGGTTTTAGATATATTGTTTATAGATCATAAAATGTAGTAAAATTAACAGCAATAGAAAAATGTATTTTTGGTAATTTAACAAGAAATCTGGGAACCGAGTTCGAATTCCAGTTGAATTCCTTGCATTCACTTATGCACAAATACCCTTGGGAAAGATATTAATCCGTCTCTTCCCTCAAGTTATGGGTTAAATAATAGGACAGATTGGGTTCTATAGCCTTGGTCGGCAACCAGTCTACCGCAGAAAGCAATGGCAACCTACTGCGGGATAATCTTCTGCCCAGTCAGTCATGTCTCTTTCACCTCAAAAATCTCCCAATCAGAAACCTTGCTACCACATGTAGTTCTTTAAAGTCATTCCCAAGATTATGACAGAGAGTGAATCAGACAAATGTAATGATTAAAATATCAACAAAAGTTATGGTTTCTTATCTTTAAGGATTCATAAAGCCTGCAGTAATGCAATGGATATTAGTTGAAAATGAGAAATCGGAGAGCCAAGCTCAAATTCCAGTCAAATTCGTTGTATTCACTTACGCACAAATACCCGTGGGAAATGTATTAATCCGTCTCTTCCCTCCAGCTATGAGTCAAATAACAGGACAGATTGGGTTCTATAGCCTTGGTTGGCAACCAGTCTATTGCAGAAAGTAATGGCAACCTACTGTGGGAAAATCTTCTGCCCAGTTAGTCATGTCTCTTTTGAGACATGATCGCCTAAGCATGTATCATGTATGGCTGACTGAAGGGTTTATCGCATGTTTCCTGCTTAAGGTCAGGTTTCCAATGACTTCCAAATTCTTCTCATTCCATTTCACTCCTGGTAATGCTTTGCGTCTTAGTGGCATTATTGCTTTGTTTGGGGTGAATTGATTAAGAATAAAAAGCGAAGTGGTGAAAGTGTTAAGGGTATTAATAGATCAAAAGAGACATGATTACCCAAGTGTGGATCATGGATGGCACTTAAATGACTGATAAAAGTCATATAAAAATGAATATTTTTTAGTTGATTTTCAGAAAAAAAAAGGGAATACAACAACAAAAGAATGTTATGAAAATCCTTACCTATAACGATAGAATGTGAAGTACCAGCATCACCAATCTCCACCTCCACACTTGTACGGTATTCCCCTTCTAATGTACCATCAGAACGATGTACAAGGATCAGCTGTGAACCAAGCTGGTTGTACCATACACCTTGTAATGTGCCACAGTTTTCAATCTGCTTGCCATATCCCTGGCATTTATCTGGAAATCAAGAGGAAAAAAGTCATTAATATTAGTGTGTCCAAAACCAAATCTTCTTTCAAACTGCAAGCAATCTTCCATCTGTAAGGCTGATGCTAACCTCCAAAAGAGACTCATTGCGGCTTCTTAGGCTAACATTTTCTCCTAACATGAAGTGGAAAGAATATATTGAATCAATTGTTAGGTTTGCTGCTAGGAAGGTTTGTACACTAAGTCGTGCTAACCAAGTTTTCTTACCAAAATCTGTCTTACACATTTATAAGTCCATGCATTGAATATTGCTGCCACATATGATCAAGTGCTTTGTCTATATTTCTCAGATAAAGTATTTAAATTATTTACATTGTTTGGGACTGTTGTCTTCACTTTTAAGTTTGAGTATGAGTTTTGTTTAAGGCATATCAACACCCCTGTGGGTTATTTAATGCCAAAAAAGGCGGGGTTTTAAGGTATATATACAGTTATAGTGAGAAGGTTTATTTAGTCAAATTTTAATGAAAAATTGTTGTTATTTTTATTTTAGAAAACCAAATATGTCTTCTAATTTTGTATTGAAAAATGTATTGCTGGTAACATTTTTTTTTTCCTTCAAACATTTTATTTCTATAAAAGTCTGTATTTATGTATATTTCTATAAAAACGTATTTTTATACTTTCATAGTGTTTTAACCCCAGTGGAGGTTAACTATTTGCCCATAGCTGGGACTCTAACAGGTGCTACCACTTTAGGTCAGGGTGGATTTGAGAACAATAACAATTAAGAGGTGGCTCCATGTTCGTCACAAGCTCCCAATCAGAGGACTTGCTGCCTGATGCAGTTTACCATCATGCCCAGGACCGTCTTCATCTTTGATGCCATGTTCACTTTTCGGCTTTTGTATGCTGCAACCTTCTTTAAGAGATTAAAAATTTTGAACCAAACCCTTTATTTCAATCACTTGGTAAGATTGTTCTTGTTCCATGAGTCATGCCACTTCTGGATGTCTTATTTATCTTTATAACTCTCTAAGTTTTTTGTTTGTCACTGCTATCACCAGTGACTTGACCCAAAGAGTTGTGGATTCAATACCTAGTGACAGATATAGCTAAACTTTGCAAAAGAATTAGAGAGAAGCTTAAAATGATCTCTTCGGAGTATATAAACCCAATAGTAGATGCCTGCTCAGTCGCATATATGTTTCTTCAACACCAATAGAATTAATCTGTGGTTTATACTACAACTGTAACAAGTGGTCTTTAGTTAACATTCCTAGGGGCAAGGGCATAATCTGACGTGATTGAGAGTTTTGAACAAAGTCAAACCCTCTGTCACAATGACTTGTGACTTTGTGCTTGCCTAATCCTTAACAGTTTCCAAACAGATCCATATATCCAATTTCACTCACATGGCATAGGGCAACCAGGAGTAGGGTTTTCAGACACTTCCCAGAAGTGCTGCATACTGAAATAAACTTCGGAGTCTAATATCTAAACTTATTTATAAATGGAACTTTGTGTGTGTGTGTGTGTGTGTGTGTGTGTGTGTGTCTGTGAGTGTTCGTTACCTATAGACTCCGGAATGGCCGAACTGATTTTCTTGAAAATTTACACAGTTGTACTATAAGCATCTGCAAGTGTTCTTAGCTAGGTTTTGTGTCGAGATACCCCTGATAAATATTGAAAATCGATAATAAAAAAAATCGATTCATAGGAGTGGTCCGATTTTTATCAAATTTGATACACTCATAGACAAAGACATAAGAAATGATATTCAGAAGTTTCAAGGTTGTAGTTCTTACAATAGTGCAGAAAATTGATAATATATATATATAAGGCAAGATGTTTGTGTGTGTCTGTTTATCTGCCTGTATGTCTCTATTTTTTTCAGCCCTTTTATTTTAGTTTTTGCTTCAGGTTTTGCTCTAAGTAGGTATAATTGTAGTTCTTAGTCTCAGCCATGATACCATTTACTCAGAGAACTTATTTAGCCTTCAATGTTCAGTTTACGACAAAAAAAACTTATTTGATATCGATACCAGGAAATCAAAATTTGACATATCCATTCATTTTTCTTTCAGTCTACGGTTTCACTTTAACTGGAAACAACTATTGCTTTTTAGTCTTTCGTGTCAACGTCCAAAGAGTCTCAGCTCCAGGACCATAGATTAGTTTTAAAGCTTTCATTACACCCGGGCAATGCCGGGCTATACTGCTAGTTCTCAAAAAATCAAATTCTTGACAAATTGACCATGGTGAGATTCAAACCTGGGTCTCATGTTTGGAATACAAGCATTCTAGCAAATTGGTCTCGTGCCTATTAAGAAGCTCAATAAATATAGAAATACAGTCTGCTACTTCATTAAAGTGAGTGACAAGTCAGTGAAAATTAAATGCGTTTTATGGAGGCTGTTTTTTTTTTAAAGATTCTAATGCTGAATTCATGTTAAAACTGTTGACATAGAAACAGGATTACCACAAATGAGAAAAATCATTTGCTGGAAAAGTCAAGTAATATTAGTTAAAAAATAAATACTTTTGGAAAGATTTCTGTGCTGTTTTTAATGACTGCTAAAGGGAAGTAAGCATTAGGCAAACATCATTTCAATATTCTTTATTATACATTTTATGGTGGTGAATTGCAGGAGAAGAGTTCTACTGACAATGAGGGTTAGTGCTTCTGAAATTTTCGAAGCACATAGAGGACAAAGGTTTGGGATTTAATATGATCCCACTTAAAATTCTTTCTTTTTGTTTTTTATTAATTATCCAAGGAAATTAAACTACATTAAATTGCTAAAAGCACACATCTTTTTTTAAAAATCATACTTGTTTAATCTCTATCCTCAAAATTGGAAAAATAAATCCAAGGAAAGAAACATACATTCAGTGATATTATTATTGCACAGAGAATAAAAATCATCATGAATTTTATTTTTAAGTGATTTAAGGAAATGAGCTTTACACAACCAACAGTCTTAGATAAAAGCTTTGATGAAAAGTTTATGCCTGTCAGAAAAAAAGATTTATTTTTAATGATTTTACTCCAAGCAACCGCTGTGCATTGTGGTGCAGTGGATATCAACTCAGAACGACAAACCGAAGAACTGAGTGCAAATTGCAGGTGCATTCCTTGCATTCACTTGTGCACAAATACCCTTGGGAAAAGTATTAATTCATCTCCTCCCTCCAGTTATGGGTTAAATAATAGGATAGATTGGGTTCTATAGCCTTGGTCAGCAACCAGTGTGCCCCAGAAAACAATGGCAACCTACTGCGAGATAATCTTCTGCCCAATCAGTCATGTCTCTTTCGAGATATGATCGCCCAAAGCGTGTATCACATATGGCACTTGACTAACTGACCCCAAGCAAAGCAATAAAACTACTAAGATGCAAGAGGTTAATGAGAGTGAAAGAGTCCGAGAATAAACATTATTAGGAAGAAAGGACAATTAAAGAACACGATTCAAGGAGAAAGAAGATTGCAATTTATATTGTATTAAAATTTTTTAAGATCAAATTTGAATGGAAAACAAGAAGTCAGACAAGAGTTTTGCGAGTGAGAAGTGCAAGGGAAGCCATTTTTATTGAGACAGTGTTTTCATGATTAGGCTACAAAAGCTCCTGACAACAAACCAGAAAGAAATTCACATAAATTTTTGTCTGAATTTTTGGGATGATGAATTATTATCATTATTATTTACACTCAGATTATTGTCCCCATTTTCATTGTTATTATCCCAATGTTTCCTCTGGCCTTCTTCAGATATCTGTCAATATGGATAGAGACTTTATTTAATCTACAAGAGTGAGTGGATTAAAGCCTTTAGCTTAGAATTTGGTGACATAGTAATTGTGAGTTCAATCCCTGGCCAGGTAGTACAGACAATGAAAACAAGGCTTACAGCCACATCACATTCAAACACCAGTTTTCATATTATCAATGAAGTTAAGCAACACCAGTCCTGATATTTAGATGGGTTGTGTAAGATTAGATGTGTGGCTGATGTAATGGATAATGGCTCAGCATTATTAATCAGAGAGCTGAGTTTTAATTCCAGTTGGGTTCATTATATTCACTTAGGCACGAATAACCTTGGAAAAAGGAAGAATTCACCTGTTCTCCCTTTAGTGATGGATTAATTAGTAAAATCAAACCCATTATTATCTAAAAAAACTACAAAAAATAAAATTGTATATAAAATATTTAGCTTTTGGCATTAAATAGAACATAGAGGTTGATATGCCCCTAAACAGTGTAGGAAATTACTGAGCATTATTTATATTATATACATAGCACATAGAGGTTGATATGCCCCTAAACAGTGTAGGAAATTACTGAGCATTATTTATATTATATACTATTATACTATATTATTATTAATATATATTATAATATAATATATATTATATTAATATATGTTACTAGCAGTATAGCCCGGCGTTGCTCAGGTGTAATGAAAGCTTTAAAACTAATCCATGGTCCTGGAGCTCAGACTCTTTGGACGTTGGCACGAAAGATTAAAAAACAATAGTTGTTTCCAGTGAAAGCAAAACCGTAGACTGAAAGAAAAATGAATGGATGTAAGTCAAATTTTGATTTCCTGGTATTGATATCAAATAAGTTTTTTTTTGTCGTAAACTGAACATTGAAGGCTAAATAAGTTCTCTGAGTAAATGGTATCATGGCTGAGACTAAGAACTACAATTATAACTACATAGAGCCAAGCCCAAAGCAAAAACTAAAATAAAAGGGCTGAAAAAAAATAGAGACATACAAGCAGATAAACAGACACACACACAAACATCCTGCCTTTTATATATACACATTATCAATTTTCTGCACTACTGTAAGAACTGCAACCTTGAAACTTCTGAATATCGTTTTTATGTCTTTGTCTATGAGTGTATCAAATTTGATAAAAATCGGACCACTCCTTCTATAACCCGATTTTTTCGATTATCAATTTTCGATATTTATCGGGGGTACCTCGACACAAAACTGAGCTAAGAACACTCACAGATGCTTATAGTACAATTGTGTAAATTTTCAAGAAAATCGGTTCAGCTGTTTCGGAGTCTATAGGTAACAGACACACACACACACACACAGACAAACAAAATTCCATTTATAAATAAGTTTAGATATTAATAATACAGTACTGAGCAGTAATAAGTAAAAAAGAATAAGACAGGATATTTCTAGATACAGACAGTGGAACAAGAACAATCTATCATGTAGATTAAATAAAGTGTTTTGTTGGAAGTATCATTTACCTGAGAAAGCTGGAGGACACAATCACTGAAACGTTTTAATCACAATAAAGTTGATATTCCGAATGTAGTGTAAGTAAATTCAGCCAAGTTGTTATAAAACATATTCGTATCAGCGATTGCAATCATTTTTTTGTATGATGACATATCAATGGTGGGTTTTTACGCTGTTATATTACAGATAGTATATATTGTCACTAATGGTCATCTTATCTCATTTGTATAACAAATATGTTTGTTTGGGGTTTTTTTTTTGAAAGAGAGTCTATTTAATTCCTATTATTAAAAAAATGTGTTGTCACGAAGTAATAGATTTTAGACATTGGTTTAAAAAGTAAGCAGCAAAAAAAAATTTAACAGAACTCCCGATCTAATAGAGAAACTTGTCATATGATGAAAGAGAAGTTCCACTCAATTTAGCATCTTTCTTCAAAGAAAGCAAATAAAAAAAAATTACGAAGAAGAAACGGCAATTTGTGTGCAAGATTAACTCCGTATGTCAGAACATCTACCGAAGGACATGCGTTTCATTAGTAGCCTTTACTCAATTTGGTTTTTACAGTTAAGGTGTAATCATCTTAGCACTGCTTTCCAATTATACCATTAGGAATCGAAGGATTGTGATAAGATTTTTAATGCTAGAAAAGGTTGAACTAAAATGCATTCATAGAAGAATATGAAGAAATGTCGATTAATCAGTGAAAGGTGTTTGAACAGGTGGGAAAAAATTATGTGGACACTGATTTTCTAATGATGGGGAGGACAAAAACATGTTGCCATGGTGATTTAACAAATAGGCAAAAATGTTTTTGTCAAAAAGCGTGCAGATGTTAGATGTGTCTTATAATAGAAAAGTTTTGAAAGTAAGAGTACCTGAAAAATAATTCAAAAACTTGAAAAGAAGAATTGTCTGGTACAACACATGGAACCAACTTTCTTAGCTGCAGACCTAGCAACCGATTCAATAGAGTCACTCAACTTCATGTTTGTGAAAAAACATGCTACAAAGAAAGTGCAATGAGTTGATCTCCCAGAGGTTAGCTTGATTGATTTGTTTCTTACGGCTTATCAACCTTTTGTGGGTTATTTCAAGCCAGAAAATATTTTTAGATTGTGAGAATTTTTTGGAGGTTATACTGATTTTCCGATACAAGTCCTAATAATTAAGGCTTACAGCCATATCACGTTGAATATACCGGTTCCCACTCGATCACTGAAGTTAAGCAACGTTGAGTCTGGTCAGTAATTAGATGAGTGACTGCTTGGGAATAGCAGGTACTGTAAGCGTTTAGTGACGGATGTGCGTGCTTATGGATTATCATGTTGAATACACTGGTTCTCACTCGATCACCAAAGTTAAGCAACATTGAGCCTGGTCAGTACTTAGATGGGTGACTGCTTGGGAATACCAGGTGCTGTAAGTGTTTAGTGACAGATGTGCATTGTGGTGCAGTGGATATCGGCTCAGAAAGAGAAATTGGTGAGCTGAGTTCAAATTCCAGTTGAATATCCTGCATTCACTTAAGCACTGGTACCCTTGGGAAAGGTATTAATCCATCCCTTCCCTCCAGTTATGGGTTAAATAACAGGGTAGGACTTGGGGACCCTGCCCTTAAAAACAAATCCCAATGGATATTGATACTCGAAAAGAAAAAAGTATTACTAGACACAAAACTTGTAAAAAAACAACAATAAATTGTTGAAAGGAAAAAGGTATTACCAGCAATAAATAAATAAAATTTACTTGGCATTAAATGACCCGCCGAGGTTGATATGCCATAAAAACAAAACAACCAACCTAATAATAAAATTGATCCATTAGTGCAATGGAGAGAAGAGATGGATTTATACCTTTCCAAATGGTATTTGTATATCAGTGAATATAATGAACACGACTGGAATTAAAACTCGGCTCTTCAATTTCTTATTCAAGCCATTATCTATTACTTGTTATGTGGCTTCCCTATCATTTTTCTATAAATATTTTCATGACAATTGTTCTGATGAGCTATCCTCCATCATTCTTTGACTGACTGCATGCATCGAAGCAAATTACTAGATTGTCAGTTAGGTCTCACCATTTTACTGTTGTATTAGTTTGAGTTTTGTTTAACGACATATCAACCTCTGTGTGTTATTTAAAGCCAAAAATGTGGGGTTTTAAGGTATTTTTTTAATGTTCATTTATAGTGAGAAGATTGATTTTGTCCAATTTTAATGAAAATCTTTTATTTTTGTTCTCTTTTATTTTAGAAAACTGAAGATGTTTTCTAGTTTTGTATTCAAAAATGTTTTGCTGAGAATATTTTTTTTTCCTTCAAAAATGTGTTATGGCAATATTTTTTCCTCAAAAATGTATTGTTGGTAATATTTTTCCTTAAAAAATCTATATTTTGCTATAAAAGTTTATTTCTATGTCCATATTTCTATAACAGTCTATTTTTATATTTTCATAGTGTTTTGACCCCAGCTTTTAGGTTAACTATTTGCCCATGGCTAGGACCCTAACAGGTGCTACCACTCCAGGTCAGGGTGGACTTGGGAACAACACCAATTAAGAGGTGGTTACATGCTCCTCACAACCTCACAATCAGAAGCCTTGCTGCCAGATGCAGTTTACCGTCACGCCCAGGGCCCTATTGTTGAATTAGCTAGAGGTAGTTGTTCTATTCTAATGGTTTCTTTTCTTTCCTGTGAATGTCTTTTCCAGTTTCTAGCTTCACTGCTAATGGCAATATTCAAAAATTAAAATTAAATCTTAGTTGTAATCTGAATCCAGTTCATTTATTGTCTTTTCTCCTCACTAAAATCTATTTCCATCCCAGAATCTACATGCATCTCTGTGGCATTGTCACCTTGCAGAAGTGAAATTATAAAAATAAAATGTTTTTGATATTATTAACTTTGAGAAACAAATAACTCAATTTACATTGAATCAATTTGGAGGCATTTATAATTTCATTTATAATTTCATCTTGCATAGGTGAAATTATAAAAATAAAATGTTTTTGATATTATTAACTTTGAGAAACAACTCAATTTACATTGAATCAATTTGGAGGCATTTATAATTTCATTTATAATTTCACCTTGCATAGGTGAAATTATAAAAATAAAATGTTTTTGATATTATTAACTTTGAGAAACAACTCAATTTACATTGAATCAATTTGGAGGCATTTATAATTTCATTTATAATTTCACCTTGCATAGGTGAAATTATAAAAATAAAATGTTTTTGATATTATTAACTTTGAGAAACAACTCAATTTACATTGATTCAATTTGGAGGCATTTATAATTTCATTTATAATTTCACCTTGCATAGGTGAAATTATAAAAATAAAATGTTTTTGATATTATTAACTTTGAGAAACAACTCAATTTACATTGAATCAATTTGGAGGCATTTATAATTTCATTTATAATTTCACCTTGCATAGGTGAAATTATAAAAATAAAATGTTTTTGATATTATTAACTTTGAGAAACAACTCAATTTACATTGAATCAATTTGGAGGCATTTATAATTTCATTTATAATTTCACCTTGCATAGGTGAAATTATGAAAATAAAATGTTTTTGATATTATTAACTTTGAGAAACAACTCGAATTTATTGAATCAATTTGGAGGCATTTATAATTTCATTTATAATTTCTGCATAGGTGAGGTATAAAATAAAATGTTTTGATATTATTAACTTTGAGAAACAGCTCAATTTACATTGAATCAATTTGGAGGCATTTATAATTTCATTTTATAATTTCACCTTGCATAGGTGAAATTATAAAAACTCAAAATCATTTTTGATATTATTAACTTTGAGAAACAACTCAATTTACATTGAATCAATTTGGAGGCATTTATAATTTCATTTATAATTTCACCTTGCATAGGTGAAATTACTAAAAAATATTTTTGATGTATAACTTTGAGAAACAACTCAATTTACATTGAATCAATTTGGAGAGCATTTATAATTTATTTATAATTTCACTTACATAGGTGAAATTATAAAAATAAAATGTTTTGATATTACTAACTTTGAAAACAACTCAATTTTACATTGAATCAATTTGGAGGCATTTATGAGTTTCATTTTTTATAATTTCATCTTGCATGAGTGAAAATTATAAAAATAAAATGTTTTTGGTATGTATTAACTTTGAGAAACAACTCAATTTACATTGAATAATTTGGAGGCATTTATAAAGATTTCATTTTTATAATTTCACCTTGCATAGGTGAAATTATAAATAAAATGTTTTGATATTATTAACTTTGAAAACAACTCAATTTACATTGAATCAATTGGAAGACATTATAATTTTAATTTTATAATTTCACCTTGCATAGGTGAAATTATAAAAACAAAATGTTTTATTATTTAATTAACTTTGAGAAACAACTCAATTTACATTGAATCAATTTGGAGGCATTTATAATTTCATTTATAATTTCTTACATGACAAAATTATAAAAATAAATGTTTTTGATATTATTAACTTTTGAGAAACAACTCAATTTGCATTGAATCAATTTGGAGGCATTTATAATTTCATTTATAATTTCATCTTTGCATAGGTGAAATTGCAAAATAAAATGTTTTTTGATATTATTAACTTTGGCTCCTTTCAATTTACATTGAATCAATTTGGAGGCATTTATAATTTCATTTATAATTTCACCTTGCATAGGTGAAATTATAAAAATAAAATGTTTTTGATATTATTAACTTTGAGAAACAACTCAATTTACATTGAATCAATTTGGAGGCATTTTATAATTTCATTTATAATTTCACCTTGCATAGGTGAAATTATAAAAATAAATGTTTTTGATATTATTAACTTTGAGAAACAACTCGAAATTTACATTGAATCAATTTAGACATTTATAATTTCATTTATAATTTCATCTTGCATAGGTGAAATTATAAAAATAAAATGTTTTGATATTATTAACTTTAACAACTCAATTACAAGTAGATAATTTGGAGGGCATTTATAATTTCATTTATAATTTCACCTTGCATAGGTGAAATTATAAAAATAAAATGTTTTTGACCTTTATTAACTTTGAGAAACAACTCAATTTACATTGAATCAATTTGGAGGCATTTATAATTTCATTTATAATTTCTTACATAGGTGAAATTATAAAATAAAATGTTTTTGATATTATTAACTTTGAGAAACAGCTCAATTTACATTCTGAATCAATTTGGAGGCATTTATAATTTCATTTATAATTTCACCTTGCATAGGTGAAATTATAAAAATAAAATGTTTTGATATTATTAACTTTGAGAAACAACTCAATTTACATTGAATCAATTTGGAGGCATTTATAATTTCATTTATAATTTCATCTTGCATAGGTGAAATTATAAAATAAATCATTTTGATATTATTAACTTTGAGAAACAACTCAATTTTACATTGAATCAATTTGGAGGCATTTATAATTTCATTTATAATTTCATCTTGCATAAATTGAAATTATAAAAATAAAATGTTTTTGATATTATTAACTTTGAGAAACAACTCAATTTACATTGAATCAATTTGGAGGCATTTATAATTTCATTTATAATTTCACCTTTGCATAGGTGAAATTATAAAAATAAAATGTTTTTGATATTATTAACTTTGAGAAACAACTCAATTTACATTGAATCAATTTGGAGGCATTTATAATTTCATTTATAATTTCACCTTGCATAGTGAAATTATAAAAAATAAATGTTTTTGATATTATTAACTTTGAGAAACAACTCAATTTACATTGAATCAATTTGGAGGCATTTATAATTTCATTTATAATTTCACCTTGCATAGTGAAATTACAAAAATAAAATGTTTTTGATATTATTAACTTTTTGAGAAACATATAAAGTTACATTGAATCCATTTGAGCATTTATAATTTCATTTATAATTTCACTTGCATAGGTGAAATTATAAAAATAAAATGTTTTTTGATATTATTAACTTTGAGAAGCAACTCAATTTACATTGAATCAATTTGGAGGCATTTATAATTTCATTTATAATTTCACCTTGCATAGGTGAAATTATAAAAATAAAATGTTTTTGATATTATTAACTTTGAGAAACAACTCAATTTACATTGAATCAATTTGGAGGCATTTATAAATTTCATTTATAATTTCACCTTGCATAAGGTGAAATTATAAAAATAAAATGTTTTTTGATATTATTAACTTTTGAGAAACAACTCAATTTACATTGAATCAATTTAGGCATTTATAATTTCATTTATAATTTCCCTTCACCTTGCATAGGTGAAATTATAAAAATAAAATGTTTTTGATATTATTAACTTTGAAAACAACTCAATTTACATTGAATCAATTTGGAGGCATTTATAATTTCATTTATAATTTCACCTTGCATAGGTGAAATTATAAAAAATAAAATGTTTTTTTGATATTATTAACTTTGAGAAACAACTCAATTTTACATTGAATCAATTTAGGCATTTATAATTTCATTTATAATTTCACCTTGCATAGAGTGAAATTATAAAAATAAAATGTTTTTTTGATATTATTAACTTTGGCTTAACTCAATTTACATTGAATCAATTTGGAGGCATTTATAATTTCATTTATAATTTCACCTTGCATAGAGTGAAATTATAAAAATAAAATGTTTTTGATATTATTGCTTTGAGAAACAACTCAATTTACATTGAATCAATTTGGGAGAGCATTTATAATTTCATTTATAATTTCACCTATGCAAGGTGAAATTATAAAAATAAAATGTTTTTGATATTATTAACTTTGAGAAACAACTCAATTTACATTGAATCAATTTGGAGGCATTTATAATTTCATTTATAATTTCATCTTGCATAGGTGAAATTATAAAAATAAAATGTTTTTGATATTATTAACTTTGAGAAACAACTCAATTTACATTGAATCAATTTGGAGGCATTTATAATTTCATTTATAATTTCATCTTGCATAGGTGAAATTATAAAAATAAAATGTTTTTGATATTATTAACTTTGAGAAACAACTCAATTTACATTGAATCAATTTGGAGGCATTTATAATTTCATTTATAATTTCACCTTGCATAGGTGAAATTATAAAAATAAAATGTTTTTGATATTATTAACTTTGAGAAACAACTCAATTTACATTGAATCAATTTGGAGGCATTTATAATTTCATTTATAATTTCACCTTGCATAGGTGAAATTATAAAAATAAAATGTTTTTGATATTATTAACTTTGAGAAACAACTCAATTTACATTGAATCAATTTGGAGGCATTTATAATTTCATTTATAATTTCACCTTGCATAGGTGAAATTATAAAAATAAAATGTTTTTGATATTATTAACTTTGAGAAACAACTCAATTTACATTGAATCAATTTGGAGGCATTTAAAATTTCATTTATAATTTTATTTATAATTTCACCTTGCATAGGTGGAATTATAAAAATAAAATGTTTTTAATATAATTAACTTTGAGAAACAAATATCTCAATTTACATTGAATCACTTTTGGAGGCATTTAAAATAGAATCATTTAATAAGATTTGGTAGCTAATTTTTCAAAGCAAGCATTTTTTTATTAATGTTTAATTTCATAACTTTCAGGATTTTACATTTTCACCCACATTTGATATTATTTTATCAAACACATAAACTTAGCAGAATTTTGAAAATTTTAATTTTCGTTGACCTTGGATTATCGACATTAAGACATCTGACAAGATTTTAAAAATTTATTAACATCAGGTTTTATAAATTTTCGTTTTGGTTTACCTTTCAATTGTTGGTATTAAGAAATATGACACGACTTTTAAAAAATATTAAAATAAAGTTTTGAAAATTTCAATTTTTGTTTTCTTTTAATAGGTTCACTTCAAGACATTATTTTAAAAACATACCTCTCAGGTATAAACATAACAACACAAACTTGTCATTCTGACATACAAAAATTTTAATTTGTGTTGCCAATAATTAAAAGAGAATTAAGTGAATATAAAGCACTATTAAGGAACAAATATTTTAACAGTTAATATAAGTAGTAACTATTAGAGGAAACAAGTTTTATAATAAAACAAGTAGTATAGCCCGGCGTTGCTCAGGTGTAATGAAAGCGTTAAAACTAATCCATGGTCCTGGAGCTGAGACTCTTTGGACGTTGGCACGAAAGACTAAAAAGTAATAGTTGTTTCCAGTTAAAGCGAAACCGTAGACTGAAAAAAAAAATGAATGGATGTAAATCAAATTTTGATTTCCTGGTATCGATATCAAATAAGTTTTTTTTCATCATAAACTGAATTTTGAAGGCTAAATAAGTCCTCTGAGTAAATGGCTGAGATTAAGAACTACAATTATACCTACTTAGAGTCAAACCCGAAGCAAAAACTAAAATAAAAGGACTGAAAAAAATACAAACATACAGGAAGATAAACAGACACACACAAATATCTTGCCTTTTATATATATATATTATCGATTTTCTGCACTATTGTAAGAACTTCAACCTTGAAACTTCTGAATATCGTTTCTTATGTCTTTGTCTATGAGTGTATTAAATTTGATTAAAATCGGACCACTCCTTCTATAACCTGATTTTTTCGATTATCAATTTTCGATATTTATCAGGGGTACCTCGACACAAAACCTAGCTAAGAACACTCGCAGACGCTTATAGTACAACTGTGTAAATTTTCAAGAAAATCGGTTCAGCCATTTCGGAATCTATAGGTAATGGACACACACACACACACACACACACACAGACAAAGTTCTATTTATAAATAAGTTTAGATTTTAGTCCAACATATAGTAAAAAACTGGAACAATTATTCTAATCTATTTTTACAAAGATATGCAATTTAGTTGCAACATATTTGTCTTACCCAATTTTTCAATGCCAAAAATTATATTCATCATTTTTATCTCACAAATTTTGGTATTATATAAATGCAGAATAGACAAGGAATTTTCACAGCAGACATCTTGCATAACACTCCTTGCAGTCTCAGGTTTTTTTTGGTTTTTTTAACATCATATCACCCCAAGCAAAGGCAGTTTACTGCCACTGTTGTACAGGGGGTTACATAAGAGGAATGTTATGTTGCACACTTTCTTCTAATGAGTGCTGAGCCAGGGATCGAACCAGGGACCGTTGGATTTCAATCCAAAGCTCTCCCAGCTGGTTTCTTGCTACGCCTCTTCGTCTTCCTCCTCCACTTTCCACTTTCCTCCTTCCACCTTTTCACTGTTTCTCTTTGCTTCAGCTTCTCGCCAAGAAATTGACGCCACTGCTCTCTCGGGGTGAATCCGTTGGTCAGTTTTATCTATGACCCTCTACCCATAATCCATTTCCTCAGTCTATAAAAATTCCACTCGGGGACCCCTCTCTTTTTTCCTTTAGAATGGGCTGAAGGTGGATTATTAAGACAGCGGTGAGTATTTTTTTTTCTTTTCTATATGATGGCGGTGCTTCTTTGGATCCGATTACTGCCCTGTACACCAGACACAAACGAACCCTCTAGCCGCCGCTAGTCTCCCTTTCATGTTCACAGTTATGAGAAAGAGTGACAGGTTATAGTGGGTGTCAGGAAGTGGGTAAGAGAAGGATGAGAACACTGATGAAGTGGAGTGGACAAAGAAAGGAGCATGAGAGAGCCTGTGGAATTCCCTTCCGCTTACTTTCTCGACAGCTACAATCTTCAAGAATTCAAATGTAAAGTCAATAGTCATCTCCTATCTCACTTGCATCCTATCTCTCTTGCTCCTTTCTTTGTCCACTCCACTTCATGGACACTTTGTAGTCATTTGTAATTTGTATATGGTCTAAACTATAATTTATAAATATATATATATATATATAGAGAGAGAGAGAGAGAGAGAGAAAAGAAACAGGCAGATAGATAATAGTGAATGAGTGTCAACTGAGTTCATTATCTTTAGTACCAGTTATCAAACTTTACTACCAGTTATGAATGCTCTTGCAGCATGTTTGCTCTTTAACAGTACCTTATTTCATTTTGGCAATAATTATATTGTCGAAAGATATATCTAATTATATTGTCGAAAGATATATTGTGAAAGATATATCTATATGTATGTCTTCTCTATTTTAAAGACTATTGTGTTTTTATTTGTGTGTGCATCATATACATATATATATATTCCCTCCTGTCATGCTAAGGGGCCATAATGTTTCGGCATCATTATTGAAGGCAGTGTACACTTGTGTGTGTGTGTGTGTGTGTGTATATATATATATATATATATATATTATAATGTACGCACTCACAATATTTGAAATACTTGCTGTTATATATATCATCTGTATGCATGAATTTACCATAAAGACTACAATTATTATTATACTCTGCCTTCCATCAAATCTAATTTCCGATGCAGTTATAAAGAATCTTTTTTTATATGCTACTTCATTTCCATGCAAGAGGCTGTTATTTTATTATATCACAAATATCTCATTGCACATAACTGGATTCTCAGTTCCTTATTGAAATTCTCAATTTCCTGAAACACTACAAAATCTTTTTAATCACTTTTTAGCATAACTCATAACAGAAATATTCTTTTGGAGATCTTTCAAAGACAATCAGAGTTTTAAGATGGTTTTGGAAAAAAAAAATACAAGAAAACACTCAAATTTGACAAAAGAGTTCTAAGATAAAATAAAAATAAATCATTTGACAGCATTAATAAGCTTGTTATTAAGCATTAGTGAGGAAGATGCATGTTGTGGTGCAGTGGATATCGGCTCAGAACAAGAAATCAGAGATCCGAGTTCAAATTCCAGTTGAATTCATTGTATTCACTTACATGCAAATACTCTTTAGAAAAGTATTAATCCATCTCTTCCTTCCAGTTATGGGTTAAATAATGGGACAGATTGGGTTCGATAGCCTTGGTTGGCAATCAGTCTACTGCAGAAAGTAATGGCAACCTACTGCGGGATAATCTTCTGCCCAGTCAGTCATGTCTCTTTTGAGACATGATCGCCCAAGCATGTATCATGTATTGCACTTAACTGACTGAGGTGGATAGTGTTTTTCTAAGAACTATTGTTTTGTGGAACAGAATCCCAGGAGGATGCTTTCCTGGCCATGATAATCTTAACCTTTATCACTCTAACTGAAGGTGAATCTCATACATATTTTTTATTTTTAAGGGCAGGGTCCCCAAGTCCTACCCTGTTATTTAACCCATAACTGGAAGGAAGGGACAGATTAATACCTTTCCCAAGGGTACCAGTGCTTAAGTGAATGCAGGGTATTCAACTAGAATTCGGACTCGGCTCACCAATTTCTCTTTCCGAGCCGGTAGCCATTGCACCACAATGCCCATCCGTCACTAAACGCTTACAGCACCTGGTATTCCCAAGCAGTCACCCGTCTAAGTACTGACCAGGCTCGATGTTGCTTAACTTCAGTAATTGAGCGAGAACCAGTGTATTCAATGTGATAGGCCATAAGCCCGCACATCCGTCACTAAACACTTACAGCACCTGATATTCCCAAGCGGTAACCCATCTAAGTACTGACCAGGCTCAATGTTGCTTAACTTCGGTGATCGAGCAAGAACCGGTGTATTCAACGTGATATGGCCGTAACAATATGAATACAGCAATTGAGAGGTCTTCAAAAAGAATAGAGAGGAAAATGAAATAATAATACAGAACGCTATAGGTTAATGTGCTCAGGTTTACCTTTTCCATACATCCATATAAATTGCCATCAGTAAACATTTATCTTGAATGGTCTTGTATCGGGGAACATTAATAAAAAAAAAAAATTAAGTATTTTTAATCACCTCAGTCAGTCAAGTGCCATACATGATACATACTTGGGTGATCATGTCCCTTTTGAGACATGACTGACTGGGCAGAAAATTATCCCGCAGTAGGTTGCCATTACTTTCTGCAGTAGACTGGTTGCCGGCCAAGGCTATAGAACCCAATCTGTCCCATTATTTAACCCATAACTAGAGGGAAGAGATGGATTAATACCTTTCCCAAAATATTTGTGCGTAAGTGAATGCAAGAAATTCAACTGGAATTCAAACTCGGCAATCATCTAACTATTATATAATAAACAGTTTAAGATACATCAGACTGAAACATAGATTCTCACATATTCAACATGGTTAGAACTTAGATGGCTGACCACTTGGGAATTCCAGGTGTTGCTAATTTTGATATGCTGGTGGGTTAATCAAAAATGGCTTGGAATTGTTAATTGGACAGCCAAGTTTCAATTGCCAATGGGTTTGTTATACGTACTTACAAATACTCTTGAGAAAGGTATGAATCACCTCTTCTTTCCCCAACACTTAGTTAATTAGTAAGATATGCATCACTAAAATATTATTATCTCAGATAAAAAATTCTTACAATTTGAAAATATTTTCTGGATTTAAACAAATGATAAGCCATATAAAACAAATCAAACATCTATCTAAACTTATTTATAAACAGAACTTTGTCTGTGTGTGTGTGTATGTGTGTCCATTACCTATAGACTCTGAAACGGCTGAACTAATTTTCTTGAAAATTTACACAGTTGTACTATAAGATTCTGTGAGTGTTCTTAGCTAGGTTTTGTGTCGAGGTACCCTCAATAAATATTGAAAATCGATAATCGAAAAAATCGGGTTATAGAAGGAGTGGTCCGATTTTAATCAAATTTGATACACTTATAGACAAAGACATAAGAAATAATATTCAAAAGTTTCTAGTACTAAGTGGTCTTTAGTTACCATTCATAGGGGAGAGGGCATAATCTGGCGTGATTGAGTTTTGAACAAAGTCAAACCCTCTATCACAATGACTTGTGACTTTGTGCTTGCCTAATCCTTAATGGTTTCCAAACAGATCCATATATCCAATTTTACTCACATGGCATAGGTCAACCAGGGGTATGGTTTTCAGATACTTCCCAGAAGTGCTGCATACTGAAATGAACTTCAGAGTCTGACATCTTAACTTATTTATCTTTATTGCCAAAAAATTATTACAGTCTAAAAATATTTTCTAGCTTAAAATAACCAATAAAAAGTTGATAACCCATAAAAAATAACCAATCAATCCCCTGAGTCCAAGAGATGGGCATTGGAACAATTTTTTTTTTTTAATCATTTTACTCCAAGCAAGGCAGTACCGCTAATGGTGTGCATGGGGCTACGTAAGAGAAGATTGGAAGTTTAAGTAGGAGCAGAGCAAAGAGAAAGACGAACCAGTTACAGGAAGTGTTGGAGAAAGGGCAAGAGAAGGATAGCTGAGAGTCACTGCTGAGTTATACCAGGAGGTGCTGAGGAGTGTGGTGAAGCCCTGGATATACAAGATCGCCGCTGGATGCCTCTACATCTTCCAGCAAGATTCCGCTCCCGCACACAAGGCCAAGACAACCTAGGTGTGGCTGCTCAACAATGTTCCTCACCACTGGTCGCCAGTTATTTTTTCTGGGGCGTGATTGAGACCAAGAGCAACAAGTATACCCACAACATGGTTGACTCTCTGAAAGCTGTCATCGTGGAGGCGTTTGCCGCTATGAACAAGGACAAGGTCGCCAAAGCGTGTGACTCATTTCGCTCCCACCTTGAGATTATTGTTGCAGCTGCTGGCAGTTACATTAAAAAATAATGTAGTATGTAACTCTAACTGTTGCTAAATAAACCGTCGGGTTTCTGCATTTACAACTTTTGTTTTTATTGCCTATTTTGTTTTCTTTTTGTCAAGTGTCAAATTTTGCTGCAACACCCTGTAGTTGACGTGTAAATAATGAAAATAACTTCTAAGTAATACCAGAATTTTATTTTAATTTTATAATAGATACTTGATTTTTCAATGAGTATTAATGATTCAATGTGAGCCATATGTTGATATTCCACATTACTTCAAATAAAAGGTTAGGAAGAAAACACCATCAGCACTAGGATAAAAAATAACATCAATGCTTTAAACAGTTGTCAGACAATGAATCCAGAATGTTTCCTTATAAAGAAATGGCTAATATTACCATTATCATAATAAGTATGTGTACCAGAAAAATTACTCATACAATTTTGACATTAATTTATTAGAAAAATGATAACAATAAAGAAAAAATAATCTTCTTCCTCATTTTGTGAGCCCATAATATCAAGCAGAGATCTAAATAAATAATATGTTTTGGAAGGTATTCAGAAAAAAAAATTTGTAACTGCTGTCATTTTCGTTACAATAATCGTTACTTAGCTAAAAATCCTAAAAGAAAAGATGATGTATATAGTGTTCCTTTGGAGGCGGATTAAGAAAAGGCATACATTTTTTTTAATGCACTATAACCTGATTTACGTGAGGTGGAAATTTGCTTTTTAGTGAGTTCTCATCCTATGCCTAAATAATAGTGTTCTGTAAGAGCCCAAACTTAGAAAAACACGACTGAGTTTTATATATATATATATATATATATATATATATGTATGTGTGTATATATATATATATATATATATATATATATGGGTGTGTGTGTGTGTGTGTGTATATATATATATATATATATATATATATATATATTAACAGAAACCACATCACAAATATATATATATTTAGTGTATTGAGGCAGCAGATACTTATCTCAATATATATTGTTAAATATAACACAATAAATCTCTATTATGCTTAATCACGAGTCGTTCTAAACATTGTATTTTGGTTTTAATTTCTGGTGAAATATATATATATATATATATATATATATATATTGGTCATAAATACTAAAAAATTCCAAAGAATCCTATTAATATTAGATATTAACACTAATCCAGCCAGAAGGCTTAATGTAATTAAACTTATTTATTTACAGAGCCAATATTTATTGCATATAAAAATACAAATTTTCTTATATTGGATGGCCATTTCAACGGGTAAAATTAACCACCCATTTTGTCAATGAGACCAAAACATTCAACCAACATATATATATATATATGAATAGAATAAGTAGCAAACAAGTAGGAAAAAGTGTCTTTAATCTAACATGTTTCACTTTGAACATGCTTCTTCAGAGATTTATGAAAGACGAATGATTTAAAAATCCAAGAGACAGTATGTTGATTGAGGTATAGTTTCATTGGTCAGATATGTGTCATGTGTGATAAAGTAATGAATGAATATTAAGAGACTTACACTTGGACATACATTCAAACTTACTTGTATTACATCAAAATAACACAGGACACAATTTTGATTTCTCAAACGCCAGTTTAATTAAAAAAAGGACATAACCCTTTTAAGGAGGAAGTACTTTGAAAAGATATTAATAACATTACTACCAACCATAAACACACAATTAAAACATTAAATTACTTGCTCCTCATCTGGTGATAAGTTGATTCAACTTATCAACAGATAAGGAGCAAACGTAGCTCCGAAACACGAAGATTTTTGTGTAGTGATACTAAAACCATTGTAACAACCATTACAATATAAAGCTCTATGTTGTATCAAGCACTCTTTATAAAAGTAAATGCACGAACAGTGGGTTTAAAACCTACGTGTTCCATAACTTTCTTACAATATATATATATATATATATATATATATCGAAGCTGCAGATAATTTTCTAAATATATACTGTTAAATATAACAGACAATGAATGTCTATTATGCTTTATCATGAGCCATTCTAAACATCATATTTTGGCTTTAACTTCAGGTGAAAATAAAGATGAAAATTGTCCAAGATTTGGAAATTTTTTTTATTATGCTGGTTCTAAGCTTTCGGCTCACATGAGCCATCTTCAGAGAGGTTATGCATTTCAGCTGTTGCTGCTGTTGGTAGTCCTAAAGTGATGTGGTTTCTGTTATTTCGTACAGTTTTTTGTAATTCTGTAGGGCCAGTCCACAATGTTCAAAGAAAGTAATCGTTGCCAAGACCCTCAGGTTTTACTTGCTCAAAAGATTTTTTTTCACCAATGACCTGAGAAAGGAAACTCATACAGCTGGTGGGTTAGATATTTCTGAACAAGTATTTGTCTATATTTCAAAGATGAGGTAGTATTGACAGTATTCACATTATTCGGACTATTATCCTCATCTTTTTGCCATTTGTACAATGCTTTGGCCGTAGTAAGCTCTGGCCTTCTTCAGGTGCTACGAATTTCGAACCGAACCCTTTATTACAACCACTGGGGTATATGAACTTCATTCCTTGCGTAGTAGTGCCTCTTCTGAAAGTCATGAGTTATCTCTCTCTAACCCTGTAAGTTACTTGTTCACCACTGCTGTAGCCTGGTATTGAACTCACAACTCTTTGGGTCAAGTCACAGGAACTAAACAATGTCTATATCCACTGGGGCATGTGTCCTTAAGGGCATATACTGCTGTGATCATAATAAAGGTTTTGGTTTGAAATTCCTAGTGCCTGAAGTTGGTTGGTTGTTTTGTTTTTATGGCATATCAACCTCGGTGGGTCATTTAATGCCAACGAAATTTTATTTATTTAAACAATTTATTGTTGTTTTTTTATATAAGTTTTGTGTCTTGTAATACAGAGGTTAATATGTTGTTAAACAAAACTCAAACTAATACAACAGTAAAATGGTGAGACCTAATTGATAATCGAGTAATTTGCTTCGATGCATGCAGTCAATCAAAGAATGATGGAGGATAGCTCATCAGAACAATTGTCATGAAAATATTTATAGAAAAATGATAGGGAAGCTACATAACAAGTAATAGATAATGGCTTGACTAAGAAATTGAAGAGCCGAGTTTTAATTCCAGTCGTGTTTATTATATTCACTTATGTATATGTACAAATACCATTTGGAAAGGTATAAATCCATCTCTTCTCCCCATCGTACTAATGGATTAATTTAATTATTAGGTTGGTTGTTTTGTTTTTATGGCATATCAACCTCGGCGGGTCATTTATTGCCAACTAAATTTTATTTATTTATTGCTGGTAATACCTTTTTTCTTTCAACAATTTATTGTTGTTTTTATACAAGATTTGTGTCTAGTATACTTTTTTCTTTTTGAGTATCAAGATCCATTGGGCAGGGTCCCCAAGTCTTCCCCTTGTTACTTAACCCATAACTGGAGGGAAGGGACAGATTAATACCTTTCCCAAGGGTACCGGTGCTTAAGTGAATGCAGGGTATTCAACTGGAATTCGAATTCGGCTCACCGATTTCTCTTTCTGAGCCGGTAGCCATTACACCACAATGCCCATCCGTCACTAAATGCTTACAGCACCTGGTATTCCCAAGCAGTCACCCATCTAAGTACTGACCAGGCTCAATGTTGCTTAACTTCAGTGATCGAGCGAGAACCGGTGTATTCAATGTGATCGGCCGTAAGCCAGCACCCGAAGAAGGCTGGAGCGTACAACAGCCAAAACATCATACAAATGGCAACAAAGATGAGGATAATAGTCCAAATAATGTAAATTTCTGAGCAAGTTTGGTATTATGCATGACATCCATACAAAAGAATCAATAGTCTGCATAAGGCAAATGAAAATTTGTTGTTACATAAATTATCCAATACCTGAGTACTGTGGACTTTGATAAGCTACTGTCAAAGAATTTTGACTATTCAGGTATGCACATATCTCATTAGATGTCGACTATAAAAGCTAATGTGAATTTTGTTTTGCCATACTAAAACTAGCCCCAATTTGAACCTCTAGCCTGAAGTCAAACACGCAGTTTATATACCAAGATGCCAGCTCAGTGTCATCACCATCATCATTTATCCATCACACCCAGATGGTGCATAGGGCAGCAATCATCATCATCATCATCATTTATCCATCACACCCAGATGGTGCATAGGGCAGCAACTTTTTGTTGCTGTTTCTGTAACAAACTGTTTTTTACGGGGCAGGGTTGTCAGCTCTGCACCCAACCCCCAAACCTAGAAGACTGGTGGACCATTCTTGGTCCTTACGTTTACAGCACTTGGTATTCCCAAATGGTTACCCATTTAAGTACTGACCAGATTCGATGTTGCTTAACTTTGGTGATCGGATGGGAACCGGTGTATTCAATATGATATAGCCATAGACTCAGCTCAGTGTACTGCTGCTGAAATATTTGGGCAAAATTGGCTTGGCAAAACGAAATTAATTTTTTTGTTTTTACTTTTTAATATTTGTAATTATTTGAATGAGTTACTTGTACATTTTCAAAATAATATTGATGCATTAGAATCATTTAAAAAAAAACGAAAACAAAATTTAACATTTCTGAATTATTGTTACATTCTATTTTAACAATACTGCCATATGAATTAGATTTTTTGTATAACTTAAAGCATTCATATTGGAATTAAAAAGTTTATTTTATTGAAAAAAGGAAAAGCACTTTCAAAAATTAAAAAAAAGTTTAAACTGGAAATACAAAAAACATTTTTGTTTGTATCATCTCTTTAAAAAAACATCTAAAAAATTCAAATATAATTTTTTCATGCATAAGTATATTATATGTATGTATGGGCATATATATATATATATATATATATATATATATATATATATATATATTTGTATATAGGTAGACAGATAGATATATATATAATCTCTATATGCGTATATATATATCTGAACAGGTATTAAATAATAACTTATGCCTTAAAATGAAGAAAAAGAAAAAAATAAGATAAGTGCTCCTACTGTACATCCTAAAATTCTCCACAAAATTCACTGAAAAATTTATAATGTTGGTTTTGACCTGGCCTTGTAACTTGGACTTCACATACACAAACACATAGATAGACAGATAGATATATGTATATATCTCTGCATGCATATGTGTGCATGTTTGTGTGTGTGTGTGTGTGTGAGAGAGAGAGAGAGAGAGAGAGAGAGAACAGATATTAATTAACTTATGCCTTAACATGAAGAAACATGAAAAAAAAGTCAAGTGCTCCTGCTATACATTTTAAAATTCTCCAGAAAATTCCCAAAAAGGTTTCTAATGCTGCTGGTTCTGACCTGGTCTTGTGACTTCAGTCACTTTCCTACCATCCTGACATGGCTTCCATCTGTCATTTTTTTTTTTTATAATCATTTCACCCCAAGCAAGGCAATACTGCCACTGGTGTGCAGCAGATTACATAAAACAAAAGTGAAGAGAAAGAGGAACTGGTCACAGGAAGTATTTGAGAATGAGTAAGAGAAGGATGGGAACGTTGGTGTGAAGAGAGCTGCGTGAGAGCAGAGTGGAAAAAAAGAGAAGAACAAGATACAAGGGTTGCTGGGGAAACAACAATTCTTCTATAAATATTTTCATGGCAGTTGTTTTAATGAGATCTCTTCAACGATATGAATATATGTACCACTCTGAGAAGCAGTCAAGAGATCATATCATACTCTTCAAAACCTACCAATCAGACACTTTGCTGCTGGATGTAGATTATTGTTGTGTCAAAATCTTTGTCACTAAGTTGTTATGGCCAGGAAAGACACGGAAACAAGAAGGTAGGTTCAAAACAGTGTATTAGAATAACAGAATATATATACAAATACGAGTGTTAGGGCCAGGAAGAAAGACACGGAAACAAGAGAGTGGTTTAACCAGTGTATTAGAATAACAGAATATATACAAATACGAGGTGTTAGGGCCAGGAAGAAAGACACGGAAGCAAAGAAGGTAGGTTCAACAGTGCATTAGAATAACAGAATATATATACAAATACGAGTGTTAGGGCCAGGAAGAAAGACACGGAAACAAGAAGGTAGGTTCAACAGTGCATTAGAATAACAGAATATATATGCAAATACGGTGTTAGGGCTGAGGGAAGAAAGACACGGAAACAAGAGAAGGTAGGTTCAAACAGTGCATTAGAATAACAGAATATATACAAATACAGTGTTCGGGCCAGGAAAGAAAGACACGGAAACAGAAGAGTGGAGTTCCAACAGTGCATTAGAATAACAGAATATATATACAAATACGAGTGTTGGGGCCAAGGGAAGAAAGACCAGAGGCAGAAGGTGAGTTCAACAGTGCATTAGAATAACAGAATATATACAAATACGAGTGTTAGGACCAGGAAGAAAGACACGGAAACAAGGAAAATTAAAGTTCATAAACAGTGTATTAGAATAACAGAATATATATACAAATACGAGTGTTAGGGCCAGGAAGAAAGACACGGAAACAAGAAGGTAGGTTCAACAGTGCATTAGAATAACAGAACATATATACAAGTAAGAGTGTTAGGGCCAGGAAGAAAGACACGGAAACAAGAAGGTAGGTTCAACAGTGCATTAGAATAACAGAATATATATACAAATACGAGTGTTAGGGCCAGGAAGAAAGACACGGAAACAAGAAGGTAGGTTCAACAGTGCATTAGAATAACAGAATATATATACAAATACGAGTGTTAGGGCCAGGGAAGAAAGACACGGAAACAAGAAAGGTAGGTTCAAACAGTGTATTAGAATAACAGAATATATACAAATACGAGTGTTAGGGCCAGGAAGAAAGACACGAGAAGGTAGGTTCAGCAGTGCATTACAAGAATAACAGAACATATATACAAGTAAGAGTGTAAGACCAGGAAGAAAGACACGGAAACAAGAAGGTAGGTTCAACAGTGCATTAGAATAACAGAACATATATACAAGTAAGAGTGTTAGGGCCAGGAGAAGAAAGACACGGAAACAAGAAGAGTAGGTTCAACAGTGCATTAGAATAACAGAACATATATACAAGTAAGAGTGTTGGGGCCAGGAAGAAAGACACGAAACAAGAGGTAGGTTCAACAGTGCATTAGAATAACAGAACATATATACAAGTAAGAGTGTTAGGGCCAGGAAGAAAGACACGGAAACAAGAAGGTAGGTTCAACAGTGCATTAGAATAAACTCCAGAACATATATACAAGTAGAGGTGTTGGGCCAGAGGAAGAAGAACTGGAAACAAGAAGGTGGGTTAAACAGTGCATTAGAATAACAGAATATATATACAAATACGAGTGTTAGGGCCAGGAAGAAAGACACGACAAGGAAATTAAGGTTCAACAGTGCATTAGAATAACAGAACATATATACAAGTAAGAGTGTGGGAGCCAGGGAAGAAAGACACGGAAACAAAGAAGGTAGGTTCAACAGTGCATTAGAATAACAGAACATATATACAAGTAAGAGTGTTAGGGCCAGGAAGAAAGACACGGAAACAAGAAGGTAGGTTCAACAGTGCATTAGAATAACAGAACATATATACAAGTAAAGAGTGTTAGGGCCAGGGGAAGAGAAAGACACGGAAACAAGAAGGTAGGTTCAACAGTGCATTAGAATAACAGAACATATATACAAGTAAGAGTGTTAGTAATCAGCAGATAGAAGTGTATGTCTGAATAGTACAGTTACGCGACGTCTCGACTGCCTTAGAGCTGCATCTTCAGAAGTCACGCATTTATTGACGGAGGAAGAATCCATTCTTATAGATAGGGCACTATAACAATTATCATCAAACCCAAAGGGTAGGTTAATGCATTGGATGGGATCAAAGATGACATTCTCTTTAATCCATTAATATTAGATCCATTAATGAAATGCCTTTCTATGTGATAATGAAAGCAATGAGGATTTTGTAGGCTTAGAACAAAACTAGATAACAGTGAAACGTTTTTTGATTTGGAGTATTTTCTTATTTTAATGCTTTCGCATCCTTTGTAATTAGAACATAATAGACTAACTTTTCAAGTATCTGACTGGATTTTTGTCCAGTAAAATTTTTCAAATATGACTAATTTTTTCTTGAAAACTCTGTCTTCCAAATCACTTTGCATCTAATATTCTAAGAAATACAGCAGTACAAGAACAAACCGAATGTTCATGAAAATGACAACAGTAAAATCATGTATAAGTTTGAAATTTGAAAATAGTAACTTTTCTGAGTCAGGACACAAGGTTTGAACAAAAAACTCTTAAATAGCAAATGGTAAACATTCCAGCAAACAAATCCAAGATTATTTACACAATTTACATTGTTCGGAAAAGGTATTAATCCGTTTCTTCCCTCTAGTGATTGGTTAAATAACAGGACAGATTGGGTTCTATAGCCTTGGTTGGCAACCAGTCTACTGCAGAAAGTAATGGCAACCTACTGTGAGATAATCTTCTGCCCAGTCAGTCATGTCTTTTTCGAGATATGATCGCCCAAGAATGTATCACGTATGGCACTTAAATGACAGGCATTGTTCGGCCTGATATCCTCATCTTTATTATCATATTCACAATCTCTATGCTTCGGCCTTCCTCAGGGAATATATGTTGGAATTTTTAACTGAACTCTTTATTTCGTCTACTGGGATAGATTGTTCTACGTGCGAAAGACACATGGTTTGGTGGATAGAAGTGTTGGTTGAAGATTTGAATCCAGTGACTTGGCTCAAAGAGTTGCAAGTTCAATACCTGGCCACAGCAGAGGTGAACAAAAACATGGAGAATTGAATTACTAATGGGAATTAACTAAAACTGAGATATCCAGAAAAGACATGAAATGTGGAACTAGAACAATCTACTAAATGGACTAAATAAAAGG